>JAUPFN010000022.1:26255597-26855597 GCA_036924255.1 Apodemia mormo
TAATGTTTCAATCACATCAGACACATCACCGACTTTAGTACACAATTTATCTAATTCATCTGTTATATGATTTATTTGAGGATTGAATTTTAATATTTATAATTATAACAAAATTAATATCACAACGGTAAAAAATAAGAGGGTATCTGTGAAATAATTCAAAAGAAGACACGGATCCAACTCGCCTTAGTTCGTATGCGTAGCTAGAGTATAATTCCAATAAGGATATGGTCCAAGTTATAAGAGCGCAGGTTATTAATAGTAATTCAGAATTTTTACGTCTGAAGTAATATAAGGAGCCGTCAAGTTTAAAATATTTTTTATGTATAAATAATACAATAATGTTATATAATAAATAATTTAAACAATAAACTAAAAATAAAATGTAGGCATGCGTTTGATAAGGAAAATCATATTTACTATCACATTTTTGGTTAAACAACTTTTTTATGTATCTCTTAAATTTCAAAGATGTTCTATATTTCAGAATTAATTGTATATATATACTTATAAATAAAATAAATATGTATAATGTTAGCATTTTAACTAAACAAATGTTATGTCTTGTATGAAAATATGACATGTAAATATAGTAATTACTGTAATATATGTTATTTGTGTTTAAATGAGTGCTTAGTAAAATATTACAAAAGTAGTCTAGTCAAATATCAAGTTGAGCCAAGTCTGATTCTTCTTTCACTTGAGTAGGTGTACATCCCTCAGCTTTCCGTATGAATATCCGTCCATTGTTAATCCAACAAAACTTGTAATTATTTTCTTTACAGATTTTTCTAGATAACTGAAATAATTTATTACTTTTTTGACTGAGTCTTTCAGAAACGTATATTGGTACTCGTCCTCCAGCCATTCCTATTACACAAGAGCTAAATTTTGAATCAGGATGATCCTTGTTATATTTCTTCACATACTCAAGTATATTGTTTCGTAACATTGAAGATGATAACTGAACAATAACAGGGCCATTTTTATATTTGTTGATGTTTATCCTAAATATATCCTTTATATTAGACAAATCCATATCAATATTTAAGGCTTTGCAGATTCTCTGCACAATTTCTATGAGATCCTGTCTACTTTCCTTAGCTTTTTTAGGCAGATTTTTTATTTCTAATGTACATGAATTTATATATTTTTCTAGATTTTCAATTTTTTCTTCCAGTAATTTTATTTGTAAATTATTTTCTTCTTTTGAATTTTCCAATAATTTAATTTTCTTATCAACATCTTCATACTTTTTACTTATGTAATCTACCGATTTTTCTATTTCCGCATTACTTTTTTGGATTAACGTATTTTGATTTTTTAGCTCCGTAATATCCGAGTGCAATGTTTTTAAGGACTCATCTTGTTCATTTTTCCAGTTTTTTAAGATCGCCATAATTTCTTCCTTGAAACATTCAACCCATGGTGGTCTTTCATTTTCCATTTCTATGTTCTTGTATTGTTTTTGTCTACGTTTCGGCGCATTTTGCAGGTCCTTATTTTCATCTTTTCTCAGATCTTTAGATCTCAGCTCATTATCCATTCCTTGCAATTTAGTGGCGCTTGGCGGGGTTCTCTGCATGTTTTTGAGTTAGAGAGAGAAAAAAAGTATATATATTAACCCGCTAGAATCTTCTTATTGTACCACACACTACTTTACGTCACTCAACTTGAAAAACCGCTTATAACGTTTTGTTGCACTATACCTATTCTGTGTTCGGTTTAATAAATTGACGTTTATTTGCAATTTTATGACACACGACTACTCCCGATCGTAGCTCAGGCGAGAAGGAAGACAGACAGAGTCACTTTCGCATTTATAATATTACTAGCTTTTGCCCGCGGCTTCGCTCGCATAAAATTCATTTTTGGAAAGTGGAGGGTTAGAAAGAGACAAAAGGAGCCTATCTCATTCTCCATCCCTTCAGCTATCTCCATTTAAAAAATCGCTTTAATTCGTCGCTCCGTTTTGCCGTGAAAGACGGACAAACAAACACACACTTTCCCATTTATAATATTAATATAAATAGTATTTAGTATAATAGTATGTAGTAAAAGAATGAAAATTGTTTTATTTACCACCCAGTACTATACATATACAGTAAATAACAGTATAAGTATATAGTATAATAATATATTATATAGTAAAATAGTGAATATATAGTAATTAGTATGGATAGATTCAGTAAAATGTTGGCTCTGATTGTCCATACGAATATTACACACTACGTGGCCCACTTCACTAGTAACCGTAAAATAAAGTTTATCTCCAAAGAACTTTGCGTTCCGCAATGAACTTTATAGTTTCGAAAACCAGTTCCAACAATTACCCGGGTCGGTATTTGCCGTATTAACAGTTAACTCGTCGGTTTGTACCTCGAATTGCGAGTGGCTTGGCTTCATGTCCAAATTTTCTGGTCGATTGTCTCTGGAGACGAGGGATGCATTGGGATTGAACTCGCGAGGATTGAAATAGAATAAAGCGATGTGAAATATTTATATATCGATATCGATTCTTGTTAAAATAGGACAAATAGCTTAAATTGGTTCAGCTTCAAAGTATACAAAACAATTTACCTGTGAAATATTTATATATCGATATCGATTCTTGTTAAAAATATGAATGTTGCTGGGACAAATAGCTTAAAATGGTGTAGCTTTAAAGTATACAACAAATTTGCCTGTGGTACGAAAATTAGTCAATAAAAGATGTTAGAAATGCATATATATATATATATGAAAGCCGGTGTATTTGTGTGTATTTTCTATTGATTTCAAAACGGTTGGAGCGATTTTAGAAAAATCAGGCTAATGAGTGTAGAAAGCTAATATTTTTATACAAGGATCTATAGGATATCATAAATGCCAAAATTTGGATGTTTGGATGGATGGATGGGTGTTTGTTACTCAATCATGCAAAAACCGCTAAACGGATTTAAATGAAATATGGCACACAGGTAAATGATGACCTGGAATAGCATATAGACTACTGTTATTTCGCAAAAATTATGTGATCTCGTGGGATTCGCCAAAAATTTTATAATGTAGTGAGATGTACGCAGCAGTTAGTTAGAAATAAATTTAAAATAATTTAAAAAATCACTGTCCAAATAAGTTTTGTTTATTATTTAAATTTATTACCCAAGTCGTAGTTTGTTTAACCTATATGTTATCTAATGGATATGTATTCTACCATTAGTAAAATTACAGATAAATTTAGAATAGAGGACCATATTCATATATTCATTATAATGCGAAAATCTGTGCGTCTATTTTGCTTTCAAGACAAAAACGCTGAACCGATTTATCATCATAGGTTGGCAATGGACCTGCAAGTCCCTTGGTAATGCAGTTATTTACGAAGGGGAGTGATAATTTACCAACAGTTGAGCCTGTTATCCGTTTGTCACTGAATAAAGACTCGGAGCTACTTATGAGATTTTGATTTTTTATTACTCAAAATCTCGGAAAATCCTTAATTACAATTTTATCTGGCCCGGACATGGAAACCGGAACCTCGTGATTTTTGTTAAATAGGGTTTTCCCTAGAAAATGATACAGTTTTAAATGCTATTTATTTATTTATCAAAATATCAATACATATTTGAAATTTTTTTCAACATGCAAAACCTCGTTGTAAGTTTAAACGGATGTTGCAAGTCTGGAAATAGACGACCTAAGTATAAAAATGCATTTAAATGCGTTCTTTTAAGAAATAACATACACACTAAATTTCATACATACAATATTTATTTATCTATTCATTAACAAACAATCTACAGCATAATCACATAGTAAAACAAATTGTTATATTATAATATACGAGTATCATCATCATAATATATATTATTTCTAAAAGGTGTTTTTTCCTCAAGTGGCTCGATCTCTTTATCTACTTCACCAAACAAAAATAAAAAAATACTTAGTTAAAGTTTATGTTTTCTACTTTGGGCGAAAAATATGAAAAAAAAAACCAAAAAATCTTTTTGTTAATAAAAAAATTAATTAAATATAATTTTTATAACAATCTATTGGAGCGCCATCTGTGGGTGATACATCAAACATCTTAATAGAGGTTTATACTTGGAAAACGCTAGATGGCGCCGTGCGAAATCTTCGCACGGGTCAACTAGTGTATATTATAAATAAATTGAGGGTTTTAATTTTTGTAATATTTTTTTATAATTATGATTTTATCGACATATCGCACATCTCTGTAACAACCGCAGTGCTCGTGTTCACCTCGGGCGAGCACACTAGTGCTCTCTAAAAGTAAACGCCCCGCTTACACCCGCGGGGAGTCAAATCCAGATACAACTCGGCGCAGTATTCGAGCGTGAGACACGAACCATTATCTATACATATAAAGAATTGTTTTTGTTATTTTATAGGGTAACACATAAGCAGATGGTTCTCCTGATGGGAAGAAATAAACGTCGCCTATGGAAACACCGTCTTTCTTCCATCGCATCGTTCAATGTCGCATTCTCCCTTTCTTTGGACATATTACACGTCGTGAGAATACCTCTGTTGAGCGACTCGTAGTTCAGGGCAAAATTGAGGGCACAAGGGCGCGCGGTAGAGCACCAATGCGCTGGACTGACCAAATCAAAGCAGCACTAAATAGTCCACTCCACGACTGCGCGAGGCAAGCAACAGTACGAGAATAATGGCGACAAATTGTGAAGCTTGCCACCGCTACTGTCATGACGACGACGACCACTCTGCCAAGAGCGTGACGACAATGAAAGAAGAAGATGGAAACAAAGATGCTATGCTAATGGTGCGTCTCTATCCGCGTGGAGGGATAGGCATGCCACATGTATAAATCAAGTGGTTCAAGCAATCTACAAACGCTGCAAGAAAAAATAATAAAAAATAGAAAATAATCAAATACAAAAAATAAAACCCGGAATCGCGATATCACAATTATTTATCTTGTAACACTATATACAAGTTTCAACGCTTCTCAAATGGACTTCGGTCCCCAGGCAGTACACCTTGCCCCGCTGGGAAGATCTTCCTTTTCTCCTTCTTGTCCTTGTGTGATGTTACCAACCTCTACAGTTATGACGTCATCATGAGAAAAGTTGGCCCGCTGGTTCCATCACTATGACGCTTCAGCGGTATGGACCAACGGCGCCACAAATTTACTAGCTACTTTACCTTCTGACTCGAAATTCGACAAAAAACTCATCGGAATAGATGAGGCGATGGTATCAAATCCAGTCAAGACGTTGGAAAATATTATTACCAAGTTAGTAGTCTAATCCATCTGCTGTTCTACCAGATAGGTCGTGAAAGGTAAAACCAATTAGCTGTACATGTCACTACCATCATGACTACTTGGTCGTCGAGACCCTCAACGTTTAGCCCAGAATTATGGTACCACCACCTCACCTTTTCCTGTCGCAAAAGCGTCAGTGCTTGTCATTGTCGTGCTACGGTATGAAGGGAAAGCAGGCAGACTTATGCATGTGGCATTGTCATCCAGCTAGACGGATAGCAACACACCATTAACATCTTTGGTATTTTTTATACATCACAAGATTCCAACAAGCAGATGGGTCTCCTGATGGAAAAAGTCAACCATCGTTTATAAACACCAAAAGTGTTAATGGTGCGTTGCTATCTTGTGGCGAGGTCTAATGCCACATGCATAAGTTTACCGGCTACCTTACTGTCCATACCGGAACACGACAGTGACAAGCACTGACGCTATTGCGGCTAGAATAGGTAAAGCGGTGGTACCAGACCCGGGCGAGACAATGCAGAACGCTACCACCTAGCAGTGTCTAGGCGATGGTTTCCCTTCCCATCAGGAGAGCCATTTCCTTATTTTCTATTGAATTATATATATAAAAAAGTAAGACAATTTATTTATTATTAAAAATTGCTATAATGCGTGTCGGGCCACACGCAATGTAGGGTTCCGAAGTTGCCCATCACAATAATGCGGACTAAAAGAGGACTTTTATTGTTTTATACTATATGAACATTTAACCTATTTAGCTTCAATGACGACGGATAGTTTTTCTTTTAACTTCATTATATTTCTATCTGCGTGAAATTTTCCTACCCCAAAACCAACCGTTTAGCTGGTAGAGGGGGGTGGGCACTTGATTCTACGGGAGGGCGAAGGGTAGAAGTTATAAAAATGTCGGATTTATAGGACGCAAAATGTTTAACGTAGTATTAGGTATATAAAAGAAAAAGGAAACTATTATTGTAAATAGATGAAACTCATAATATGCAAAGCTGTATAAACATAATAATGTTGGTGTCTTCTTACAGAAGAAAACCGTAGTGATTATATACTCTTAGTCACAGAACAATTATATTTTCTACGAGAGCATTTATTTAGTCTGTAAATAGCATAAAATATTTAGCTTTATTATTATTAGCTTTGTTTATTATTTTCATCAATGAACTTTTAAAATCAAATAGTTTTACGAGGAGGGATACAGAAACATATTTTAGGTAGACGGGCGCAGGTTTAATCGCTGTTTGTCGATATTTTTCTTTGTTGTTTTTAAAGTTTTTTCAGTTTTTCCAGGCACGGAGTGAGTGCTATAACACAAAAAAATAAAAATAATAAGAAACATTTTTAACCTAAATTGTCGATATTTTATTACAGGAATGGTAAAAATTTAATGTCCTTTTTGTTTTTTTGTGAATTTTAGCATATAGGTACAAAAGTGTCCGTAATACAATTATTTATATTTCACAAGAAATTACTCGTAAAATGATAACCATCTCTCAACATATATTGGATTCTAAGCGAACTTTCTAATTAGATAAAATTTTACATGTACTCATAGAAAACTTTCTGGTCCACCGCTAACTAAATAGCGTCGAGTTATGCCATTAATTTTAAACTAAAATGGACGAACTTTCAACCTTGACGCGGCGTGTGAATAAAAATGATTTAATATTTAATTAGGGGACACGCGTGATTTAATGTGAAGGGGTTCCCTGTACCCTTTGTACAGAAAGATAAATTATTGGGTATCTACCCTTTCATATAAAGATGTTTAATTGTTTGTTAAAAGCATTCAATAAATAAATCATGTTGTTCTGTGTTAGTCCGGGTTCCTTTGAAGAACAGACCAACTGCCATTTCCACAGGCAGGTCGTAAAAGGCGACCGATTGGCTATTACGTGTCACTACCATCGTGACTACTAAGTGCTAAGTGGTAGAGTTACGCAACGCAACGCCCGGCTCTTTGGTACCACCCCCTTACCTTCCGTCAATGCTTGTCATTGACGTGTTCCGGTTTGGAGGGTAAGTAGCCGGTAAACTTATGTACTTATATGGCATTAGACCTCGCTATTAGATAGCATTGCACCATTTGGTGTCTATGAGCGATGGTTGACTCTTTCCATCAGGAGACCCATCTGCTTGTTTACTATCTAATGACATAAAAAAATTACAAACGGCTTCCAAATTCCTGTATCTCTGGAACCCTGCATTAGATGTTTGCCAAATTAAAATGGGACCATACAGGAAAAATACCCAGGCGAAAGAAAAATAATTTTTAAACCGGTTTATAAATAATTGAGTTGAAACAAATAAAAATCGGAGGTAGTCATGGAGACGGCCGACAGAAGAAAACAACATTGTATTTACAAGCATATATTTATTACAGTGTCATCTACTGGATTTATGATATACTATTTTGCACAGTGCGCGCGCAGTGCACTATCATTTTGTGTGGCTCTATAGGTATTGTTTAAACATTATCATGTTGATGAGGCTGACGCGAACTTGTACGGTTTTTCCTTACTAAAACTACCTATAAGGGCTCATATACACGAACGTTGTCAACGACAGATGCGACTTCAGTCGTCGACATGCCTCAGCAGCAGCTATCGACGAGTCGGCTGCATTCGTCGACCATAGCGACGCTTATATTCGTAATGTGCTGTGTCTCCGATTTTATCGATCGACTGCAAATAGTCTCGGAGTGTGTCTCGGATTTATAACAATTTGAATATTAAATATATTTGTCCAGTTAAAACACTTTTCCATGTTTTAGTATTTTAGTGAGACATAAAAATTTTAAAATAGCTCGTTCGTTTCCGAAAATGTCCATCTTATTCTCTATTGATTAATGTTTCTTGATCGTACAATGAACGTGTATTGTTTTCAATTTGATAACCACTTTGCATCAGGCTCATATACTAAGAGAGCTGACACGTCGAAGCGACGGCTGACTTCGACCCATCCGGCTGCGTTGCCTCTTTTTTTATATATATTACTAGCTGTTGCCTGCGACTTCGTCCGCGCGGACTTAGTTTACTCCGCACTGCTCCTCCCCTGCAGGTGATAGCGTGATAATATGTAGCCTATATATGTTGACCCGACCTATTATTAATATTCATGCAAAATTTGAAGTAAATCCATGCAGTACTTTTTGAGTTTACCCCGGACATACATACAGACAAACAGATAAACAGACAAACAGACAAAAATTCTAAAAACTATATTTTTGGCTTCGATATCGATTGTAGATCACGCCCCAAGTATTCTTTTAAAAAAATATTCAATGTACAGTTTTGACTTTCCTACGATTTTATTATATGTATAGATATAGATAAGATAGCAATTAAGCAGATGGGTCTCCTGATGGAAAGAGTCGACCATCGCCTCTGCCGTTAGCACCGTGCCGTTCGTGTATATAAGCCCTAAAGCAGCTAAATGATTTTTCATTTAAAACTGACTAAGAATGACTGAATTAAGAACTTTCTCCGTTTTGGAAAGGCTGTTGAAAAATTAAACAATTAGGCTATTGCGTCGCAGCGCTAGCGTACAGTGTACCGCCCTGTTAAACTTTATATGCGGGTGACGCCCCGGGCGAATGTTACATGAAATACAAGCTACAATTTGCAACATTTCATAGCTAAAATAGGGGAATATATTACGTAGGTCACACTATAAGTTTTGCGTAACTTAAAAAAACAACATGTAATAACCAAAATATTATGTTTATTGCTTTTCAAAATAATCTCCTTTACATTTTAAACATTTTTTCATGAGATCGAACCGTTTTTTAAAACAGGAGGACCACAGATCTGAAGGCATATTTTCTACGTGCTGATTGAACGCTATCACTGCCACTTCGGAGTTGGTAAAAGTAAAACCTCTCATCAAATCTTTGATTTTGGGGAAAATTCAGAAAACACAGAGTGCTAGGTTGTGAGGGCTATGCGCAGGATGTGAGACGAGATGTACTTTTCCGGAAGCTAAAAATGACTTTGTTTTGTTGGCCGTGTGTGAAGAAGCGTTATCATGGTGTAGGAGAATGCGGCTTTTGGGTCGTCTTTCGCGAACTTTTTCTAACTACCTGGGTACCGGGCGGAATGGCGGACGGGCGGACGGGCGGACGGGCGGACGGGCGGACGGGCGGACGGGCGGACGGGCGGACGGGCGGACGGGTGGACGGGCGGACGGACGGACGGACGGACGGACAGACAGACAGACAGACAAAAATTCTAAAAACTATATTTTTGGCTTTGATATCGACTGTAGATCACACAAGTATTCTTTTAAAGAAATATTCAGTGTACAGTTTTGATTTTCCTACGATTTTATTATACGTATAGATGATAGCAAACAGATGATTCTACTGATGAAAAGAGATAAACATTTGTGCAGCGTCGTCACTCAGGATGCGTTATCATTGACGATACAATTTTATTTATAAGATAGCAAACAAGCTGGGTCTTATGGAAGAGACAACCATCACCTATAGAAGCCTAAGATGTTAGTAGTGTATTATAATTCGTTTGAAGGAGTTGGAATATCACCTTTATAAGTTTAATGGCTATCTTACCCTAAACCTAACCTGAAACACGAGAGAGACAAGAATTGACGCTATTGCGGCAGGAATAGTTAAGGCGGTGGTACCATATACTATGCGTTCCAACTGAGAATAGGACTGTCATGATGACATATTGCTCCGCATTTTGCAAAAACTTCATGCAAAAACTTCTGGAACATTCTCTCTCATACGGTGTTTCGAAGAATCTTTGACATGGGTTTTTTAAGAAGAGGATTAACAGTGTATAAAGCTCGGCATCGGCTAGCTCCTGTTGTTGCTGATGTATTGTGCTTTCCATTATGTGGCTTCACGGATTGCTTTGTTTCACGGCGTTTCATGGTAGGTTTAGGGTAAAATATCTGGTTGACCGAGTTTTGCTCCGTTTTTCACATACTCATATCTTGGGAACCGAGCTTTTCTTGGACCTGGAATCTCGATAAATCGATTCCTAAAGAATAAATAATTTTTTTTTCTATACCTGGTTGACTGAGCTTTGCTCGGTTTTTCACATACCCGTATCTTGGGAACCGAGCTTTTCTTGGACCTGGAACCCTGATAAATCGATTCCTATAGAATAAATAATTTTTTTTTCTGTACCTGGTTGACCGGTTTTTTACATACCCATATCTTGGGAACCGAGATTTTCTTGGACCTGCAACCTTGATAAATCGATTCCTTGACCCGAAAAATCTCTAATTTGTGACTTTCATGAAAATCGTTGGAGCCGATTCCGAGATATATATATATATATATATATATATATATATATATATATATATATATATATATATATAATATATATATATATATATATATATATATATATATATATATATATATATATATATATATATATATATATAAAATTCAAAAATTCAAAATTCAAAATGTCTTTATTTCGTAGGTAAAATTTTTACACTTGAAATATGTCAGTAATTAATAGTTTATGCAAAATAAAGAAAATTAAAAAAAAAAAATACAATATCATAATACAAATAACAAAATAAAAAACAAATTAAAATATACTTAATTGGACACATCATCCCAAAAATACATTACTATGTACCCAATGCACAGATATCTTGTTTGTTTATAAATACAACTTATCAACACCCAACAGCAACATGTAAATGAAGGTAGATAGTGATATTTAGAAATATGGAAGGTATGACAAAGTTGCAGCGATTAAATAGTTCCCTGAATTAGGGGGAAGAATACATACATATATATATATATATATATATATATATATATATATATATATATATATATATATATATATATATATATATATATATATATATATATATATATATATATAAGAATTGCTCGTTTAAAGGTATTAGATTATAGCCGTTAAACTTATAAATATTTCAACTTCTTCAAACGAATTATAATACATTACTAACATCTTTGGTGTCAATAAGTTTACTGTTCTGGCCAGGAATAGCTATTTTTCAAAGGTGGTCCGGACCAACACAGGGTAACTGGGGTCTCAAAAAAGAGATTAAACTCATTGTGATGGAACTAATGGAATTCGGCACCCGTAGGCTTATGTTCCATTGACAGGAACCTCGGAAAATTCCATAGGCGATTTAACGAGTCAAAAATTTGTCTAGTTCAGTAATGAGCCAAGTCGGTAAAGGGGTTGCAGAAAAATAAGGGTTGGAAAGTACTTGAGGCGTACAGGGGTTTAAAACGATGGTTATTTTTATGTCATAAGATAGCAAACAAGCAGATGGGTCTCCTGACGGAAAGAGCCAACCATCGCCTATAAACACCAAAGGTGTTAAAGTGCGTTGCTATCATGTGGCGAGGTATAATGTCACATGCATAAGTTTACCGGCTACCTTACCCTTTACACCGGAACACGACAGTGACAAGCACTGATGCTGTTGCGGCAGGAATAAGTTAGGCGGTAGTACCGGACCCGGGCGAGATAATGCAGAACTCTATCACCTAGTAGCCACGATGGTAGTGACTCGAGTAGCCAATCGGTCGTTTTTTACGACCTGCCTGGCAGAACGGCAGTTGACCTATTCTTCATTGGAGCCCGGGACTAACACGGGAAAAAATGGTATTGCAAATTGTTAGTTTGGGAGCGAAAATATGACTTCTATAATATAATCTTTCCTACTAAGTTTTATGCTGTATTAAAGCCCCTTAGGGGTTGATTTTTGAAATAAGTAGCCTATGTTTAAGGGAAAAGTATACGTCAAATTACGAATTAGACTTCTCTTTGAAAGCCTACTATTCCTAAACGTTAGGTCCAATAATTTAAAAAAAAATACATCCCCCAAGACTTCAACTATATTCCTGCCAAATTTCATAAGAATCATGGCTAGTCCGCTGATTAAAGTGTAACCAACAGACAGACATTCGCATTTATAATATTAGTAGGGATAGTAGATCGCAATGAAACTAATCACTGAAAATTATTTCAGCTAATACACTGAATTTTGGGCAAAATAGTAACGGTCACCCATCCAATAGTTGACCTTATGAAACATTGCTTAACCTATCAAAAATAACCATTGAAAATGCTAATTGAATCTCTGTTACTATTCCACAGTGAACCACAGTTAATCACTGTAATCACAGCCGGCCAGCTCGGTCAATATCCAGCTACGCGGCAAAGCGCTACCGGACTTAATTAATGCAAGGTTTACACAGCGCCATCCATTACGGCTTGCATTTAATATTCACAAAATAAATGCAACAGGAGTCACATTATACACTAGCAGCACGAAATCTGGCCGCGAAGGTTTAAAAAAACAGGAGTCACATTATACACCAGCGGCACGAAATCTGGCCGCGAAGATTTAAAAACTGGAAATCGTATTTTATGTTAAGAGTTTTCAAAAGATTTATTTAGGTTTGTTATTTTAACAAATAATTTTTTAACGCAGTAAACTCCATTCCCTGTATCTCCGGAACCCAGCATCAGATCTTTACCGAATTAAAACCGTACCACACGGGGAGTATACACTCCAAAACAAAAATAGAATAATCAAAAATGGTTCACTAATTACCGAGTTTTGAGGTAACAAATATGAACAAATATAGCCGAATTGAGAACACTTTTTTAGGAAGACGGTTGAAATCAAATATCGTTTTTTTTTAAACTCAAAAATATATCATATATTGTAACGTATTCGATTATATGTTACATTCGATTGCCGGTTTCGATTATTCAGTCCCAATGGGACATCCCTAGTGAGATGCGTCGGCGTCGGGTTCCTCCCGTTCCCCCCTACGAGGATATATAAACTAACCGCGCTGCCCACGCTTTCTTTTCCACATATTAATCTCGGAGCCTCCGGCGCTCGCTAGGTTAACTGGTTGTTCGGTAAAGTACAAATTTATTTCAATAATTATGCTAATTTAATTCAGCTAACTTTAAATCCACATTTCTTATCAATAAAGTAAGACTGTAATGACTCGTGTCTGAAATAACTCTTTTTATTGGTTGTAAGTGATCGAAACTTCCAGAACGACCTACCTCAAGTTTAAAGCTATAGCTGATTGTGATAATTCTGTAATCCATATTAAATAACTCCTTTTAAGTTTTTGTTGAAACAACTACTAGTCGTAGATTGGTTTTTTTTGTGAATTAACCCCATGTGAACCTGACTCATCCTGCTGACTGCGTGGTTAGACGGGATACGTCAGGAATCACAGGGTTACATTGTTCCCTGTGCTTTCCAGTGGCTGGTGGCGTTTCAATTTCTTATCCGCGTGGCGGATGTGAACCTGGGCCTCCATCGTGTTGCTGCAGCAGGAGTGTCGCCTGAGAAGACCATCGATTTCCCCGAGCCCCAGCCAGATAAGTTCAAGTCTATTCCCACCGCGCCGTTGGCATTCCAGAAACCCCTTTTTTTAAATTTCAGACTCCGAGCCAAAAAAAATATTTAAAATTATTATTTAAAAAATAAAATGCAGAAACTGGAATGTAGTCCTGAATTTTAACTGAGTAAGCATTTTATTTCTTTAAATCCCACGGAACTCGTGACATTGCCCCACGTTGAGCGCCAATGTCACGGGTTTCGTGTCCCAATATCCCATTGGGACTAAATAATCGAAGCCGGCAATCGAATGTAACGTATAATCGAACACGTTACAATATTTAAAAAAATAAGGTTCACGGCTTCGCCCGCGTAATGCCTATTTTTACACGATTGTACTAGAAGGAGGTTTATGTTTTTTCAGGACGGGCCGCTGTCATGTTTTTGTTTTTATAACAATTCCTTCTATAAATAAAATATAGCCCATTTTTAAATTATAGGAAAGCGGACAAACAAATAGCTATCCTGAAAAGAGACTACCTAGGCTACATACACGAAAGATGTTATTTTTTTTTTATAGAAGAGGGGGCAAACGAGTAGGAGGTGCACCTGATGGTGAGTGATCAACGCCGCCCATGGACATCCACAATACCAGAGGTCTTGCAGTTGCGTTGCCGGCCTTTTAAGAATGAGTAAGCTCTTTCCTTCGTTAATGGCGCATTGCTATCCGTGTGGCGGTATGATCTATCTATATAGGTTATCTTATCCTAAAAACTGAAGAACGATAGTGAAGGTAATGCGGCAGGAATAGATTAAGTGGCACTAAGTTCAGGCTAAACGTTGTGAAGTAGGGTACCACCTGATCACCTGGTAGTTACTATGGGAGTGACATGTTTAGCCAATCGTTCGCCTGTTATAAGTTGCCTAGCAAAATGACAGATGGTCCGTTCTTCGAAGGTCGCCCGGACAAACACCGAGGCTATATTTATTTATAGCTGCAGCGTGCAGTCCACTACATTATAAAAGTTTTAGGCGAATCCCGCGAGATCACCTAATTTTTCCGAGATAAAAAGTAGCCTAAGTGTACCAAGTCATCATCTACCTTTGTGCCAAATAATGTATGTAGTTGGTGTCAAGAGTTTCCGCAACTGGCGTTTAATAGGGTTAATTATAGGCCAATAAAACTTGTAAGCGCGTTTTCGGCATGCGTTTGTGAAAATTATGTCATTGAATTACATAAAGATTTTGTATTGACAAACAGTTTGAAGTAAATTATACTACCGCAAAATATAATAAGATTTTAAATTAGAATTATTACATACATAACTTTTCTTAAAAGAGTTCAATTTATAAAATTTCAATCTTAATTAAAGACTCAGTAGTTGGTGTGAAATTTTGTAATTAAAAGGATTTTTATGAGTACCAGAACGGAATTATTTATTCTGTGGGTACAAGTAATGAGTCATAATAGTGAGAAAAAACACAGATTTTTTTAAGGTTAACAATTTCCTGTCGCCAAACCTCCACAATTCAGATTATATAACATATTACTTGCGACGCAGAGAACTGGCAGCCTTACATGCTTTTTAAAGAAAAAAAGACCATTAGATTTTTTTCAATGATCTCCCTCCTGCAGCTAAAATTTTTCTAAATAGAAAATATCCTATTTTTAGACCTTGTCATCATAATTTACAGCAGAAGCAACCCACAACACAAATAGTTGAGGCGCACAGGTACTAGGCATCGCTATATGGTGGACTTTCCACGTACCCGGACAAAGCGGTTCGACTCGACGTACTTGATCCGAACCGCAAGGGACTGGCGACTGGGATGTGCTTCCTGTGTCTATGTTCCCCGACGAGTACAACCTGGAGATCTTCAAGAGAACAGTGAACCGGTACCATCTAGGGAAGTGCGTTCCATCTTAGGCCGTATCTTAGCTTACCATCAGGCGAAATCGTGGTCAAGCGCTTCCCTATCGATATTAAAAAAAGCAAACAATATCAAAACTGATTTTAAATTATCAGGTAATTACAACCATGTAGGACAAGCTTTAACATACGCCAACCAAAGCTTACTAACCAATTGACTAATTGAATTGCAGTGTTACAGAATATTGTATCAGTTTGGGGAAACAAGCGAGACGCCTCTTACTGCCCGTTGCAGTTGTAACTTTAAACCAGTGTTTTTCACAGTGTCGGTCGCGGCCTCTGGGGGGTTCGCTAGGCCTTAACAAGGGGGTCGTTGACGGTTGTTGTGTTATAAGTTTCAGGTGTGTATCTGTGGATCTGTGTATCTGTGTATCTGTGTATCTGTGTATCTGTGTATTTGTCTATCTGTGTATCGGTGTATCTGTGTATCTGTGTATCTGTGTATCTGTGTATCTGTGTATCTGTGTATCTGTGTATCTGTGTATCTGTGTATCTGTGTATCTGTGTATGTGTGTATCTGTGTATCTCTGTATCTGTGTATCTGTGGATCTGTGTATCTGTGTATCTGTGTATCTGTGTATCTGTGTATATGTGGATCTGTGGATCTGTGTATCTGTGTGTCTGTGTATGTGTGTATCTGTGTGTCTGTCCGTGGCATCGTGGAGCCCTGGCGGAACGTCCGATTTGATTGCTTGCGTTTTTTTCTATTGAAAGCCCTGTTCTGCGAGATGGTTCTTAGCTAAGATTCAATAGAATCTGTTCAGCCGTTTCAAGATAACCAGCTCTTTTCAAATTGATGAAAGGAATTAAAAAATTGTCAATGCTTTATCAATATTAAATGTTGTGTTCTGTTACTTTATTGATATTGCAATTACATGGTAACGTTGAGCTAATACTTTGAGATTCTCATTCGAAGATCATCAGCGTATCAACTGCGTATCAACTGGCAATTTTCGTATTTAAATAACAGATTTTCTAAACATTGCAAGCCACTTTTTAACGACTTTCTGATATCCGTTAGTACAAAGACTTGTGAAGGAAATGCAAATACTAATTTGCAACTGTCTGTCTGTTTGTTTCGGCTAATCTCTGAAACGGCTGGATCAGTTTTGACGGGACTTTCACTGGCAGATAGCTAATGTAAGAAGCAGTAACTTAGGCTACTTTTATTTTAGAAAATTTTCTACGTGGATGAAGTCGCGGGCACAGCTAGTCTATACATCTATACAACTAAATAAAATTGGAGTGCCTGTTTGTAATATTAAAATAACCGCCTTTTATTAAATGCATATGGACGTATACATGGTACATATACAAAAATAACATTTTTTTTTTTTACAATTTTCGTCTGTCTTTCTGTTTGTTCCGGCTAATCTCGCTAACGGCTGGACCGATTTTGACGGGACTTTCACTGGCAGATAGCTGGTGTGATAAGGAATAACTTAGGTTTTTTTTATATATAAGATAGCAAACAGGCAGATGGGTCTCCTGATGGAAAGAGTCAACCATCGCCTATAGACACCAAAGATGTTAATGGTGCGTTGCTATCTTGTGGCGAGATCTAATGCCACATGCATAAGTTTACCGGCTACCTTACCCTCCAAACCGGAACGCGACAGTGACCAGCACTGACGCTATTGCGGCAGGAATAGATAAGGTGGTGGTACCAGACCCGGTCGAGCCGATGTAGAACTCTACCACCTAGTAGTCACGATGGTAGTGACGCGCATAGCCACTCAGTCGCCTTTTACGACCTGCCTGGCAAAACGGCAGTTGGCCTATTCTTCAAAGGAGCCCGGACCAACACGGGGAATAGGATACTTTTATTTTCGAAAATAAAAGTAATACCTAATACCCCAAGCCGGCGAAGTTGCGCTCTCAGTAAGTCGTCTATAAAAATCAAAAATGTTAATGGTGCGTCGCTATTTGTTTGGCGGGGTGGGAATGCCAATGCCAAATATTACCCCGTGATGACCTGGGCCCCCTTTGTAGAATAGACCATCTGTCGTTCTTTCAGGCAGTTCGTAAGAGGCGATTGACTGGTTATGCGAGTCACTAACATCGTGGCTACTAGGTGGTAGAGTTCTGTATTGTCCTGCCCGGGTCTGGTTTTACCGCCTTATCTATTTCTGCCGCAATAGTATCAGTACTTGTCGCTGTCGTGTTCTATTTCGGAGGGTAGGGTAGCCGGTAAACTCATACATGAGGCATTAAGACCCCGCCACTAGGATAGTAACACACCATATCGCCTTTGGTGTCTATAGGCGATGGTTGACTTTCCATCATGAGACCCATCTGCTTGTTTGCTATCCTATACTATAAAAACAAGGTTGCCGCTGTTGATTCTGGTTTACAGAAGTTACAGTGATGGGAACGAGAGGTAGGCCCATTGCCCTTATAAATGCCTGTAAATATAATAAAAAACCTGATAAGTATGAGCGGGATTTTCCCGCCGAGGGTTCCGTATGGTTTTTATCGAACTATTTCCCGAAATTCAGTTTTCAAAATCTATGTATTCTAAATGAATTTATATTTTTTAAGATTATTATTACAATTCATAAATAGTCTCAGATTTTTCCCCGTATTTATAGTATAAGAGAATATTACTTACAGATAGTTCGGGGTCAACGGAATACTGTCCTATAAATTGGTTCCCTTGAGGGTCTAAATATACGTTTTTTTTTAAACATAAACGGTAGTATCATGTTTTACGTTAACTTAGAAGTTCACAGCTTCAAGATACTGTAGATCTGACTATATGGGATACCTCTATGCGTTCGCTAAATAAAGGGTATTGACAGACAGATGAACAGACAGATGGAAAATAAAGGATTCAATTATTTTCCTTTTAAAATACAGAACCCTAAAATAAGATAAAATTATTTGCAATTTTGAATATTATATGCATTATATTATTAATTTGATATTATGTGCTGTAATTAATTAATGTAACGTTCCAATTTATAATGAACACTACGTACAAAATGGCGTCATTGAAATCACCTAACTATTATATATATGGTTAAGAACACTTCTATGGAAGTTTAATTATCGCCAACGAAATGCCTGAACAAAAGTAATGAAAAAATGTCGTATTATGTCAGAAGCAATATACGCCATGAACAATGAGGTCTGTTAATTGTAAGTTGAGAGAGAAAGAGCTCAAACACGAAACTATTAAGGTACGGACACACAGGAGGAATTAATGTTACATGCGATTCGTTGAAATAAAAAAGCATTCATTGCCACATGGTATTAACATTAACCCATAGACCCGTGAGTAGTGTTGCCAACTCTCGAAAGTACCAACTCGGGAGGATTTTAACAAATCGGGGGCAGAGCTGGAGTTTTTAAGAAAAAACTTACCTATGCAATTACATACTTACATTTACATTGCTTTTGAACAGGATCTAATATTTGAGGGTAACACAAAATTATGCCATTGGGGCGTGGCGTAAAAATCAGTTGGTCGGCGGTGCGGCGTGATAATAGAATGCGAGCGGAGCGAACGACGCGCGAAGGGGAGTGGAGTGCAAGGCGCAGAGCGTAGGCGGCAGATTTGATTTTGTTAATTTATGATAGTTTAATTTTAAAAGACCCCATCCAGGTCCACATAATAATTTTAAAATATTTAAAAATGTTTATGTTTTACAGCAGTTTCATTAATATGTTTACGCCATCGAATTATCCAACTATAGCCCAAGATATATAATATTGGTAACTAAGGATATATGACATAACATTAAAATTAATTTGTATTATTTTGTGTCCTCTGCTAAAAATATAAGGTTTGGTTTTGATAAGGGACAAATTAAGGCCCATGTCATCTAAAATGTCTATCAAATTGTTATTTGTATAGTATGTTTACAGTAATTTAAGTCTTTATGGCTCACATAAATCGTAAAATCTTTAGCATATTGAAAATAAATTACATTTTTTAAATAATGTGAGTTGAGTTGTAAGTTATAAAATTAAATAATAAAGGAGACAGAGGATCTCCTTGAGGTAAGCCTCTACTTGTTTGACTGATATCAACAATATTTCCATCGTAATCCATAATTATCAATTTTCTGTCATAAAGGAATGACCAAAAACTTGTGTTTTTATTAATTTCTTATTCATGGGGGCTCTAAGGGCCTCAATTGAGGACCCCCAAGGGCTGTAATTACTTGATGCAATAGTAGTATCTTCACGCCCATATCCCCGAAGGGGTAGGCAGGGGTACAACAAGTGCACCCACGATTAGCCGAAGATACTTGGTCCCACAAATGTGATAGGTGGCAAGCCTATCGCTAACCGGGCACTTTCCAATCCCGGGCAACTTTGTGTTTCTCAGAAAACTGAAAAGGCACTTTTTTTTTAATGTGCCCGACCCGGGAATCGAACCCGGGACCTCATGTGGTCAACGCCAACGCTGGACCACTAGACCACAGAGGCGACTAAATGCAATTTAGTCGCCTTGATGCAATAAGCGATTATTATATGCATTTTCTATGTCAAGAAAACAGGATGCCGTTAATAATATATTCTTGGCAAACGCTAACAAAAACATAATGGTACTCAAAATGGCATTATTCGTTCTCAAAATAAAAATACTAATGGCTAATTGCACTAACCTTGTCTTAACTTAGGACACTCTTAAGTGACATGCTGTCACATTCTCTTCATTTAAAACAAAAGTGACAGCATACTATTTAGGATTGTCCTAAGCTAAGAAATGCTAGAGCAATTGGCCATAAGGCTTAAGTTCATTACATATTATTTAGGATGCGTGCGTATGTATGCGTTGTTTAGTATATGTATATTTTAAACTGAAAATAACTCTGTTAACTAATTTAAAAGTCCAAAATTTGACGATAATCCAATGATAATATACATAATACATACAAGATTACTATTTTCTTTACGGCTAAAGTCGGTTGCCAAACTTAAAATACATTTTATTGTTTAGTCTATAGTCGAATTTCAACCACAGGGCGATCGTTAATAAAATTAATTAGACAATAGACAAATTTGATTCGACAATGTTTGTCCATTGTTAATATTTATGGTACCTGAACAACTTAAGTTATATAGTGAGCCAAAAATCCCTGTCCAATTGTCAAAGGCATTGTTTAGTAGCATAATACAATCATATACCTGCTATTATTTTGCGAATATATTCGGTTCGCTAATCATTCGACCAACGGAGCGGTCAAATAGTTAAAAAAGTTAAAATTAATTTCTTGAACAAAGAAATATTTGTGCTTTGTATAATTAAAACTAAACTAGTGCAATTTAGCAACCTAATTTACGACTAGTAATATGGTAGCAGGAACTTTTATTGTTTTTTAACGTTCTAGGAACCTTTTCCGACTATTTTCACGATGACGTCAGTATGTATGTATTTAAAAATTTCACCTAAATCTGTTCATCCGTTAGGAAGTTATTGTTGACGAAAAATATTTGAAAAAAATAATTTTTCTACATAACTTCGACATTTTTTAATCAATAATTTTTTGAACTTTTATAATATTTTCTTGCTTAAAAAATTTCGTCTTATTCATATTTCAAAATCAAAATCGAATCAAATCAAGTTTTCAAAAGTTACAGCTTTTTAAATATTAATATTTTGTTATTTACAGAAAATTTATTTTTAAAATTTTAAAAATAACTTTCTGGCTAATACACTGATTGACTTAAAAATCTAATCTGCTTTTCTGTCTACAAAAATTTCGTCAAATACCGTAAATTGGATGAAAATCGGTTGATTTGTTCGGGATTTATCAATGGCGAAAATTTTTGAAAAAAGTTTTTTTTTGATATTTTATCGATATTTTTTAATCTATCGACTTCGCAGTTAATAAAATAATTTAGAGCTCGAAATAGCGTTAAATTCCACACGAAAGATTAAAATCGATCATCATTTTGAAAATATAAATTATTATATATACTAATTTTATTTTATACTATAATATATAGTCATCATCAAAAAATGAAATACTATTTTTACAAACTTAAGATTTTTGAACTTTTAAAGTTCAAAAATCTATGCTTGGGTATATTTTTTGCTTTGAGCTTTAAATGCCTCAATTTAGCGGAAAGTTTCAGGGATGGCCTGCAGGGTCAACCGTCTTACATATTTTTTTAATAAGTACGCAATCCTCATAAGTATTACGTGCATAAACCCTAACGGGGCCAATTTACATAACAATTATATTTTAATTAATAATTGTGGTGCGACGTTACTCCGACATTGGTGTCAAGGTCCTGTAGTTATGCTAATATAACACTTTAATGTGTTTAACCCGGGATATTTTTTTTAGTGTTAATATTTAGGTTAAGTAGGAGTGTAGGAACAATTAGAAAAAAAACTTTGAGTCGAGATTGTTTACTGGTTTAAATGAGTCTCGCTGGTCGGATGGTCAGCGAACCTAACTTTTTCCCGGTTCGATTCCCGGCTGCAATAACAATTACGTAATGAGCATAGATGTTTGTGTTTCTGGGTTTGTTTCTGGTGTTATACATATGATATTTGTATGATTAGTGTCGTTGACTAACATGTATATCAAACGCAAAATTTTGCTTATATTGGGTTAGATCAATTTGTGTATTTTGTCGAGCCGTATTTCTTTATACTTCCCGTCACAGAATTATTTGTAAGACAAGGGCGGATGCAGCTTTCGGTTCGGGGGGAGGGGGGGAGGGGGTCACGTATACAAGGGCCGATCCAGTCTTCGGTTCAGCGGGGGGTTACATATTAGAGGTTCTGTCATGATAGGCTCTAGTCCGTATCTAATTCTAATAAATCCATACTAAGACTCCCACCTAGGGGGGGTGACCCCCATGACTCCCTCTGTACATCAGCCCTTGATGTAAGAGCGAAAAGTAGTTCAGAAATCAGAAATCAGAAGACCTTTATTCAATAAAACTTTTTTTCACTGCAACCTATTTTTAACATATTATGTTATATTTTTTATAAATAAATTGTTGAAAAGAATAATAATAGACACCTTGCAAAGAGAGCTGACATTAAGAAAGAACAAACTTAATTCAAGGTAATAGGGCCTAAAACATTTAAATCTTTACTTGAATATTTAATTAAAAATTTATCTAAGAAAAACACACTTTCGCCCATACGTAGGATGAATAAATTCATAAAAAATAATGTTTGAAATCATGAAAAAAGATTTGCAGTGTTGAATTTATGGTTTTATTTAAAAATACTAATTGACGTGTTTCATAGTGTGCGCTCTTTCTGGGACACGTTGTATATTTAACGAGATGGACCAGTTAATTTTTTATTACCTACCCTCACCGTAAAATAAATTATAAAAGAATAAATTTTTGAAAGAAGGGACGAACATTAAATGTTTGACAGGTTGACAGTTTATACGGAAAATTTTAATCGTAGTTATTACTATTTTCTGTGGATATTTTTTCATATCTTCTCATATTTTGAACTTTCTCTGGACTTTCATGAATATGTTAAAACCATATTTAGCCAAATCGGTTCAGCTGTTCTCGAATTTTAGCGAGACTAACTAACAGCAATTGATTTTTATATATATAGATAAATCTTATCGTGCCGAAATTTTTCTTTGTTTAAATTTTTTTTATGTTATAGGTACTTATTTTCCGCGATTCGATTTAGTTTTTTCGCAGTGACTATTGTCATAAGAATTTAAAAAATTGGTTAAGTGCGTAGCATTGCATCTCGTCACACCGTAGATGGATACATAGACATCAGAGATTTTAACGCAATGCTCACATCTTTGGTGTCTGTATGTGATTGATGACTGTACTTTCTTTCCATCAGGAGAAATATGCTTGTTTGCTGTTTTATGATATTGTTACGTACTTCGGGTTCCTAATTGTAAGAAAACGCCACTTATATTAAACCGTGTATTTACAATACAAATACACACAACACAACACAATATAATACTTAAATACTCTGAATAACACTAGTCACTCACTGTACCATCACTAAATTTAACCGACTACACAATCAAACACTCGCTTCGCACTGGTCACTTTAAGTATCGCTCTCGATCGCTTTATAAAAACTGCCCTGTATTTGTCAACACATCTCTATTTATACCCAGGGTAAAGTTCTAAAACAATCGTGAATCTTCCGCAATTATCTCGTAAATAATAGACAATTATTGTAATCAACTTACGATAAACAAGTTATGACTCATAAATCCTAGTACACGCTACTTCCAACCTTATGCCATATACCACAAAGTTCATTATGGTATAGCTATTCCGATACCGGCCAACTATTTGTTTATTAATAGGAGTAGCTATCTCTTTCTTTTATTTCTATATCTCTCCAGCGTTCCAACTCTACATGTTTGTAGATTATTCGTAACAATCTGAAACAAGATTACAATAATTGAAAAGAAAACACAAACTTTAATAAATTGATTTATCTCTACAAGTTTCGGGATTTATACTTTTCCCACGTGGTTTTGGATTTCTTTAAAAGAATAAGTCACTTGCCTTCCTGTTGACAGTATGTATATAAAAGATGAAATATTAGCTAAATCTAATTGGATGCCTTAGTTCTAAAAGTCACTAAATCCATTTTCTTTGTTTTAAAATATGGTCATTTCAAGAGCCAAAATTTTTTTAAAAAAAGGACTGTTTAAATAAATTTATTAAAACCTACCCAATAAACCATTGTTTAATTTTTGTTTTTAAATTTATTCATACAGCCCTTTTTTAAGTATTCTTTTTTGCTCTTATAATGATCATATTTCAAAAAAAAAGAAAAGGATTTGGTAAGTTTTAGAACTAAGGCATCCAATTGGATTCTGAACCGTCTCCACTGGTCTCCACAGAGTAGTTTAAATTAAATCTTTGAATTAATTTCAGGTACGGAGCAACTGTAACTTGCTCCGTACCTGAAAACGCATCACATGTAAAGTGAAATTAAAGTACAAGTGTTATATCAATTGTGTTTAACAGTAATGGAATTTCATCAAGTGCCGACGATGGAAAGTATATAAGATATAACATAATTGTACAGTTTGTATTAAATATAAAAATAATTATTTAATAAATTTATTTTAGTTATTTTCTCAAAACACAGATGTCGCGGCATTGTATTAAATGACGCAATCGTTGTATTTTTAATTCTTAGTATAGAATGTTGAGTTTTAATTAGTATTCGTGCCTCAATCTATTGAGTAAGGAAATTATTGGGCCTTGGTAACGCTCGGCTATGTCCTACGGGGCGAACGTATTTTTAAGGGGTACAGGTCGTCCCCTTGAGGTGCGAACCTACTTTGTTCATACCTCGGGTGAAGCGATCTGCCCTCAATTAATATACATATTACATACATAAGTATGACTACTTAGTAGTTAAATGAGTTCATGCTTCATCGTTACAGATGAAATTCACGGTTATAATTTTGATCAGTACTTTCGTGTTTCTAATTACGATTATATTTGTGTTTTAGCACTTACCCCGTGCTTGGAAAAACTTGAAATACTTTAAAAACAACAAAGAAACCTGTCTACACTCTACACTCAGTTAGTAGAGCGTCCCGGCTTGAGGGAACATCGTAGCCCGTAGGTTCGAACTCTATGTGTCGAAATTTTTCTTTCTTGTTTTTAAAATTTTCGAATTCCTTAGGATCTAAAAGTCATATCGAGATAACCCTCTTTGATTTAAATAAGGTATATTCCAATTTAGGGAACCTTCCAAGTTGATAACGGTTTAAATTTTTTTTAAATAACCATACTATTGAAAAAATGTAATAAATTAAATAAAAAAATATGTACTAAAATAATTTGAATGCATGTAAAAAAAGAAAAAAATTGTATACCGGTATTGTTGTCCGGTGATTTAGGTGAAACAATAGTAATATTATTATAATAATCTACACATATAATAAAATCGTAGGAAAGTCAATGTATGTCCGGGGTAAACTCAAAAAGTACTGCATGGATTTACTTCAAATTTTGCGTGAATCTTACTAATAGGCCTGGTCAACATATAGGCTACATATTATCACGCTATCGCCTACGGGGGAGGAGCTGTGCGGAGTAAACGAAGTCCGCGCGAGCGAAGTCGCGGGCAACAGCTAGTAACCAATAATAATTATTTATTTATTTATTTATTTTTATAATATCACAATATACACAATTTCGAACAAATAAATAATTTATCATTAAAATTATTGCATTGGATTTAAGGGGCCATCCATAAATTACGTCACACGTTTAGGGGGAGGAAAGGGGTCGATGAAGTGTGACAAGGGGTGGGGAGGGGTCCCAAAATTTTGTGACATCACATTTTTTTTAAAATATAATATTTTACATCTAAGTATTACAACCGTAAATTTGTAAAGCCACCTATATAGATAAAAAATAATCGAATAAGGTTATTATTATGTAAAATTGTAAAATATGTGACATCACACTAAGTAGGGGGAGGTCTCACAATTGTGACCAGCTGTAACAAGGACGGGGGAGGGGTAAAAAAGTCATGAAATTCGTGTGTCGTAATTTATGAATGGCCCCTAATAGTTATGAGCTACCTATTCCCGCGGCTTCGTTTGTGTGACCACGGCCACACACAACTTCCTCTTATTCAGTCGGGTTTACAGCCTGTATTATTCAACGATAATGAACCTTAACACTGTGAAAAAATTTTTGATATCCGTCCGTAGTTTATAAGAATAGCAGATAATAGAATTTCACAATAGTTTATAAGAATAGCATAGATAATGGAATTTCACAAGTGCGGAGAAAGAAAATCTATACGTCTATACAAATAAATAAAACTGGAGTGTCTGTTTGTAATATTAAATTAAACGCTTTTTCCTAAATGATGTTTACACGGTACATATACCAAAATGTCATTTTTTACTATTTTTGTCTGTATGTCTTTCTATCTGTTTGTTTCGACTAATCTCTGAAACGGCTGGACCGAGTCTGACAGGACTTTCACTGGCAGATAGTTGATGTATATGGTGTAACGTAGGCTACTTTTATTTTAGAAATATTTCCACGCGGACGAAGTCGTGAATATAATTTCTGTCGTGAGTGTCATATATCTCATGTATATACTGAGCAAGCAGGGTCGTATCACGTAAATTGTAAACTATTAACAAATGTTGCGGCCTTCCGAGCCCTTCCTTGTTACGTAATGGCGGGTCTTCACCATAATGGCGATGCTTGGGTTGCGTAAACTCCGTAATTGGAAAATATTACTTCCGTGTTTATTCCGGGTTAGTAGCTCTGTATACAGTGACCAACAAAAACTCCGACCAACCTGATAAAGGCGAATAGGTAGATCAATGACATTATCAAATAATGATGTAATATAAAATGATACAGAAGTAATTTTCTCTTAAATTAAGCAAATATATAAAAATATATATCGATTAATATCCACACAATAATGAGATACCAGATATCGCCCTGTGGTCGACTAAACACTAAAATCTATAGATGGACTAAACAATAAAATCTCTTTTAAGTTGGTCCCGGGCTCCTTTGAGGAATAGGCCAACTGCCGTTATGCCAAACAGGTCGTAAAAGGCGACCGATTGGCTATACGAGTCACTACCATCGTGGCTACTAGGTGGTAGAGTTCTGCATTATCTCGCCCGGGTCTTTTTACTTATTCCTGCCGCAATAGCGTTAGTGTTTGTCACTATCGTGTTCCGGTTTGGAGGGTAATGTAGCTGGTAAACTTATGCATGTGGCATTAGACCTTGTCACAAGATAGCAGCGCACCATTAATAACACCTTTTGTGTCTATAGGCGATGGTTGACTCTTTCCATCAGGAGACCCATCTGCTTGTTTGCTATCTTATGATATAAACAAAAAAGTTTGACAAAAGACTTTAGCCGTAAAGAAAATAGTATACGTGTGTGTATATAACCATGTATGTCACATGAATCTAGTGCATATAATGTTTTGTTTGTTTTGATTAATTTAATGTATTTCTAAAGAATTTTATTAAAAAAATATATTAGGCTTCTGCAGTCCTCCGCGATGTTAACTACAACTGTGAAAAATTTTATAATCCACCGTTTTCGTAATTTTCTTAAAAATAGTACAAAGTTTTCCCTTCACGTACCATATCTGTTGATCAGACAGAGTTTTTGTTACTGGCAGTATATCTATTTGGGTATAGACACCAAAGGTGTTAATGGTGCGTTGCTATCTTGTGGCGAGGTCTAATGCCACATGCATAAGTTTATCGGCTACCTTATCCTCCAAACCGGAACACGACAGCGACAAGCACTGACGCTATTGCGGCAGGAATAGGTAAGGCGGTGATACCTGACCCGGGCGAGACATGCAAGACAATGCAGACTTTTTTATGAACATATCACCAGCTTAGTAGAAAAAAGGTGATAAAAGTGCAACGATCAAGTCATTAGTGTCTAGTGCCACAAGTCACTGAAACTAGAGTGACAGAACTGTGCAATGTCTATCACGGGCTTATTTCATCGCTTTGCCTATTCCTGCTGCAATAGCGTCAACGCTCGTCACTGCCTCGTTCCGATTTAGAGGGTAAGGTAGTCGATTAAATATGTTTTACGAGTTGTTTGTGTTAACTCCAGTTAATCAAAGGCATAGAATTTATTTAATTAAACAGCAACTGATAAAACATATATTTATATTATTTTATATTATTAAATACATTGATATATTTTTATATATCAATGATTAAATACAAAACTCAAAACTGGTTACACTTTGTTGTATACGTAGGTCACACTATAAGTTTTGCGTAACTTAAAAAAACAACATGTTATAACCAAAATATTATGTTTATTGCTTTTCAAAATAATCTCCTTTACATTTTAAACATTTTTTCATGCGATCGAACCATTTTTAAAACAGGAGGACCACAGATCTGAAGGCATGTTTTCTAGGTGCTGATTGAACGCTATCACTGCCTCTTCGGAGTTGGTAAAAGTAAAATCTCTCATCAAATTTTTGATTTTGAAGAAAATACAGAAATTACAGGGTGCTAGGTCGGGGCTATGCGCAGGATGAGTGACGAGATGTACTTTTTTGGAAGCTAAAAATGACTTTATTTTGTTGGCCGTGTGTGATGAAGCGTTATCATGGTGTAGGAGAATACGGCTTTTGAGCCGTCTTTTGCGAACTTTTTCTAACACCCTGGGTAAACAAATGGTAGAATACCACTCGGCATTAACACTTTTTTGATCTTCAAGTGGAATTGTACAGATGGGACCCGTAGCTGAGAAAAAAAACGCGATCATTTTTTTACCAACGTTTCTCGCCTGTCTCACTTTTGTTGGCTTGTTATCATTTTCAAACACCCATTCACAAGATTGCTGTTTTTTTTCGGGTTCAAAACAATAAATCCACGTTTCGTCTGTTGTGACAATGTCATAAACAGCATTAGAATATCCGTGGTCGTACTTCAGTAGCATCTGTGAGCACCATTCCACGCGAGCCCGCTTCTGCTCCGCCGTCAGTTCATGAGGGATCCAACGACAACAAAGTTTCCGAACTTTCAATTCTTCGTGTAAAATTTTCTAAATTTGGCTCATACCAATCCCCAATTGTCCTCGAATTGTCTCATAGGTAATCCGGGGGTTTTCTTCAATTAACCGCTTAACAGTAGCCACATTATTTTCGTTGACGGCAGTTGAAGTCCGCCCTTTACGAAATTTGTCATGTAAAGAAACTCGACCTCTCTCAAATTCAGCAAACCATCGCCTCACGGTGCTCAAACAAGGTGCTTCTCTCCCAAAAGCATTTTAAAGACTAGCGGCACAGTCTTGCGGAGAAAGAGAACTTTTAAAATCATAAAAAATCATCGCTCTAAATTCTTTTCGACTTAATTCCATTTTCGTTGCGTACGTAGAACTTTGATGTGTGATAAAAAAACAATTGACAAATCATTTCCCGTATTTTTTTTTATTACTAAGAAGGTTTTTATTACTAAGAACGTTGCAACGTTTTAAAAATTACATTCGAAATTCAAATAGTTCCGATTAGCTAGAAGTGCAAAACTTTTAGTGTGCCCCATGTATTATCACACTTCACTTTTCAATTTCACAAGCACGATTGTCTTTAGAACATACTTGTCAAACCCTTTTATAATGTTTTATTCTAGCCGATTATTGACTTAATAACCTTAATCAAATACTTTACTTAAGGTCAAAGGTAATATTAATTTAAAACATGTTAAATAATGTTTTTTTTTTATCATAAGATAGCAAACAAACAGATGGGCCTCCTGATTGAAAGAGTCAACCATCGTCTATAGACACCAAAGTTGTTAATGGTGCGTTGCTATCTTGTGGCGAGGTCTAATGCCACGTGCATAAGTTTACCGGTTTCCTTACCCTCCAAACCGGAACGCGACAACGACAAGCACTGAAGCTATTGCGGCAGGAATGCAAAGCGGTGGTACCAGACCCGGGCGTGTTAATTTTTGTGAAGGAATTTCAATACCGCAACATTCGAAGCATTCTGTAGTTTGGAAGTTTTTTAAATAATCCATTTTTAAAATTCTATATCTTTTTTAATTAAAACACAGCTACCGCCACGTTTTTTGTTTCTACAACACGACGATATTTTTAGCTGCGATTGTGATCCTTTTTTGATAAAAGTTTCGGTTAGACATATTGTATCGATTCCATGTTTATATATTTTATTTAAATCCATTACAGACAGGTAAAGCATTTCACATTTATTAATGACTCCAGCAATATTTTGATGCAACATTGAAAAATTAAATTCCAGTTGGTGATCGATTAAAATAAAGTCGGCTTTAAAACAAATATATTTGAAATGAAAAAGTACAAGAGTTTGAAAAATGACTTCTACCACACACTAGAAGTATGTCCCCCATCGCGATAACTCTCACATGCACATCTTAAGAGCGGTTACACACTACATCCGGTCAGAATTTTTTCAACCTCTAGGGGTTGATTTTCGAAAAAAAATAGACTATGTTTAATCCCAAATCGCAACTATTTCTTTGGCAAGATTCATCAAAACAAAACAGAACAAATTTGTGCCTATATAATATAAGTATGGATGTGTACACATATAAGCCTACTTTTTATATTATATAATAGCAAACAAGCAGATGGTTCTTCTCATAGAAAGAGAAACCACCGCCTATAGACACCAAAGATGTTAATGGTGCGTTACCATACGTGTAACGAGATGACAATGTCACATGCATAAGTTTACCGGCTATCTTATCCTCCAAACAGGAATAAGATATTGACAAGCATTGACGCTATTACGGCAGAATAGTTACCATATACCCGGGCGAGACGTTGCAGAACTCTGCTTCCTAGTATTCTCATGGTAGTAGTGACACATACAGGCAATCAGTCGCCTCTTACGACATGCCTGCCAGGAAGGCAGTTAGTCTATTCTTCAAAGGAGCTCAGACCAGCACGGAAAAAATTAATAATGTACTAAGCCTATTACTACGAAAGTCTCGTTCCATCAGTGCTCCGACATTAATTAAAAATCTTATTCAAAAGAGGTTCCATTATCCATGCCATTAATCAATAAAAATGAAATCTCAGACATAATGGGCCGGCCCTTTCCAGGTGGTAATTTAATTTCAGTGACACACGGAGTTTGGCTACCGGCCAAATCCTGTCGGCACCGCCGTAATTGTTCATATTAATTAACCCTGTATTGTTCGGGAAAGTCATGATTTTGTGATACTTTTATCTTATATTTATTATCATAGGAGAGCGATTAAGCAGATGTTTGTTTTTTATACCAAAAGAAAGCAAAAGATGACTCTCCTGATGGAAAGAGAAACTATCACCTATAGACACCAAAGATGTTAATGGTACGTTGCTATACCTGTGGCAGGATGGTAATGTCACCTGCATAAATCTGCCGGCTACTTATCTTTAGAACTGGATCACGACAATGACTAGCATTGACGCTATTGAGGCAGGAATAGACAAGGCGGCGGTACCAAATACCCGGGTGAGACGTAGCGTAACTCTACTACCTAGTAGTCACGATGGTAGTGACACGTATAGTCAATCACTCGCCTTTTTTAGGTCCTGCCTGGCAGAACGGCAGTTGGTCTATTTTATAATGGAGCCCGGACCAACATGAAGTTTTTTCATCAGATGTTTTTTGAAGCAGATTGTTTTTTGGCACTAAAGTTAATTGTGAATGAATGAATGAATGAATGAATGAATGAATGAGTACACTTTATTACGCATCAATTGTGCATTGCTATGTGGAGGAATGTGACATGCATATATTTATCAGCTACTTTACCCTCCAAACCGGAACACGACAGCGACACGCGCCGACACTATTGTGGCAGGAATAGGTAAGGTGGTGGTACCAAAATGCGGTACCTAGTTAGCAGTCACGATGTTAATGACATATATTGCTAAGACTGTTTCTGAATAATCGAAGATTTTCTAAGAATCAGAGTATCTTCACGCCTGTATTCTCGAAGGGGTAGGCAGAGGTACAGCTGGTGCATCCATGGGGCCATGACTAGCTGAAGATACTCAGCCCCACAATGTGAAAGGTGGTAAGACTATCGCCAACCGGCGATACCGGCCCGGCTAATCCCGGGCAGAGTTGTTTTTATCAGAAAACTGTAAAAAACACATTTCTGAATTGTCCAACTCGAAAATCGAACTCAAACCGCATGTGGTTAATACTGATACCGGACCACTAGACCATAGAGGCGATATATATTTAAAAATCAGATCGGATAATTTTCTTATTGGTTATCTTTGAGACCATCGGGTATATTATTGTATGACTCTATATTAAAAATTTAAAATCCATGTTACATTACTTTATGATAAGACCATTTCCTTGCGTCTTGTGCATCATTTGCAGCGCTAAATACGAATAGAAACCCTGCAGTATCAGGTCAGAGTTACCACCTCATTTGCTTAATTCCTTTCAACAAGTAGAAAAGAGACCATTAAACGGCTAAACAGATTTTGATAAAACATATAGCTAAGAACCACTGCTAGGGAACCAGCTTTGAAATAAAACTCGGCCAAATCAGTTCACCTGTTTAAGAGCACAAAAAAGTTCGAAATTAGGTCTAAAAACCACTTTTTCAGTATTTTTCGTCAACGATAACTCCCGAACGGATTTACCGGTTTTAATGCAGTTTATGCATGGGGCGCAGTTTTTTGATGAATAAAGCTGATTAGATTTTGTACTCAGTCGGTATATCGATTTGATTACATACACACTATATATATACATATATATACTATATATATATATATATATATATATATATATATATATATATATATATATATATATATATATATATATATATATATATATATATATATATATATATATATATATACTGACGTCATCGTGAAAATATTCGGAAAAGGTTCCTAGGAACTCTAAACGTGGAGATCTGGTGAAAACTCGATTTTCGAAAATCGTGGCAAAGTCAGTAACTTTCTTATCTGCATTAGGTACATACTACATACGTAGCGGGAAGGCAAAAATTTATGCTTGCGGCATCACAACCCTTCACGGGACTTCAATGTATTGTCGGTTATTTCTTTCGATCATGAGAGTCATCTGCATACTCTTTCTCTCTTTTCTCTAACTTACTCTCGTAGGAAACAAGTTCTGTCCTATCATATAAATCCTCTTTGGATAGCTGGTTCGACTCATGATCCTAGCCAACTAGGCTAACTAATGGACTAACAAAATACCATCTAATGGAACATAAACATCCCTGCTCCTATATGTTATTATAATCACACGTGCGCTGGTCCTCAGAGAAGTAATATTCAACAATCTATGGAACTGGCCATGCATTATTCAAGTTGTAGTCCAAGAGTTAGTCCGTGTTGATTACATCTCTTTTCAGTAATCAGCTAACTCGGTATAAAAATTCAGATTTAGGTTGAATTTTGAAATGTGACGCTACTTTTTTTTATATCATAAGATAGCAAACAAGCAGATGGGTCTCCTGATGGAAAGAGTCAACCATCGCCTCTATAGGCTCCATTAACACCTTTGGTGTCTATACACCAAAGGTGTTAATGGAGCGTTGCTATCTTGTGGCGAGGTCTAATGCCACATGCCACATGCACAAGTTTACCGGCTACCTTACCCTCCAAACCGGAACATGATAGTGACAAACACTGACGTTATTGCGGTAGGAATAGGTAAGTCGGTGGTACCAGACCCGGGCGAGCCAACGCAGAATTCTACCACATATTAGCCACGGTGGTAGTGACTCGTATAGCCAATCGTTCGCCTTTTACGACCTGCCTGACAAAACGGCAATTGGCCTATTCTTTAAAGGAGCCTGAGACCAAAACGGGGAAGATATACACAATCTTCAGATACACACAACTCGCATTCAATTAATGCAGTTAAGGTTGATGAGGATGATACTCCACTCATTAGTTGAATAAATTAAGTAGTTTGTAGTTGATTAAATTCTTGTACTTAGGTTTGCATGTTTAAGCTACGAAATTATAAAAAAAATAACAAAACATTACTTTGATTGTAAAATGTAATTAATTTGTTTACTACTAATTGTTTCTAAAGTAGATGTAACGTTTCTCGTTGTATTTTGAATATGTTTTCGAAATACAAAAATATTAATAAAAAAAATATTACTAGGGTCGAATTATTAATAGTTCGTTAGTAAGTTTATAGATTTATACACTAAATTAAAAGTAAACTTTTTTACATCGTTAGATAGAAAACAAGCAGATGGCTCTCCTGATGGAAAGAGAACCAATGTGTCCTTAGACACCAAAGATGTTAATGGTGCGTTGCTAACCTTGTAGCGGAGTCTTAATGCTAAATACATAAGTTTACCAGCTACTTTACCCTGCAAACGATAAACACGATAGTGATAACTATTGCGGCAGGAATAGAGTAAGGCGGTAGTACCGGTCCTAGACTCGGGCACCCAGGTGGGACAATGCAGAACTCTACCACCTGAGGATACTGGTGCAAGCGAAACCGGTTGCAAATTAATTGTAATTACCTTATTGTGATCAGTACAAGTGAATTAATTGATAAATATTGTGTTAAGTATTTATTGTATTTTTTTCAATCAACCTTGCATAAATTGAATAAAAAAGCTTCCCTCGCTCTTCGTCTAATACACGTATTACACCACAGCATAGTGAAAGTTAAATATAATTTGAATAATTCATTTTTGCACGTAATTTAAAATGTATACTCTGTGGCAAAAGTTTACTTAAACTTTATCATCAGTGAATTTAGTAACGGAATAATGGAAACGGCAGCCTCATTATGTCAGAATCGTATGACCCAGATTTTTTTAAGCGCTATTTTTTAAGAAAGGAATAAAATATTGGCTGCTTAATTTTTTTTAAATTGAATTTGGAATATTAAACCGAATTTAAATATCTGGCAACTATACACATATCTCAAAAACTTTTGAACCAATTATGATGAAGCTGTTCCCTAAATTGGAATATACCTGATTTAATTACAAAATTTCCTTGTATGACTTTTAGTATCTGAGAAATTCATGGAAAACCAAACAAACATTTATACAGCCAAACATACTCGTACATACATTTAGGAAATTAAGGACGGTGCATGCAGCTAAGCTATGCAAAGCTAAGCAATTCGCTTCCTCCATGCATATGCTCAAGTCCTTCACTGCCAGTTTTTAAAAAACGTCTAAAAGAGTATTATCTGACACTTTCTTGATTTTAATAGTTTTACTGCTAAGTTGTATTGTGTGATTTCTTTTAATGTTATGTATGTGTTTCAAATATAAATATGTTTAGTGTATGTGTATGTGTGCAAACACATCTCTGTATTATATTATTTGTTGTGCACAATGCATTCCCATTTATTAATCCCTACTCCACATTTCGGGTTAGCTGGAAGAAATCTCCGCCAGCAGAGATAAGCTCATCTTTTTTGCAATTTTTGTTATCCTTTTTCGTGTGTATTCTTTAATAAGTGTACAATAAAGTATTAAATAAATAAATAAAATAAAAATACGCGCCTCAACTTTTTTTTAAAGTATAAGATAGCAAACAAGTATATGGGTCTCCTGATGGAAAGAGTCAACCATCGCCTATAGACACCAAAGGTGTTAATGGTGCGTTTACCGGCTATACACACATGCATAAGTTTACCGGCTACCTTACCCTCCAAACCGGAACACGACAGTGACAAGCACTGACGCTATTGCGGCAGGAATAGGTAAGGCGGTGGTACCAGACTCGGGCGAGACAATGCAGAAATCTACCACCTAGTAGCCACGATGTTAGTGACTCGTATAGCCAATCGGACGCCTTTTACGACCTGCCTGGCAGTTCGCCTAATCTTCAAAGGAGCCCGGGATCAACTTGGGGGAATTAGATCATCAACGCTGAAATAGATCATCATACTCAAATATTATACAATTCTAACAATATTACACACATACGTATCAAACTTATGACCTCCGTTTTGCGTCGCGTGAAAATTAAAGAAGCATTTCTTATTAAATGAACGGTATTTTCTTGTATTGATCCGGGTTCCCTTTTAAAGAATAAACTATCTGCCTTCCTTTTAGTTAGCTAGAATCAATAGCACACTATTGCAAAGACCGCGAAACAGGCAATTGCAGGTCAAGTATGAGTTTGAAGACCGAGCCGCAGGCGAGGGCTTCAAAGATACAAGACACAACTTAATTTGTGTTTATACAACCACGTAAACGCAACTTGTACCAAGATAAAAGTTCTTAATTCAAATTACAACCCAGTACGCCTTATCATACATTTCGGCCCATCCTCCAATTGTAACGATACACAGATCGTCACGTGGGACTTCTCTGCTTGGCTGCTTGAAATTGGTATTTTGAGGTACCGTTGCTCGGGACTACTTTAGTATTATAAGATTTATAAGTAAAAGACTGTAATAGAGAATGTATGTAGAATATATAAAAGACTGTAACTTTAGTATTGCTTCGTTTATTGGACTTTCCGTCCGAAAGCACTAATAGAACTCTACTCACATTTGTTTTGCAAAGACTACACATTCTAATCTATATCTATATCTATATATATATATATATATATATATATATATATATATATATATATATATATATATATATATATATATACATATAATAAAATCGTAGGAAAGTCAATGTATGTCCGGGGTAAACTCAAAAAGTACTGCATGGATTTACTTCAAATTTTGCATGAATATTACTTACAGGTCGGGTCAACATATAGGCTACATATTATCACGCTATCACCTACGGGGGAGGAGCTGTGTGGAGTAGACGAAGGCCGCGCGATCGAAGTCGCGGGCAATAGCTAGTAAAATATATAATTTAAAATGGAACAAGTCGCCAGCACTATTTCAACTGTAACACAAATAAGGTGTTACGGTCCTGCAAGGGTACAAGAGTTAGTAAGAGTTCGCGGAAATTTGCAAAATAACTAGGTAAGTTCGTATATTTTGTGCAACTAAATAAATAAAACACTTTTTCTCAAACGTGCGTAAAAATAGTGTCGTTACGTTTGAATATAGAGTATACGAACTATTATATCGTATCTATCGTATCGTATCATTGATATAAAAACCCTATATGCACAGTCCCGAACAAAACTGACACTCAAAAGTGTCCCTAATTTCTTTTAAGTAGTTATAGATATGTCTTTAGTACAGTAGTTAGTTTAGTTACAAATAATAATTTTTAATAAAAAGTTAAAAAAATCACGCTTTTATAAATAAACCAAAGTAAAAAGTAAAAAATAAGTAATAGTTTAAAAAAAACTAAAACTACTTTTTTATAAAAAACCAAACTAAGATATAGAAAGTAAATTTTAATAAATTAGAATTAAAAATAGTGTAAAATATTTTCATAAATTGTACAAATAATTGTACAAATAAGAAAAAATGTATTTTATAAAAAATGGGTGGCTTGATTTTTTTAAGATATCATCGAAATGATAATCCTTCTACTCGTATTTGTCAGTAAAATATTAATAACTATTGACAACATGAACCTCACGCTTTTTTTTACAATAAAATTCATTTTTTTTATTACCACTTAAAAAATTTTTACTCCTTATAAAATATTTATATTAGATGCTTTAGATAAAAATTGCCTCTTAGATAGTAAATTTTTAATAAACTAATAGTTAGTACAGTAGTTATAGATATGTCAAAAACATATGTCTTTGCATATCCAAACTTAAGTGCAAGACTTATAGTTGTTTTTACAAAGCAATGTACGAAAATAAATAAAATTGACAGTGTCACGACCGACGCGATTCTATTTGAAATGAGTGCACAATTTAAAATTGTGCACTCATTTTTGGAGGACGTTTTTGACATACTGATTGTGTATCTTGGGTTTTTTATATTAATGTATCGTATATCTCGTATTTACGTACAAAGAAAAAACTAAAGTCATTGTCCGCCGACATTTTTTGTTCCAAACTCAATTGTATGAATTTCACACTCCACCATTCGCGAAATTGTCTTAAAAAGGGGTTCAAAGTTTTCCATTCACGTATTAATATATAGATAACTTTTCTTCAACCATATTCTTGCAAATAAATATTTTTTATTTTCATTTCATTTTCACATTACATTGTGAAGGCCACGGAGCTGTAGGCTCGTATGTCTTTGTGTGATGGATGGCGATCTCCGAAACTGTATTTTACCAATCTAGTACGACTCTCGCTTCTCGCTTTTGCGATCACCGGGATTTTTGGCCTTACTTTTCACGTGTTGGTCCCGGGATCCTTTAAAGAATAGGTCAACTGCCAATCTACCAGGCAGGTCGTAAAAGGCGACCGATTGGCTATACGAGTCACTACCATCGTGGCTACTAGGTGGTAGAGTTCTGCATTGTCTTGCCCGGGTCTGGTACTACCGCCTTACCTATTCCTGCCGCAATAGCGTCAGTGCTTGTCACTGTCGTGTTGCAGTTTGGAGGGTAAGGTAGCCAGTAAACTTATGCATGTGGCATTAGACCTCGTCACAAGATAGCTACGCACCATTAATACCTTTGGTGTCTATAGGCGATGGTTGACTCTTTCCGTCAGGAGACCCATCTGCTTGTTTGCTATCATATGATTTATGTATATAAAAAAATTTAAGCTATTGATTTTGTAAGTAAATATAACAATTTCGAGCTCAAAATTTTCTTTGAACGCCATTTGAAGTATCAAAAGCAATCATTATATTGAAAATATATATCTTTTTGAACATTAAAATACTATTATTTTTACAAAGTTTGGATTTTTGGAATCTTTGAGTTCAAAAATTCAATAGTTTTTGTTCCGTTGAGCTTAAAATACCTCAATTTAACGAGAAGTTTCAGGGTTAGCCTGCAGGGTCAATCGGTATACAGATTTTTTTTCAGTTTTGCCTTCATTGCTTCATAAAAAATACTTATATTTGGAAAACGAGATATACGCACAGCAAGATAGTTTTTATTCATTATAGCAGCAAAGAAGTTCCATTTTTCTCAGCATTTTCTCGAATATATTCTGTGTTATTACGGTAACAATCTTTATCCTGTATGGTTTAATTATCCCACGACACGAAAAGCAACGCACCATTATAACTTTATTGTTTATAGGCTATAGTTATCTCTTGCTTGTTTGCAAAAAAATGTACATAAAGCCTAGACCCATAATAACAAACATATTGCGATACAAATACCTGTTCATATCGAGGTTCGAATCCAAGACTTCTACACGCGTCATTAGGCCTGCGCTATCCTTTCCACCAACGAGGTCAATCTACTCTATAAACATCTTTGATGTCTGACATTTGCGGTTCTGTTAGGACTGTGAACTATTTGTGCACGTGCCCTAAATAATTAACTTTACGGCAGACCAGGAATGCTTCTGTTTTGTGTCAGCATAACGTAAATTTGTTAGTATTGTTGTGTTGACCCGTCTCAGAATTAATCTCAGGAATTTAATGGATGGCTCCTAGAAAAGCGTTCATTAATATTTTTTCACAAAAGAAAAACCGGCATTTGACGTTTTTGACGGCATTCATTTGACGGCAATTGGTCATAGCGAGTCGGTCTGCGGCTGCTTTATTTTTTTTATTTTATCGTTTGACAAACAAGCATTCCCCCGATTCTCAAAACAACTAACAATCGAAATATCGTTGACATTGAAAGGTCGTTCAATTGAAGCCTTATTCAAAGTCGGTATTCTTGTTTTACTCAGCGATGCTTCGATAGAGCTTCACACTCGACAGGCTCAAAACTAAACGTTCGTATAACAATTTTTGCTAGTTATTTTGTTCTATATTCTACCAGTTCATTTGAATGTTGAAATACTTAAAATAGGCAGTTAAATCAGAGTTAGAAATCGATAGAGAGATTTTCTAAGTAATTTTAAATTTATAAAAATTTAAAAAGAATTTAAAAATGAAAGAAAACGTGCTATTTATTGTAAAAACCAGCTGTGCCCGCGACTTCGTCCGCGTGGGATTTTTTTAACTTCCCACTACGTATGTAGATAAGGAAGTTACTGATTTTACCCCGATTTTAGAAAAAAGAATTTTAATGTTTGAAAAGCTGTAACTTTTGAAAATTTGACTCGATTTTGATTTTTGAACTTCAATGTAATTTTTTTAGCAAGTACTATAATATTGCAGAAGATTAAAAATTATTAGTTAAAAAAAATCGAAGTTATGTCAAAACACTTTTGCAAAATTTTTCGTCAACTATAACTCCCGAACGAATAAATAAATGTTGATGCAATTTATGCATTGGACACAGTTTTTTGAAAAGTAAAGTTGATAAAATTTTGTACTATATCGATTTATTAATCTTAATTAATAAACCGATAAGAAATTGTATTTAAAAAATACTGTTTCGCTACAAACCTTTGTGAGGTTTTCCAAAATTTCTCAAAATCTCCTTGACTGAATTAGTTAAAATTTTCAGGAAGTCTAAGTTGAGTGGAATCCAATCGAATCCCATTAACCACGTTTCGATCGGTCAAGCCGGTCAAAGTTATGAGATGTTTACATACACACATACACACATACACACACACACATACGTATATACATTTGTCATCATGAAAATAGTCTGAAAAGTTTCCTAGGTCCTCAAAATGTGGAGATCTGGTGAACACTCGATTTTCGAAAATCGGAGCAAAATCAGTAACTTCCTTATCTAGATACGTAGTGGGAAGTTAAAAATATATACCTAATTAGAAAGATGAAAAGTTATTTATTTAGGTTTATTTTTTTAATAATTTTTATTTAAGGCAATTTTCGTAGCGGGAAGTTAAAAATAAATTAATTAACACATGGCTTTGTAGTTTGTTATTAATAAAAAACAAAATAACCTTTGACTAAGAAGCTTATCTTATTCATTGAAAACAATTTGCAATAAAAAAAATCATATTGCACTTTATTATCCTAAATTTATTATTATTTTAATTCTCTAAAAGATTTTAAATTTTTTTTAATGTAAATTTGTATCATTTTCAATAAGAAAAATAAGCAGTCAAATGTTTTTTTTAAATTATTATAACAAACTATTCTACCTCATGGTCTAGGGACAGCCTATTCGGCTCAGATCATGAGGTCCTGGGTTCGATCCCCAGGTCGGGCAAAGATGTTATTGAGATATTTTCGAGGATTTTCTTGAAAATCTAAAATCTCACTAGCAACTCGGAAACTGGCGAAGTGGTCTACACATTACCATTCTCAAGCTTCGGATGAGCACGTGAAACTTTCGGTCCCAGTTATCGCTAAAAATAGTCGATAATCGTTAACGTGTCAGTATATGCGGCGATGAGGATTACCATTTATCTCACCAACCGACAAACTGGTAAATCGCGGTGCACCGGAAACTCTATAGACGTTCGATTTACTCTGCCTACGCCGCAAGGGAACCGGGCGTGATGATACTTTAATAAAAAACAACAACGCCACATATTTTTTCTGACATTTTTGATTTTGATTCTCACAAATAAAGGAAAGTTAAGTATCTTTTGATTGAATTTGTTTTGATGAAGTTATACATATGTGTCTAAAGTTTTTCTGTAAAATGTTGATCTTATTCTGGACTGAACTTATAAGTACATGTTCGTATATTCTACTTAATATTTTTTTTAAGTATTTTGGACTCGGACTTTAGTGAGTATACTAAGTAGCTTAGGCACTTCAACATCTATGCAGAAGTTTCATTCATTTTAAAAGTTAACTGATTGACGTATCTAATTTTGAAATATTTACCGTGTTGTCCAGCGGTCCGATGTCGTCGTTGACCATAATATTGAGGTCCCGGGTCCGATTCTCGGGTCAGGCAAAATAAAATGTGCTTTTTCAGTTTTCTGATAAAACAACGTTGCCCGGGATTGGAAAAGGCCCGGTTGGCAATAGGCTTGCCACCTATCACATTGTGTATTTTCGGCTAATCGACTAAAAACCTGAAAAATTACCTGTTTTATTTTCAAATATATTACAATTATTCTTATATAAATAAATAAAATGTTTAGATTTATATTTCACACATATTTTACTCATTTTTAAGCTAGTAAAATTGCATTTATAACATTTTAATAAAAAAGTATACATTCTAGGACTGATTCGCTCGGATTATATCCATTATACAAACACTATGAAATGATAACGCTAACTTATAATGAGCCGTGCGTTCAAAGGTTTTGTATACATTCCGGGTGTCACGTTCAACTGGGCTTTCCACCCGAAACCGTTGAAACATGTGATGTCTGTAACTTCGAAATTATAAAACTCATGACCTTGAAATTTTTAAGGGATAATCTTTATAATACTTACTTTTGAACAAAAAAATAATAAAGGATTTCGGACTACAGGTTAATGAATTAAAGCTAAATATACGTTATTATTTCCATCCCCTATCCCACGGGAACCGTACTGAATTTCGGGATAAAAAATATCCTATAACCTTCTTCGGAGTATGAACTCTAATCATGCTAAATTTCATTTGTTTCCGTTCAGTAGATTCGGCGTGATGCGCGGCCTTGATACAGACAGACAGACAGACAAAAATTAAAAAAAATTACATTTTTCGCTTCAGTATCGATTAAAGAGTATCTTCCAAAAAAAATTTTTAAAATATCTTCAATGTACAGAAATCGACCTCTTACAGTTTTGTTATATGTATAGATAGATAGATAATACATGCCTAGCGCAAAAGAAAAACGATTATTGAGAAATTCGACGTTTATCCGTTTATTGAAATGTCTGTGTCCTGTCAGAAATGTCAAATAAAAATGAGAATACCATTTCACAATACAGTAGGAAAGGATTGTAAGGCGATTTAAACATTAGAATACGCTTCCGCAACATTTCAATTGAGCGACTATAAAATCGGTCTTTTCGACGTTTGATTGATAGTAGGGGAGCCAAAGAGGGGATTTTTGGATTTACTCAAGCGCGTCAGATTAACATAGAGGGGGGGGGGGGGGGGTGCCTCGCATACTGATGAGGCTCTCCACCAAATATAAGCCCTTTATGTAGAGGCAGGTTAATTAAAATTCCAATAACTTCGGCTTGTGGAAATTGACAGATTATACTTTTTTCGTTATTCTTACCATTATCTATATAGTAAAAGAAAATTCAGACGCGCTCGAGAATGTCAAAACAACAATTTCTTTGCAACTTTATGACCCTCCCACTCCCTTACAAAACACTTGAATCGTCAGATTTTCTAAATTTTAGGTGGCAATTAACCCACCATACCTTAATCTGACACGATTTAGTGTTTGCATGTCAGTTTTTTTATTTTTTTTATCCGTAGATTTTTTCTCCACAATTGAAACGAAAAACATCATATAACCTTTTATGTTTCTTATAATTTAATCTACAAAATCCAATAGGTCCCTACGTCGTTTGAGTAACTACCCATTTAGCATCTTGGGCTCCTCTACTATGATGGATTAGAATACCAAAACTGTCTCAACGATCAAATTGCTACGATATCGCTACGGTTTTTGTTTTGAGAACCAGGGATGGTTCCCGTGATGGAAAGAGATAATGTTTCTGTATGGCAAAGTTAGAATGCCACATGCATAAGTTTACTGGCTACTTTACTTTCCAAAATGGAACATGAACGTGATATACATGACTCTTTTCGCGCCAGTAATAGGTAAGTGGTACATAACAAGCTCGGGGAAGACGTTGCAAAACTCTATTACCTAGTAAGTAATGATGATATTAGTGGCTCATGTTAGCCTTTTCTCGTCTTTTATGAGATGCCTATGTGAGGCGGCTAATCTTTAGTCGACAATATATACAAGAACCCGTGTTGGTCCCGACTCTTTTATAGAACTTCTGCGATACAGCAAGGCTGGTCGTAAAAGGCAACCAACTGGCTATACGTGTCATAGCCATCGTGACTACTAGATGGTAGAATTCGGCAGCGTCTCGTCCGGGTATATAGTACTGTAACACCTTTTTTGTGTTACAATTACAATAGTGCTGGCCACTTGTATTATCTATACATATAATAAAATCGTCTATACATATAATAAAATCGTAGGAAAGTCAAAACTGTACATTGAATATTTTTTTTAAAGAATACTTGGGCGTGATCTACAATCGATATCGAAGTCAAAAATATAGTTTTTAGAATTTTTGTCTGTTTGTCTGTATGTATGTCCGAGGTAAACTCAAATAGTACTGTATGAATTTACTTCAAGTTTTACATGAATATTACTTATATGTCGGGTCAACATATAGGCTACATATTATCACGCTATCACCTACGGGGGAGGAGCAGTGCGGAGTAAACGAAGTCCGCGCGGTCGAAGTCGTGGGCAACAGCTAGTTTTAAATATTTACATAAAAATACCTGTAGAACATGTAGTCATTTCAAATAAAATGTATTCGTTAATGTGATTCGGTTCGTATACGAGCCAAATATATAAAACATAACTTTAAATAATAATTTATTTCTTACATGTAAAATAAGTGAACCGAGTACCGGTATCTCGATTGAAGCAGCCAAGCAGAAGACGGCAAGGTGAACGTCTGCATAGCCACAGTACCACAGAATACATAATAGTGCAAGTACACCACATTACTTATTCCTGTGGCAATAGCATCAATGCTAGTCATTGTTGTGTTCCGGTTTAGAAGATAGGGTAACCGGTAAACTTACACATGTGTTATTTTCTTCTCGCCACACAGATAGCAACGCACTATTAATATTTTGGTGTCCATAGATGATGGTTTCGTTCAGGAAAGATGTCTGCTGATGATTTGGTATCTAATCATATAAAAGAGATTTCTTCCTGACTCACTGATATAACAACGCCCTGCATAAACCTTTAGACCAAGAAGACTGAAATTTTTCACAAGAATTTTTTGTAATATGTAGTGGAGAAACAAGAAACATTTTTTCAAAATTCCATACCCTAATATGGTGAATTTTGTTGTGAGATATTGCATAAAATTAATTAACGTTGGGTTAGCTAGTAATTTTAAAAATTTCAGTTCAGGTTATATATTTGTTGGAGACTTATTTGGAGGAGGGACTTTATGTAAACTGATTGGTCCAAAATAATAAAAAAATGTAGTACTCGCTATTTTCATGGCTCAGCAAAAACACCTCTAACGTTAATTACTAATGGTGAAAGCTCCAGGATTTGCCGGAATTATAAAACTTAGTACGGTGGGTGCCTTTTTTGTGAAAATCTTTAATTCCGGTTACTTTATTAAAAAGGTCACACTAATTTAAATAAAAGCAAAATTAAAAAAATCCTGTGGTCTCGTGAAGTGACTGATGTTCTCATGATATATAAATACTAGCGTTTTCGTAGTTAGCTCAGACAGTAGGAGAATCTAGGCTTTATTTAATTTAAGAAGGAATTCAAGACAGGACAAATCTATATATATAAAAGAAAGTCGTGTTAGTTACTCCACTTATAACTCAAGAACGGCTGAACCGATTTAGCTGAAAATTGGCAGGGAGGTAATTTAGAGCCAGGAGAAGGACATAGGATACTTTTTATTTTTTTTTGTATTTTTTCCAATTAAAAAATAAATCTGCTTATTTATTGCCATTAAGGCGGAACAAAGTTTGCCGGGTCAGCTAGTATTAAGATAAAATTAAGTTCCATGTCAACGAAGTCGCGGGCAGTTAGTCTCTCTATTCACCTGAGTTCTTAGAATCGATACCCGGGTCGGAAATAATACTGTTACGTACTCGGGTTCGTAATAGTAAGAAAACACCACTTATATTAAATCCGTGTATTTACGATACACACAATACACAAGACAACACAATGTAATACTGAAATATACTTTACACACTATAGTCAATCACTGTACTATCTCTGACTACACAATAAAATACTTCTCGCTTCGCACTGATCACTTGAAGTATTGCTCGCGATCGCTTGATAAAAACTGCTTTGTATTTGACAACATATCTCTATTTATAGCCAGGGTAAGGTTCTACCTGGATCCAGAAATTCTAAATGTATCGGGCAACAATGAATCACTTCTTATCGTAAACATGTTATGTGTCATAAATCCTAGTACACGCTACTTTCAACCTTATGCCATATCACACAAAGTCCATTATGGCATAGCCCAGGTCAACTATTTGTTTGTCAATAGGAGTAGCTATCTCTTTCTTTTATTTCTAGATCTCTCCAGCGCTCCAACTCTACACGTTTCTAGATTATTCGTAACAATACTGAGGATTTTCGAATAAGACCATAGTAGTAACTCGAAGTCTGGTTAAGCTTTCATCAGCCTCTCGATACAACTTAACATACTAAATTTTTAATAACAAACGCGAACAAACATTAACCAACCGCGCCCTGATTATCTGCAGCTATAAAATAAATATTTCACCATTTCAAAGTAACCGAAACACTTTTGATGGACGATAGAATAACCACATAAAAGGCCGCTAAATATAATTTAAAACAAACTTACGGTGCGCCAGATTACGATATACTTTCTATAAATTTGTGAATTTTCCTTTATCGGAGATAAATTATTTATTAGGTAGCGAATTTGATAAAAGCCGGCTAAAGGAGTTGATAAAGATGTTTAATGTCCTAGAATGTGTTTCTTAACCTGTGGTCCGCGGATCCCAGGGGGTCCGCAAGCATGTACATGGGGGTCCGTCATCTAATCTATGGGCATTTGAATTAATAATAAATAAATAAATATTGCTGGACAAATTACAGGAATTGATCCAACCCCCAGGTAACCAAATTTTTTTTTGCTTGTGTTATTGGTTTTAGTCAACAACACTAAATAAATAAATACTGTTATATGCGATTCTAAATACTGTTATATACACAATAAACACCCAAACCTAGAAATACAAACATCTGTGCTCAACACACAAATGTTTGTCCCTGTCAGGAATCGAACCCGAGCCCCCTCGATCGTAGTTATGTTCGCTAACTACTCAACCAATGGACCGTTGATATATAAATGTCAATGTTCTTTATTAAAGGGGTCCTTGAAATTGCTTGGTTTTCTAAGGGTTTGTGGTTTGAAAAAGGTCCTAGATATGATGGCCAGATTTGATTATTAAGTTTCTTAATATATGGAAGTTCTAAGTATAGGAGTGACCTCACGGTCAATCGACTTACAGATCTTTATAAATGAGCATACCGCAAATTAAATTACCTCAAATGATTCTTCATTTAGAAAAATAATCTTTAAATGCTTTAAAGTAAGTAAGTTAATTCGTGCAGCAATTGTCTTTAGTTTGAAGACAACGAAAAAGTTTCACCGCGGCCAGTTCCAATCCGATTAGCCATTGTCTCTGCCAGTTCTTTTCTCTTTGCCACTCTTATGTACAACTCAAAGATTAAACTCCGGTATGCGAGCTTTGTCACATAAAAAGTTATTGCAGTCGTCGGAAAATAATCTTATGAAATAAAAAATGATGTGGTGTCGCGGGACACCAGGTAGGAACGAACTTCCTTCTGCTAAACGGCACTACTCGCTTGTGTACGCGACTGTCGCGCCTGCGCACGTCTCATTTAACGCTTTTATTCCACGCATTTTTCTTACGGTTTTACTATCACATTTTTTTCCGTTCGGTCGCGCAGCAAAATCCTTATCCCCTCCAAGCCTGCCGTAAGGAACTTCGTTCCAAAAATAGCCAAACTATACTTTAATTAATAGATATTGGTTATTTTCTTACGTGTTAGGAAAAACTAACTTTTGGACGATAATTTTGTAAGTTTAAACAAAGAAATTCCATTCTTTGATTTGAGCTAGCTGCCAAACTCGCCTTCGGGGCAGGCTACGCTCGTATCAAATTCAGCTTCATGTTATTGATTTAATGTAGTGAAAATCCATTGATCGAAATCGATTTTACTGATTATACAAAGTGCCGATGACGTGATCAGTTTAATTTTATACATAGTTTTCACCACTTCGTGCCAATGAAATCATGGTTTTTGATTAAAATAAAAAATCACATTTGCAAGAAACTAACTCATTGTTATATCATATAGTTAAAACTTGAACAGCCTTTGCAATTCTTGTTTGCTTACCTTAATTGCTATTACATCACTCGCGATATGTCATCATTTAACGATATCATTGTTTGGGCCAGCGTAGTACTAGATTGCAAGCGAAAGAACTACAATTTCATTCAATATTAGAAATAGTAATAGATTGTTATTGACTAATTTACAACCAAAGACTTCTATGTACTTACGTACTAGAGTAAGCATGCGCCATGCCACTAGTGTTTCACTTAAAAAAAAGAAATGGTGAGACCTCATAGACTCAGATATAACGTAGGTATATGTTTCAAATGATCAATCCGAGTGCTACCTCCACCTTTATTTAATACTTCATGGGGAGATCATGCATATAATTTTCCATCAATGGCAACACTGAGGTCAGTCGTGTTCCAAAACTTCACTATTCTTTTCACGTAGTCAATTAAAATGTCATTGCAGTTGCCGGTTCTACAAAATATAATTAAGATTTTAAAACACCCACGTTAAATTCATGCAGCAGTTGTCTTAAGTCTAAAAACAAAGAGAAAGTTCCGTCGCGACCAGTCCCAATCCGATTAGCCATTGTCTTTGCTCGTTGTCTTCCAATCGTCTTTCTTTTGTACAACTCAAAGATTACGAACTTGTGTAAGCTTTGTTAGCTTTAACTAAAAATAAGTTTAAGTGAAACTTAATTTAAAAATTTCAAAAACTTTTTTAACTTCCCACTATGTATGTAGATAAGAAAGTTACTGATTTTACCCCGATTTTTGAAAATCGAGTTTTCACCAGATGTCCACGTTTTGAGGTCCTCAGAACCTTTTCCGACTATTTTCACGATGACATTAGTATGTCTGTATGTATGTATGTGTGTGTGTATGTGTGTATGTAAACATCTCATAATTTTTGAACGGCTGGACCGATCGAACCGCGGTTTTTTTTTTATTTTGAAAAAATACCAAAAAAGTTTTGGTGAAACAGTATTTTTTTTAATATAACTTCCAGATTTATGTACAGATTGAGTACAAAAACTAATCAGCTCTATTCATCAAAAAACTACGTATAATACTTAAATTGCATTGAAATCGGTTTATCCGTTTGGGCTTAATCAATGCTTATCATTGATGTGTTTCGGTTTGGAGGGTAAGATTGCTGATACATAATATGCATGAAGCATTGCCTTCCCGTCACACGGATAGCAACGTAGGATTAACATCTTTGGTGTCTGTAGGCGATGGTTTCTCTTTTCATCAGAAAAGCCATCTCTTCCTTGTTTGCTTTTCTCTTTTATTTTACTAGGTGGTAGAGTTCTGCATCGTCTCGCCCGGGTCTGGTACCACCGTCTTACTTATTCCTACCGTAATAGCGTCAGTGCTTGTCATTGTCGTATTCCGGTTTGGGCTCCCCCAAACTTTCCGAACTCAAATCGCCCGTAATTTAGTTTTCCTCTTTTTTTGACTTTATGTTCAATAGATTTCATCCTACTATGATTTTCTTTTGTTTCAAAAATCATCTGCCCTAGCCTATCGTGGATACTTTCCAGTTAAAACTAAGAGTTTGATGTTTAAGTTCACCAGTTCATTAGTCTATTTTTAGTTTTACAGAGCAAAAGTCTTTGACCCTACGTATGTACATGTATACTCGTTTTTTTATATATTTTAAGATAGCAAACAAGCAGATGGGTCACTTGATGGAAAGAGTCAACCATCGCCTATAGACACCAAAGGTGTTAATGGTGCGTTGCTATCTAGTGGCGAGGTCTAGTGCCACATGCATAAGTTAACCGGCTACCTTGCCCTCCAAACCGGAATACGACCGTGACTAGCACTGACGCTATTGCGGCAGGAACAGGTAAGGCGGTGGTACCAGACCCGGTCGAGCCGATGCAGAACTCTACGATCTAGTAGTCATAATGGTAGTGACACGCATAGCCACTCGGTCGCCTTTCACGACCTGCCTGGCAGAACGCAGTTGGCCTATTCTTCAAAGAAGCCCGAGACCAACACGGGGTATCGTATAAATCTTTTGCCCGTTTTATCAACCTAATTTCTTTTGAAGCTAATTTAATTTTTTCTATTAAGATTACTACAACTATATACAAGTCCAAACAAGGTTATATTCACTTGTACTTTAATTTCACTACAAATATAGACATATAATTTTTGATTAATCGACCGGTAGGCGTATCATCTAACGTTTGCAATTCGCCAGCGATCAGCGATGACTCTTAAACGTAATGAAAAAATCATCAAAAACGTCGCCAATTGCTTGTTGGTCACTAGATGCACCTTTTGCAATGTCACAGCATCAAAACTAATCAAGCGGCAACGACTACCACTAATGTACAAGGCTGTTATGTGTCTTGCAATAACTAAACAATCACGATAATTTCGCATTGCGAGTTACGTGATCACCCCGACGTTTCGCTTTTTAAAGCATCTTCAGGACGTAATGTTCTTTACTGACTTTATGTCAGTAAAGAACATTATGTCCTGAAGATGCTTTAAAAAGCGAAACCGGTCGATTAATCTAAAATTAATTATCTATATTTATAGTGAAATTAAAGTACAAGTGATTATAACCTAGTTTGGACTTATAACAATGAAATTTCACCAAGTGCCGACGATTGAAAGTATAAAATCTACAACTATATATATATTTCTCTTTATGGTGCCGTACCCACCGTGAAAAGGTTTATCTTTATTCGCGCCAAGCAATAATGGACTAGCCGTTTGTTTATCATATACGTCTAACGATCAAAACGAGTCTGGGTGTCGATCTCTGCAAGTGAGAATTATATTTGTGATAAGTGTATCTCGTATGTTTACATTTTGGGTTGGAGGTCAAATGTCCCGTATTTTTATATATTTTTACCCGTTTTTCACGTTACAAATACTTAGGACCTGTAACTATCAAAACTGAATCCGGGGTAAATAAGGCTTCCGGATTTTTACAAATTTTGTCCCCGGGTCGGGCAAAAGTGTCATCGAGGTTTTTCTCGAAAATTTAAAATCTCAATAGCAGCTCGGAGTCTGGCGGAGTGGTGTATTACCACTTCCGTGCCTCGGATGAGCACGTAAAACTGCTCCCGGTTATCACTAGAAATAGTCGATAATCGTTAACATATCGTTCACACGGATAGCAGCACATCATTAACATTTAAATAGGTACAGGAAATACTGAATATTTTAAAATGTAATAGTGATGATTATTATCAATCTCGCCAACCGAAAAACCGGTGAATCGTGGTGAATCTAAAGTGAAGTTAGACGTGTCCCTATTCATTTAGCAGTATTCAATCGAATCGAAGCAGTTATGGCTCTTACACATATACACGATATAACGCATACAATTATTGCAAGCACGCAACGCACTCACACACAGACATGAGCGCAAGCACACACACACACATACATACACACACACATACATACATACACACACACACACACTTAATGTCACTTAATGTCAAATAAAAAAATATTAAATTTAAGTAGTTAGTAAGAAAGTCTATATTTATAAGTTTGATACTGTTATTTTAATTTCGCACTTTTTAATTTCTTTTAGCTGTTTAAATCTGTACAATGGAAGAGCTAACCATAACCTACAGCACAAATAATAACTGAGTGTAGGTACTGCGAGATATGTCGCACACTATATAATATATAATATTAGCCATAGATAAAATAAGTAAGTAAGTAGTTACTGTACAACTTGTGTAAATTTAGACTTATTGATGAAAATAAAATTATTTTTATTATTATTGTAAACGTCGCGATCGCGAAATAAATTCGATTGAAATTTTGGCCCCTAGATAGGGCCCCAGTTCATAAATGTCCAACGATGCTTCAAGTCAACAAAATCAGCATGAAAACAACCAGCATATTTTTGTATTGTATAAATTTGTGTTCCGTGGCAAGCCTAGTAACTCGAATTAGAGGTATAACAAAATGGTTCCGTCATGGCATTTCAAAATGCCGTGCGTAATTCGTGGTTAGCAAATGTGACGTGTGACTTCGATCTACAGATACGTCATAGATAACGTGTTAAACATTAGTTATTTTAAGATAATTTTTTTAGATATTTCTGGAAAGAAACTTGAAACAAGGGTTAGTAATAGTCCAATTAGAATAAAAATAAATGGCTTAAATTTTGTTTTAGTCAAGACTAACCTCATAAAAACAAATTAGCTAAGTTAATTATAACGATTTATAACTTTTCTTTGCTCTACAGGTATTTTCTCAAAACCTCAACGACTTTACTTCGAAAATATCGACGACTTTACATTTGTCAGTAGGTACTTGATAAAACAATTAGTTATGCATAGATACATATGTATCTTCACACCAGATATTTTAGAAGGACTCGACAGAGATACCCTAACTTCAAAGTAAACTATTTTCAAATAATTTTCCTAACGCTCCGCTTATTCCATTCCATGCACACATAAACCTATTTCTACATCAGTGGTGTGTTTTCCATTCCTGCTAAAAAACACGACATAATCAACCACAGCTCTTACTTGCGTTATTGTTACTTTACCAGTTACCAGTACCTTGCTTTTATTACAGCATCATCTTCGTAAAATAGGTAATTTATCTTAAGATCACTTATACACGCATTCCGACATTGAACGATCTCTCTTTTAAAGACACTTATCTAGAGACAGGGTATACAGTCAAGCTGATAACACACAACCCCGCCATTATTGACATCGAAAACAGGTCGATTACCGTCATCTGTATCAATATGGACTATATAGGACGAAGTAAAGGTCATATAAGTTAGTAAAATATCCAAAAGTTCATTTTACACTACTCTATTGAAAGCTTTATCCAAAAATTCAAAACCAAAGTCGTTGAGCTAGCAGCCATGTGTTTTTCTACGATATTGCGGGGTGACAATGTTTCGTCAATTCTTTAATGGATCTTCCCTGAAGTTATTTTTTGTCTTGCTATAGACATATTTCTTTTTTATGATTAAAATCATAGTAACATATATAGTTCATGTAAAAAAGAACAGATATAATATAATCATCTTATTATATATATAAAAATCAATCCTTATTTTCCTTGGTCAAGACATCACGCCTGAATGGCTGGACCAATTTCGGTTATTTTTTTTGTTGTGTTTGTAATTGTAGGGAGAAGGTTCTTATAAAAGAAAATATTAAGAAAATTGCGCGGAAAATTAGAAAATTTAAGAATACTTAACCACCATATAACGTTAAATGCCATTTTGGCTGCGTGGAAGGACAATCCCGTAGACTTATATAAATTACGTGTCACGTTTTTTGTCCGCTATGGATTCCTAATATGTAAGGCAAAACAACGTTTGCCGGGTCAGCTAGTTATTCGTAATTAAATCTGTAAAAATATTTGTAGCAGAAAAATTCCCACATTAGATTATTAAAATAAATAGGTACATAAACCAATCTCATGTATGTAATTCACTTGTCATACCAACGCTCTACGGCCACGCTAGGGTTATCTTTAGCTTATGCACAAACAACTGGTAGTAGCACTCGTGTCTAGGTGATTGATTAATTGTTAAAAATGAAACGGAAAGAACGGAAATGTAAACCAATAATAACTAAAATATTTTAATAGTATTGTTATGCCTTTTACAAATTTTCTGCACAAAAAAGTTCACTGATGCGTATCATAAGTAAGTGGTACTCGCGTTTGTACTATTTCCAACCATTCAGAGATATCGCGTCCTTAAGGGACGTCTATGTGTGCGTTGCTCTAGCGGACTTTGTATGAAAATTGACTTCTGCACATATTTGTTTTGTGGTGTAAGTCTAATCAGGTGGTAGTTACTTAAATTTAGTTGAACATGTCGATATATACATTAAAAGTATCTTGATAGTAGATTATTAATCTACCAGTTGTTTCCGCCGTGTTGGTTGGTCCCGGCCTCCTTTGAAGAATAGGCCAACTGCCGTTCTGCCAGGCAGGTCGTAAAAGGCGTCCGATTGGCTATCGATTCACTAACATCGTGGTTACTAGGTGGTAGAGTTCTGCATTGTCTCGCCCGGGTCTGGTACCAACGCCTTACCTATTCCTGCCGCAATAGCGTCAGTGCTTATCGCTGTCGTGTTCCGGTTTGGAGGGTAAGGTAGCTGTAAACTTATGCATGTGGCATTAGACCTCGTCGCAAGATAGCAACGTAACATTAACATCTTTGGTGTCTATAGCCGATGGTTGACTCTTTCCATCAGGAGACCCATTTGCTTGTTTGCTATCTTATAATATATAAAAAAAAATATTTTCTTACTACAGATTACTTTGTACGATTTTCATTTGACAAATAACTAATAACCTCGACCCCGCGGTGGCCGATGGATAAAGTATTTGCTTTAGTAAAAATTACAATAGAAGGCATATAATCTAGCCGCAACAGTTGATCGCTGCTTACTCTGTACGATTTGCATTTGACAAATAATTATGTCGGCCCCACGGTAGCCATTGGATTAATGGTCTTTTCTTTCGTATAATTGAGCGAAAAATATAGCTACTTTGTTGTCTTCAATAAGGACGTGACTGGAATGTATATTTACTCTACTGAAATTTTGTATTATTTTTAATTTTAAATAGTAAGGTATGCATTTCCATATCATATATATTTAAATGACCAATCTTGGAATTAGATAGTAGAGGTTTTTAATAGTAGAGTTTCTGTTGTCTGTTCTGTAGTGAGGGCGTAGAGTTAAAAGCTAGTCTCTACATGAGATCTGATAAATTTTTGAGTGCGCGAGTGCGGGACCATAGTATGGTCTCGTCGTGGCAACATATTCTATTTAAATGTTTTTGGTGGAGTTAGATTTAAAAATATACAGACTGACTGGTAAGTTATCTTCAATATTTAAGGACGTGATATTTGGCGATCATATATGATGAGAAAAAATAAACTTAGTAAACAGTACACCGAGAATCCTATATTTACCAGAGGGGGGGGGGGGTGTCCTTGATGTCGACTAGTGCGTACCGCTATGTGCTTAGAGAGTATAATATCCACATTTCACTTATTTTAGGAGAAATATTGGTCAAAAATTAAGCCCCTAATACTCTCCAGAAGTATCTGGGATATTACAGTAATAATATTGATTTCTTTGAATTTTTCTCTCAGGGAAAATCTTGAACCGTGATTATAAATTGTCCTTTTTCTTTTGTAATACAAATATAGTATTTATATCAGTGGAATTTTCCCAGAGAAGAATTTCATAAGACATAATACTGTAAATGTAACTTAAATATACAATTCCAGCAATATCGCTTACTAGGTGGTATAGTTCTACATTGTCTCGTTTAGGTCAAGTTACCACCGCCTTACCTATTCCTGCCGTAATAGCGTCAGTGCTTGTCCGTGTTCCGGTTTGGATGGTAAGGTCTACTGGTTTAGGCATGGAAATTATTGTTAAATCAGATCAACTGTTATGTTGTTAAAGTTAATTAATATTTAACAGTTATTTATTTATGTTATATTATATCAGTAGCCTATATATAATAAGTATTAGAAGCAGCAAAAACACGAAGTTATTAAAAAACGGTCCTCTAGAATAGTTTTGATAATTTTCAACAATTATTATTATCACGGTCTCTCGAAATATTTTTAATAACAGTATTATCATAAATCAATTAGCGAGCAAAAAACGTTCTCTCAAATATTTTTATTAACATTATTATCATGTATCAAGTTATTGGTAGTTTTAGTGATGCATAAAAATTACTTTTAACAGTATTTGCTAATATAAATAACAGTTGTTAATTGTTAAAAAAATTAGTACGAAGTTTAATATGTTAACTGTTAATGATCCATGCCTAGTAAGGTTGCCGGTAAACTTATACATGTGGCATTTGACCTCGCCACACGATAGCAACGCACCATTAACACCTTTGGTGTCTATAGGCGATGGTTGACCTTTTTCATCAGGAGACCCATCTGCTTGTTTGCTATCTTATGATATAAAACAAAAAAAAATCGCCATTTAGTTTGTATCCTTTTTTTCTTAAATTTCGCTAAAATTTTGTACATATCTTAAAGCGGGTGTAACCACATCGCTCCAACAGCGGTGGCATTTTTGTGACGCTCCTTTCACGAACATTAAACGTGTGACTTTTGTGTTGCCATAGGTAAATTTAAAATTAGTACGTAGAATTAATTATTTTAATTAATTTCCACAAAATAGGAAACACATGTGGTATTAAGTTGCCAAAAAATGCACGTATCAGATAGAATTTTTGAAAAAAAAGTAACTTCACGCCCATATTCCCAAAGAAATAGGAAGGGGTGCAAGTTGTGCACTCTTGATTACTCGAAGATTTTTTAATCCCATAGTATGTACATTTAAGTCCCATAATATGTGGCAAGCTAATATCGCCAACCGGGCACTTTTCCAATCTCGGGCAACGCTGTTTTTAAAGGAAAACTGAAAAAACACATTTTTGAATTACCGGGACCTTATGTGGTCAACACGGAGGCGAGACCACTAGACCATAGAGGTGGTAATTTATATAATAATCATTAAACAAATTTGGTCATTTCAAATAGCACGCACTCATTAATCATTTCAAATAGCGCGCTATTCCTCGACCTCCTGTCAAACACTCCCTCTTTCATTTCACAAAATCCCTCCCAAAGATTGCAGGAAAGCGAGAAGAAATATGTAACACCTTATAAAATCACATTTCTTATATACATTTTAGCTTTTTACATGCTCCATATAAAAAAGCCCCGTTGCTTGAATTGTAAGCGAACCTAATTACGAACCGTTGGGGCTCAGGTTCGATTCCTGACAGAGACAAACGTTTGTGTGATGAGCATAGATTTTTGTATTTCAGGGTTTGAGTGTTTATTATGTTACATACATATTTTGTATTTCAGGGTTTGAGTGTTTATTATGTTACATACATATTTTGTATTTCAGGATATGAGTGTTTATTATGTTACATACATATTTTGTATTTCAGGGTTTGAGTGTTTATTATGTTACATACATATTTTGTATTTCAGGGTTTGAGTGTTTATTATGTTACATACATATTTTGTATTTCAGGGTTTGAGTGTTTATTATGTATGTAACTGTATTTGTATATGTATTTCTAAATATTAGTATCGTTGACTAACAACCATGACACAAGCTATAATTTGCTTAATTTGGGGTTAGGTCGATTTGTGTAATATGTCCACCGATATTATTATTATAGCGAAATTATTTTAAAACGTATACATATTGTCCTAACCTGACGTCAAATGTTTATGAAGATATAGCCTAGGACATGCAAAATCTGGTAAAGATAAGAAAAAATCTACGTCTCTTGGTTCAGAAATAATAGGAATATTTTTGAAAATTCTGAAAATCAGCACCTTAGACGATTTTTGGATAACCATTATTAGAAATGTCTTAATTTTAGTGTATTTTTTCTATGTAATCCAAAGTAACTACGCTGTTGATTGCACTTATGAATCCAATAATTTACATGCTCAGTTCGTGAGAATAAAATATAATATAATTGAGTAACGTAATCAGAACATTTTGTCAGTGAACTTTGTCACTCCATAATTTAAACAAAATTCTACGCTTGGCAAGTTATTAAGAAAAATAAAACATTTAATAGAGATTTTAAAAATGGTACTTTCACTTGCTACTTTCTTTCCATTTACCTCTAATTTTTCATTCATCTTATCAGTGCTTGTTAGATAATTCTTTTGTTCCTTTCTCCTTTGAATATCAAAACAAACCTTGATATAGGAATACGCCTATTCTAGATTTTTAAATTTCCATAATAGATGTTCTTTCCTCATTCACACATAATCATGGCAGCCAAATCGAGGGGTATAAAAAGCTTAAATCGAGGGGTATAATGTAATATTCTTTTAAACGGAAAGTCAGGTTTGTAAAATTAGGAGGATTTCTATCATTTCAAAATAAGAATGACGTTGAATATATATATATATATATAGATAACAAAAGAATTGTCTAACAAACACTGATAAGATGAATGAAAAATTAGAGGTAAATGGAAAGAAAGTAGCAAGTGAAAGTACCATTTTAAAATCTCTATTAAATGTTTTATTTTTCTTAATAACTTGGCAAGCGTAGAATTTTGTTTAAATTATAAAGTGACAAAGTTCACTGATTATATATATATATATATATATATATATATATATATTGGTGTTATTTGGTACCATAATGCAGTAACATATTATGTGTAATTATTTTTTGGATATTAATTCATTAGTTCTCCCAATAAAAAAAGTAATTTTGAATGGTAGTTTCATACATTACGTATGACAACACTTACTCGTCCGTGGGCACAATTTTGTGAAAAATATCTAAAGTCTTCGCTTCTTGGATTTTCTTCTTTCTTGAATTTTTATAAATGTCATATTCCACAACCTTCCCGAGTTCCCGGTTACTTATTCGTAATCAGTGTCACGAAGTTGCAACATTTGCAATAATGGTGGCTTATTTAAAATTGGAATAAAAACACTTTTGTTCCATATTCAAACTTTCTTTTTCTAGAAACCAGAAGCAAGAATGAAATATTTTTTATCTGTAGTATTAGCCAAGAATGAAATATCTTTCATCTGTAGACTTGATGAGTGTAAACCATGAACCGCGTAAAAATAACACAGTTATAAATCACTACCGCACATTCATTCTATCGCGGCACAATAAAAAAGAATGAATCAGCTCTTTGTTGAAATGTATCCTGAAATTTGCCTTGACGAGGAAAATATTATGTCGCAATATATTTTACTGCTGTGTCTTAACTTATGGGCACAACGAACTATTGAGACCAAGACTAATCCTGTTTATATGAAGCACGAAGTGAAATAAACAATCTATTGAGTAAAAAATATTATTTTATCTTATATATAAAATTCTCGTGTTACAATGTTCGTTTCCGGTCCCTTGACCGATTTTGATGAAATTTCGTATGCATATTCAGTGGGTCTGAGAATCGGCCAATTTTTTTTCAACCCCCTAAATGTTAAGGGTTCTCCACCCCTAATTTTTTTTTTATTTTATGGACAAAATTTTTTATTTTTATTTTTTTATGATTCAGGATTAAAAAATACATACGTTTCTAAATTTTTACCCTTCTATCACTAACCCTTTTTTTAAATTAAATAATTTATATGGCAAAATAACGTTTGCCGGGTCAGCTAGTATTTTAATCAATTTATTACTGACTGGCTGAGCCCGCGACTTCGTCCGCGTGGAAAAAATCTAAAATATAAGTAACCCAAGTTACTTCTTATTTTATCAACTCTCTGCCAGTGAAATTTTTCGTTAAATTGGTCCAGCCGTTTCAGAGATCAGCCGGAACAAACAGACAGAAATACAAAAGTTGTAAAAAAAGTTATTTTGTATCGTGTACATACATCCATATGCATTTAGTAAAAAGCGGTTATTTTAATATTACAAACAGACAGTTCAATTTTATTTATTTATGTAGATGTAGATGTGTAAATACATTTAGCGTTTAAGCAACGGTCTACCGATAAATTAAGAAATCAGTCTTTTTTATGTTCTTGTCATGATTGCAATTCCTTTTTTTCTGGGAAATGCAAAATTTGTGTTTTATGAGTTTTTCTTATTTTCACGCCACGCAATGTAAAGCGTATGTATATGCATTGCTTCTCTCTTATGAGATTAGCTGTGTAGAATGGAACGGGTTCAAATCCTAACCGCTGAAGCGGCCCTTGGTCTAGCGAGCGTTGCTCCAATAGACTCAAGAGTGGATGGTCCTCCCATGACGGGTCCATTCTTACTTGTATCCAATGCGGATAAGCATAACATATGGTCATGCGGAGAAGCAATGCATAAACACTGTCGTGCGAACTCATCGCACCTGAAGAGTCGAAAAGAAGACGAAACAGTGAAATCGCCATTACGGCTTGACACGGCTAAGGCCGGGCTGAGTTGTTTGGGGATTTGTCAAGAGGGAAACCAGAGACCAATAGCTCATCCAGCTCCTGTGCTTGTCTAGGCGTGAGCCGAAACTTAACATCGTTAGCTTATGATAAAGCGTTTCGTACTTCATGTACTCATCAGATGGGCGACAGCCCATTACGTTGTAAAGCGTATTCTCATTGCTCGCATTTGTCACAACCGCGGAACTCTCAATCCAGCTGTTTACATGCATTCAGAGCATGTGACGCGTTATACATTGGTTATTTTTTTTGAGTTTTATTATTTTTTTAGAAAATAATTCAAATTATATAAAAATTCTCTGTGGTCTAGTGGTCCAGCATTGGCGTTGACCACATCAGGTCCCGGGTTCGATTACCGCGTCGGGGACATAAAAAAAAATTCAGTTTTCTGAGAAACACAAAGTTGCCTGGGATTGGAAAGTGCTCGGTTGACGACAGGTTTGCCACCTATCACATTTGTGTTACTGAGTATCTTCGGCTAATCGTGGGTGCACTTGTATCTTTGCCTACCCCTTCGGGGATATGGGCGTGAAGATACTTTTTTTTATATAAAATTAACTTACAAAAACTTCAAAAAGTTTTGACAAAAAAATCAAAAATTTCTCACACAAATTTCCAAAGGTTTTCATCTCAAAATCATGGTTTAAAGCTATGGTTTTGGTTTTCGATAAACCGTCCTTTACACTCTGTATATTGTTTTGATGGCAAAAAAAAACAACCATCGCCGACAGACACCAAAGATGTTCTCACCAAAGATGAAGTCTACCACCTAGTCACGATGATAGAGTCACGTTCAGTCAATGGTCTATTCTCCAAAGTGACCTGGACCAACAAGGGGATTTTTTTATTTCTCCGTGTTGGTCTGGTTGGTGTCTATAGATGATGGGTTTTCTTTCTTTCCTTGACCGCCCCGTTGGTCGAGTGGTTAGCGACCCTGACTACACAATCGACGGGGCTCGGGTTATATTCCCGAGGGGGACAAACATTTGTGTGATGAGGATCAATGTTTGTATTTCTGGGTTTGGGTGTTTATTAAATATATTCTAGTATTTATATATGTATTTCTATGTATTAGTATCGTTGACTAACACCCATAACACAACCAAATAATTTGTTTACTTTGGGCTTAGATCAGTTATTGTAATTTATCCCGTGAATATTTATTTATTTATTTCTATCAAGAGAGCCATCCGCTTGTTTGTTATGTGTTATTATAAAAGGCTAGGAAAATAACATTTAGCCTGTATAGAATGGTGCATAGTATGAAGGTGAAAGCATACGTCATCTACAAAACCTATGATTCACAAAGTCTTTTTGTACGATTATCCAAGTAGTAAATAATCGCTCAATCAATCAAGGCAAGAAACAGAGTCTACCCCATGTTCAGACTATCTTTGAAGAATAGACCATTTGCTGTTTTGCCAGGCAGTTTGTAAGAGGTGAACGATTGTCTATTTATTTATTTAACTTTATTATACACATTAAATGAATTTGTACAAAAGGCGGACATATTGTTGTCTATGCGAGTCACTACCATGGCGCGACTACTAGGTGGTAGATTTCTACATTGCCTCGCCCGGGTCTGGTTCCATAGCCTTACTTATTCCTGCCGCAATAGCGTCATTGCTTGTTACTGCCGTGTTCCGGGTTGGAAGGTAAGGTAACCGGTAAACTAATACATGTGGCATTAAGGGTCTTAAACCTGTACAATTATAACACGGATAGCAACGCACCATTAACATCTTTGTTGTCTATAGGTGGTGATTGTATCTTGCCATCAGGAGAATCATCTGTTTGTTTGCTATCTTATGGTAAAAGCACGTAAGCACGTTGCGGCAAATTAGCACCACGGTTTATAGTATATGTCATAGTATATGTCCACTGTCATTGCAGTGTCGCTTACTCATAATTTTAGGCAAGGCATTTATCAGATCTGTAAAATGCGACCATGGGGATCACCACTCATTTCGCCAATCCACACACACGACGACCGATCGAAAAATGTCAAAAAAACCCTTGCCTGAGTCGTGAATTGAATCTTTGTGCCCTCATGATAAGCTAGAACATACGGCCTTGTTAATATTGGTCCGGGCTCTCCTTGGAAGAATAGACCATCTGTCGTTCTGCCAGGCAGTCCAGAGCCATCACAAAATTGCCCTACTTACCTACCTACCTACGAAATTTAGATATTTTCTAATCGATGCGAGAGCTGGACGTCGTCGTCCATATAGTGCACCTATTGCTGGTAAAATGAAAATATTATTGATACTTTTAATATTTTAATTATTACTACGCGGTACTAATTTTGGCACACGGACGGACGTAGCGGATTTTATAGTATTCTCTTTTATTTATTTTTGAAATAATAAATAAATATTATTTAAGTGACTTGTTTTTGCATAAGAATAGAATATAGTTTTATTCTATGCCAATTTCTATAGGAAAATGTCATTTTTTGATAACAAAAAACCCAGTTAATGTTTCGTTAATTTTCGTTGAAATAGGCATATTTGCTTAGTTAATTAGATGTAGTTATAGATCTTTTAGAAAAAAAGTAATCCATTCAAGCGCAATTGTTGGATATTTCTGGTAATTTAGTATTTCTAATTTTTGTAGATCCTAGCAGTAGAAATACCTTTTGGAAAAATAGCTTCCATCCAGTAATTACCGAAACTTAATTTCGGAGAACATTTATTATAAGAATTACAATTGATGATTAAAAAATCTGTTTAATAGAGGCAATATTTAAAAGATTAAACTATCTAAAGGTACCATTTAATTAAATAAAAGTATCTTATAATATAAAAAAATAGGAGTTGGAAAATTTTGATTTCTCGTCAAAAGTTGGTCTAAAGTGTAAACTGCCTCTTCAGGCAGGAAGCAAACGATTGGCTATACGATGGTCATATTTTTCCATTAGGAGAGATATCTGCTTTACTATTTTATTATATTTAAATAAATAACATCCGACTACTCTATAAAAAATCATGCGTGATCCTCTTCCTCAGTTTTTTCGTCAGCTAAAAATATATAAGGTTATTCCACAATCGGTGAAAATATTATAACCCAGCATTCGGTACGTCTAATCAAAGATATCCAGCTACAAACAGATGTCATTAAAAGGTGTAAAACTTTTTGATTTGTACGAATAAAATTTGGTATACGATTAAAATTTCTTACAAATCAAAAAGTTCCGTCATTCAAAATACCCTTGAATGACGTTTGTTTTTACCTGGATATCTTTGGCTAGACGAACCGAATGCTGTGTTAAAAAAATATTTGGACTATTCCATAACTATTACGGATTTACCTTATATAATCTTTATTATTATTATAAATGCCAAAGTTTGGATATTTAGATGAATTTATGGGTGTTTGTTACTCAAACTGAAACTACCAAACGGATTTATATAGGTAGATGATGAGCTGGAATAGTACAGAGACTACTTTTTACCTTGGAAAAATTAAGTAATCCCGCGGGTTTCGCCAAAAACTTTTGCAATGCAGCACGTTGCAGCTAGTAAATTATAATCCGCTTTATTAATATTGTCAAAGTATTGTTAATTAGAGTTTGTTTCATCCATCTCAATTACTGTGAGGTTTAATGTTATGATATATATTAAAACGCAATGTATTAATTAACGTTATTTTAGGTAGGGATGAAACATCGCTCATTAAAAACATCAATATCAAAATATCGATGTTTTTAAAAGTGAAATATGGATGTCAAAAATATCTATGTTTTTGATCGATATATCGATGTTTTTTAAAATACTAGTAGGGTTGACAAGTAGGCCCTTGAAATATATATTTTTTTTATGTCATAAGATAGCAAACAAGCAGATCGGTCTCCTGATGGAAAGAGTCAACCATTGCCTATAGACACCAAAGATGTTAATGGTGTGTTGCTATATTGTGGCGAGGTCTAATGCCACATAAGTTTACCGGCTACCTTACCCTCCAAACCGGAACACGACAGCGGCAAGCACTGACGCTATTGCGGCAGGAATAGGTAAGGCGGTGGTACCAGACCCGGGCGAGACAATGCAAAACTCTACCACCTAGTAGCCACGATGGTAGTGACTCGATAGCCAATCGGTCGCCTTGTACGACCTGCCTGGCAGAACGGCAGTTGGCCTATTCTACAAAGGAGGCCAGGACCAACACGGCGAAAAACACGCAAAAAAAGCGTTAGTATGTAATAATTCATTTATTTGCAAGATTATATTTTCCTTTGTGATATGATCGCGCTTGTATAAACTTCATATCACAAGTGTAAAATTAATAATGTACCAGCAAAAAATATTACTGATTTATTGAAGAACAAATAACGTGTTAATAATATTATTTTCGTGAATAAAAAAAATAGTAAAAAACATCAGTCTAGCTGTTCATCTATATATATATATATATATATATATATATATATATATATATATATATATATATATATATATATATATATATATATATATATATATATATATATATATATAATATAAAGTCTTGTTAGTTACATTATTTATAAGTCAAGAAAGACGGGGCCAGTTTTGTTGCTATTTTTGTAGTTTTCAGTTGTATTTGTCCAGAATAGGCTAAAAAGTATTAAAATATAATATTCATCAATAAAAAAACAGTAAAATATGTAAGTCTAGCCGTTCATCTATAAATACATATGTATATATACAAAAGTTGTGATAGTTATTTTACACCTTATTTTAATACACGGTAATATAATCTGAGGAATCTAAAATTCAGTTAAGTTGAAGAACTGTATTTTCAATTTAAGTTATTGACCAAAATGCACAAACACACACGAACGACGCGATGGGCTGCACTGTAATAGACAATAGAATATCGTTCGTAAAACATCCCTCATGACAAACGATATATCGATGTTTTCTTGTTGTTCAACATCGATGTTAAAATATCGATGTCTATGAACGATACATCGATATTTAAAAAAATCGATGTTTGGTTTGCATCGCTTATTTCAGAGGGTTTCATTAAGGGACACGTATTAAAGTGATTGAGAATGTATGTGGCACTTTATTCTAATCAGCTATAGTGTTGTACGTTGTGTCAACTTAATATATATAAATTACGTGTCACGACCCACGACGTTTACCCGCGATGGACTCCTAAGCTACTGAACCGATTTTAATCAAATTTTCTAGATATCTAATGTTTGGTCCAAGTTAAAAGATAGGATAGTTTTTATCTTAATTAGCCCATGAGTGTGTGCCTGTCAACTTGACATTTTTGTTGTATTGTGCTCCATTTTTATGGCAAAACAACGTTTGCCGGGTCAGCTAGCTACCGGGTACCTATTTATCTGTACAAAAACTAAAATTGGAGTGTTTGTTTGTAATATTAAAATAACTACTTTATACTATATAAATATGGATGTTATACATCGTAAAAAAGTAAGCCCATTTCCACACCCATTCACGCCCATATCCCCGAAGGGATAGTCAGAGGTACAACAAGTGCACCCACGATCAGCCGAAGATACTTGGTCCCACAGTATGATAGGTGGCAAGCCTATCGCCAACCGGGCACTTTACAATCCCGGGCAACTTTGTGTTTCTCAGAAAACTGAAAAAACACTTTTTTTATGTGCCCGACCTGGGAATCGAACCCGGGACCTTATGTGGTCAACGTCAACGCTGGACCACTAGACCACAGAGGCGACATACATAGTATATATAACGATATAACATTTTTTACCATTTTTGTCTGTCTGTCTATTTGTTCCGACTAATCTCTGAAAGGCTGGACCGATTCTGACAATAAATTCAATGGTAGTAGTTGATGTAATAAGGAGTAACTTAGGCTACTTTTATTATTGTCTACGAAGACAAAGTCGCGGGAACAGCTAGTAATTTATAAAAGTGTTTGCTCTGTCAAGTGTCCAATCGGACTGAGATCTGGCATAAAGATAGCGTTATCGCCTCTATGGTTTAGTGGTCCGGTATCGACGTAGACCACACGAGATCCCGGGCTCAATTTTTTTTTTCAGTTTTCTGATGCGTTGCCCGGGATTGGAAAGTTTCCGGTTGGCGATAGGCTTGCCACCTATCATATTGGGACCAAGTATCTTCGGGTAATCGTGGGTGCACTTGTTGTACCTCTGCCTACCTCTTCTGGGATACTGGCGTGAAGAATAGCAAAAAAACAAATGATTCTAATAATGGCATGTGATAATGTCACCCTATAGGAACTGAAGAACTTTATGGTGCGTGTGGCGAGGATGTTAGTTCACATGCACAACCCTGTGGGCTATCTTACCCTCTAAATCAGGACACGACAATATCAAGCGCTGATGCTATAACGGCAGTGCTTGGTGGGTTGCTATTAAATAATATAAAAAGTTTAATATAAAAACTTTATAGGGCGTATTTCGCGTCGTAGCTTGCTGCTACATTAGGGCTACGTGTGCTACGCAATTTACATTTCTGGTATCAGACATGTATAGTATATATTATAATTATGTATATTAATTAATTATAAATATTATGTATATATGTACAGTACATTCTATAATTAAGACACTGTCAACACCAAAATCGCGCACTCTGTCTATTTCTATCGCAGTAAACGAGAGCCCACTATCAGTGTAACTGGGCGGCGATCTTATCTATACATATAATAAAATCGTAGGAAAGTCAAAACTGTACATTGAATATTTTTTTTAAAAAAATACTTGGGACGTGGTCTACAATCAAAGGCAAAAATATAGTTTTTAGAATTTTTGTCTGTTTGTCTGTTTATCTGTTTGTCTGTATGTATGTCCGGGGTAAACTCAAAAAGTACTGCATCGATTTACTTCAAATTTTACATGAATATTACTAAAAGGTCGGGTCAACATATAGGCTACATATTATCACGCTATCACCTACGGGGGAGGTGCTGTGCGGAGTAAACGAAGTCCGCGTGGACGAAGTCGCTGGCAACAGCTAGTATATAATAAATAAATGTGGAAATAAAGTAAGTGTAAATTAATTGTCAAATATAATTTCACTAGCGGCTTAGGCATGAGTATGATGACTTCATGTTTTTAATTGCAGACCCGTATGTCAAAAAAATAAATATATAGGACCGTTTAATGATGATTTTAAGACCAATCTCCGCAATTATTTTCAATCGACCCAATTTTGTTTAATAATGTGTTGAGTCCGGCCATGTTTTTTGACATAATATGATGAATATTAACATATATTTTTTGTGATGTGCTATAACAAATAGTTTTTCCTAAAAACTATGTCTTGTCAGCCCCTTAATTCATCCGCCTGTAATTGCGTTGCTATACCTTCGTTATGGGGGGTGCTCAAGAGTTTTAAAATATATAAAAGTTAAATAGCTGCACCTCGAACTACTAAATTTTACTTAATTCTTTTTAACTTAATTTTATATATATCTATATATATCTATACATATTATAAAACCAAATTCCCTGCCGCGTCTGTTTGTCTGTTCGCGATAAACTCAAAAACCACTGAATGGATTTTCATGCGGTTTTCACCAAATTCATGAAGAAGGTTTAGGTGTATAATTTGTCATGATTTTTTGTATATATTACCCGTGCGAGGCCGGAGCAGCTCGCTAGTACCTACTCGTATATAAACAAGGATATCCCATGTAAATGCCATTCGAGCCGGGCCAGTGTGAGCCGTTAATCGAAGAATGTGCTGCTACAATTCTCTAATGTGATGATAATGTCAAAAAAATATTAAAAAATGACGACACTTTTCATTCGACGTATTGTTTAAAACGTATTTATCTTTGTGTACGCTTGTCGCTGATTGTATAATGTATATACGGTCGAATAGTGACAGAAATTACCTGCGACATACACACTACAAATATATATACATACATACCACAAACGTTAATATGAGATAGGTTTCTGAGGTTGTCTTTTGGTCTCCGTCGAACCTTGCATTTGGATTCAGCAATTCGCATTAAACTTCTTAGCCCGGCCCGCTCTTAAGGAATACCTGCCATTCTGCCAAGCGGTTCGTAAAATGCGAACAACTGTCTATACCACCATGACACTAGGTGGTAGAGTTTCGCAATGCTATGTTGAGGTGGTTGTACCAACACCTTACCTATTCCTGTCGCAATAGGGCTAGTGTTCTCCATTGTTGTGTTCAGATTTGGAGGGATAGGCTATCGGTAGCCATCTTGTCACCCGTGTAGCAACGTATCATTAACATTTTGTTATCTTTAGCTAATGGTATCTTTTTCTATCACGAGAGTCATCTGCTTGTTTGATATTTTGTTTGCATGTTTGATGTAAAAAATACCTTTCCGTTTATAAAATAACTAGCGACCTGCCCGCGCTTTCACCCGCATAGCTTTTGTTCCCGTGGGAATATTGGCAAGGTTTATATACTTTTTTTTATGTCATAAGATAGCAAACAAGCAGATGGGTCTCCTGATGGAAAGAGTCAACCATCGCCTATAGACACCAAAGATGTTAATGGTGCGTTGCTATCTTGTGGCGAGGTCTAATGCCACATGCATAAGTTTACCGGCTACCTTACCCTCCAAACCGGAACACGACAGTGACAAGCACTGACGCTATTGCGGCAGGAATAGGTAAGGCGGTGGTACCTGACCCGGGCGAGACAATGCAGAACTCTACCACCTAGTAGCCACGATGGTAGTGACTCGATAGCCAATCGGTCGCCTTTTACGACCTGCCTGGCAGAACGGCAGTTGGCCTATTCTAAAAAGGAGGCCGGGACCAACACGGCGAGATACTAAAACCTTCCTCAAGAATCAATCTATCTACTAAAAAAACCACATCAAAATCCGTTGCGTAGTTTTAAAGATTTAAGCATACATAGGGACAAACAAAGAAAGCGACTTTGTTTTATACTATGTGTAGTGAAGACGCCCTTGTCGTTTGTATAAATAAACATACAAATTCACTGCAACATGTAGATTGCTTTTTTATATCGTAAGATAATGAACAAGTAGATGGTTCAGCTGGGCCATGTGTAAACTTTCTGGCAGAAAGATGTTACCTCGACTTGAAGGGTATCAAGTAAAGCGTATGCCAGTCACATTTATTGCTATTGACCGGCCCGTTGGTCGAGTGGTTAGCGCACCTGACTACGCATCGATGGGGCTCGAATTCGATTCTCGACAGGGACCAACATTTGTGTAATGAGCATAGATGTTTGTAATCTGGGTTTGGGTGTTTATTAAATATATTTGAGTATTTATGTATGTATATTTATCTATAAGTATCGTTGACTAACATCCATAACACAAGTAAACAAATTTCTTACTTTGGGGTTAGATCAGTTTGTGTAATTTGCCCAGTGATATTTATTTATTTATTTATTGCTAGCTGTTGCGAGCGACTTCGTCCGCGCGGACTTCGTTTACTCCGCACAGTTTCACCCCCGTTGGTGATAGCGTGATAATATGTGGCCTATATGTTGACCCAACCTGTTAGTAATATTCATGGAAAATTTGAAGTAAATCCATGCAGTACTTTTTGAGTTTACCCCGGACATACATACAGACAAACACAAAAATTCTAAAAACTATATTGTTGGCTTCGATATCGATTGTAGATCACGCCCCAAGTATTCTTTTAAAAAAATATTCAGTGTACAGTTTTGACTTTCTTACGATTTTATTATACGTATAGATTAATTATTCAAATCATTGAAGTCTGGAGGTGACTCTTTTTTCACCAGGAAAATTATCTGCTTGTTGCTATACATACTGTGAGTGAAAGATATAAAATAAAAAAAGTAATAACAGTATATAGCATAGTAATAATAATAACAGTATAGTTTTACTTGTTTTGATCCCGGCCCTCTTTGAAGAATAGAAAATCTGCCGTTCTGCCAGACAGTTCGTAAGAGGCGAACGATTGGCTGTAGGAGTCACTACCATCGTGGCTTTAGGTGGAAGAGTTTTGCATTGTCTTGCCTGGGTCTGGTACACCTCACCTATTCCTGCCACAATAGCGTCAGTTCTTATCACTGTCGTGTTCTGGTTTTGAGGGTAAGGCAGCCGGTAAACTTTTGCACGCGGATATAAGACCTCGTTACAAGGGTAGCAACGCACTATTAACATCTTTAATGTCTGTAGGTGATGGTTGTCTCTCCATCAGGAGACCCATCTGCTTGTTTGCTACCCTGTGAATAAAATAAATTAGAAAATACTAAGTACATCTGTAAATACAAGAATCCCCGTTTTGAAAGTTGGCTGTGAAGGAAAGCAAGCACTCTGGGTATGAAGAAGCACATTTACGAGGTATAGAACAGGTCTCGAGAGCGGCTCAGGACGTCGCTCGGTACAAGTGCCGGATTTATTCCGGGCACACGTCGATATAATCCCTTTCGGGTACGGCCCTAATAGTTGGGCCAATGAAAGCGCGAAGCAAAAAATAGTTTGTAATATTTTTATGCGAATAATAAATGCTATAGTGAAAAACATGAAAAATTCGCTGTTATTCTTAAGAAGGTATTTTCTCTTCTCTTTTTTTTTCTTTATTTAGGACAACAAACAGTTACACTTAGGGTTTACAAATTGATATTAAGTAACATAGTTATAAACAGTGTAACCTACACTGTTATCCTCAGTTTACTCCGAGTAGTTCTTAATTTCCACGACGATATAAATTAGTTTAATTTGAACTTAATTGATGTTTATATATTACATACATATGCGTACTGACACTTGCTGGCATGTAATCATACACACACATACATGAAAACATGCATACATATATGTAATTATACAAAAATCTATGAATTGGCTAACTTTTACATTTTTTAATTACATGTTTTCGAAATGTCGATGGTGAGGATGCGAACTGTTCAAGATCTAAGAAATGTTTATTATAGCATGTCATAATCCGTTTTACAATTTTTTGTTGCAAATAAAATACGCTTACGAGTATTTCAAACTAAATGAGAAAGACGTGGTTCATGGTAAGAGATTCGATTGACAAGTTCAGTGTTATCAAAATTATTGTGACAAATATTATACAACAACATAATGTCTAATATCATTCTTCTCATTTCAAGTGTAGATAGAGTATATTATTTTAACAAAATACTGTATGAGGATTCAAAACGACAACATCGGTAATTCAATAAATTGCGCTGCATATATTCTAACTTATCTTTATATTTTTAATTTTTTTTTTTTTATAGAAGAGGGGGCAAATGAGCAAGAGGTGCACCTGATGGTAAGTGATCACCGCCGCCCATGGACATCTGCAATACCAGAGGTCTTGCAGTTGCGTTGCCGGCCTTTTAAGAATTAGTAAGCTCTTTTATTGAAGGTCCCTATGTCGTATCCGTTCGGAAATACCCCTGCCGGTAATTGGTTCCATAACAGAGTAGTGCGAGGTAAAACGTGTCGGGAGAAACGCACAGTTGTGGATTTCCAGACATCGAGTTGGTGAGGATGGAACTTCAAGTTTTGACGCGATGTCCGATGGTGGAATTCGGCGGCAGGAATTAATCCAAACAACTCGTCGGAACACTCTCCATGATATATACGATAAAAGACACAGAGAGAACCTACATCTCTGCGCAATGCCAAAGAGTCAAGCTGTTTCGAAATGGCCTGGTCGTCAACGATTCGAACCGCTCTACGCTGAATGCGATCAAGAGGAAGAAGCTGGTACTGAGGAGCTCCGGCCCAGAGATGCGAACATTACTCTATGTGAGGCCGAACCTGTGCCTTATAAAGTTGAAGGCGATAGACCGGCAAAAAGTACTGTTTCGCTCTGCTGAGCACACCGAGCTTTTTGGAGGCTAGTTTAGCCTTGCCTTCCAAATGACCGCGAAACTGAACGTAATTCGATATGTCAACTCCCAGGATTCCGACACTAGCTGAGGCTGTCAGGAGAGTATCCTCAAATCGAGGTGATACGACAAAGGGCGTCTTTTTTGCGGTGAACACGCAAAGCCATGTCTTCTAGGGGTTAAAAGTAACCAGGTTTTGGCGACCCCATTCCGAGACATCGGTAAGTCGATTCTTGACTTCAGACACGAGCTTGTTTCGGCACTCTTCGACGTGTTCCCGAGAAATACTGCTTCGGCCGGAGTATGTAGCATCACCAGTACTGTCATCCGCATAGCAATGTGTGTTGCTAATTCGCATCATATCATTGATATGCAGAAGGTACAGTGTCGGTGATAGCACGCAGCCTTGGGTAACACCAGCATTGACAGATTTAAGGTCGGAGCACGCACCGTCGACAACGACCTTGATGCTTCGGTCAGCCAAAAAACTGGTGATCCACTCGCATAATTTCTCAGGAAGCCCATAGGAAGGCAGCTTCGCGGGAAGCGCTTTGTGCCATACCCGATCAAAGGCCTTCGCTATGTCCAAACTAACTGCCAATGCCTCCCCATTGGACTCAACTGCTTCCGCCAATCGATGAGTTAGGTATACTAGAAGGTCACCAGCTGAGCGGCCGCGACGGAAACCGTACTGACGGTCGCTAATCAGCTGGTGCTCTTCTAAATACTTGAGGAGCTGAGAGTGGATGATTGTCTCCATAATTTTGGAGAACAAAGAGGTTATGGCTATGGGCCGATAGTTAGACGGGTTAGAGCGATCTCCTTTTTTAGGGATGGGATGCACCAAAGCTGTCTTCCACGAATTCGGTACCACGCCGAATGAATAGGAGAGCCGGAATAGGCGTGTTAATACTGGTGCCAACTCTGGAGCACACATTTTTAGCACAATCGGAGGGATGCCATCCGGCCCACTCGACTTGTGGATGTCCAAGGAATGTAGTGCTTTACGCACAGATGATTGCCGAAATTGTAGTTCTGGCATACAACTATCACACTGCGGGATGGTAGGCGGTGCGTTCCCTTGGTCATCCAGAGTCGAGTTGGCCGCAAAGAAGGAGCCCAGGAGATCGGCCTTCTCCTTTGCGGTATGGGCCAGAGAGTTATCGTCTCCGTGCAAGGATGGAAGAGAGGGCTGTGAGAAATTCCCTAAGACAGCCTTGGCGAGAGACCAGAACGCACGAGTGCCCGAAGGAAGGCGAACTAATTTCTCACCAATTCTGCCAATGTGTTCCGATTTTGCCTTGGCGATAGCTCTTTTGAAGTACCTCGAGGCGAAATTGTACTCCTTACGTAATGTGCTGGTTTTTTCATCACAAGATGCGGACGCTGCAGCCCAAGCCCGGTAGCACTCCTGCTTGCGGCGCGAAGCCGTTTTACAGGAGCGACCAAACCAAGGCTGAGACTTACCACCAATTGATACCGCAGAAAATGGAATGAAAAGTTCCATGCCCTGCAGCACCACATCGGCAATAGAGTCAGCGACGACATTCGGATCATCCAGCGAGAAGCACAACCGCCCCATGGGTAGGACGCAAAAAAAGACCGCATCCCGTCCCAATCTGCTGACCTAAAGTGCCAAACGCGGCGACAGCCTACTAAAGGAGGCCGTGATAGGCGCGAAACCGGCACTTTACTCCGGATCAGGCAGTGGTCTGACGAACCAAGTGGGACGTCCACCCATACCTGATAATGGTCCGGATGAGAGGTCAGCAGAAGGTCCCACAGTGAAGGCATATGGTCATCCACATCGGGAACTCGCGTGGGCGAAGTTACCAGTTGTGTCAGACCATACGCCAAGGCAAAATCGTGAACAGACCTCCCCGCATGATCGGTGGTGCGCGAACAAAGCCATTCGGCGTGGTGGGCATTAAAATCGCCCAAGATCACGATCTCTGTGGAGGGGGTCTGCTCTAACACGAAATCTACAGCCGTTTGTAAATGCTCAATGAGCCGGTCAACTTCAGTATTCCCGCCATGGGACCTGTATAGGCACGCGTAGCTGCGTGGATGGTCGTCGCAAGCTACGCGTAACCAGAGGATGGATAGGTCCTGACCTTCAAGTCTGCCGAGGCGCCGGTAACAGATATCTTCTCTGACGTATTCGCACACCCCAGCCCGCGGTACAAAGGAATGTTCCAGTTTGTACCCCGGGTAGGAGAGATAAGAAGTATCAGCCGGAGAAGATATCTGCGTCTCGGTCAAAAAGAGCAAAGCTGGCTTCGCCGTCTCGAGATGGTAGTGGACGGCGTTCAAGTTGGAATGAAGCCCCCTGACATTACAGAAATCTACAGTAAGCGTGGTAGGGGGTGCCATGGCTTTCTTGCCCTGTTTGCCCCGGACAGGATTGTCTATAAGCGCAACTTTGCCCCCCCCAGAATACGCAGGGCAGCCTGAGCATCCATGACCTGGCTGGAATCCAGAGCACGGACGCTCAGGGGGGGATTCTCCACTGCTGGTGCAAGTGGTACCCCCCTGGGGTAGATTCTCTTTTGATTTCGCATTCATAGTGTGCGGGGAGGGGGGGGGGGTGGTTAGGCCTCCGGGACTCTCACAAACCAAACGAAACGCAGCAGCAGGGCTGCTACTTTACGTCGGTGTCAAGTGAGAGAGTGGTATCTCCCCGGGCGTGCCGGCCTATTCAGTTGCAAAAGCAGTATGGCACTACCACTAATAATAAGGATTCCAAATTGATGTTGCGTATTCTAATTGGCTTCGAGCTAAAGATTTATATAACAAGAGATAGGAGCCAGCAGTAAATTCTTCTTCATAAAAGGTTTATAAATTATAAGGTATTAATTTTAATTAATATTGCAAATGTGAAAACTTGTGTATGTGTACGTCTGAATATGACAAAACTCATCAAATGCTTACCAATGGTGCTTATTTATTTATATATCTCTGATGCTTACTAGGGATAAAACAGATCTCTATAGGAGTGCTGAAAACGGTCGTTTGCTTGTTTCACATTTCGTCCTATTCCTTATACTATCTTTTGGTTTAGTTGCATCACAACAGTTACATATGAGATTCCACAGAAATTACACTATACTATACATTAAACATTAGCCAGTTATGGAATTTACTTTGGTTATTGACAACATGGCTTAGTAGACGGTACACAAATTAAACATAGAAGTATATAAACGTTAATTGAAATTGGAAATCATACTGTGACAAAATGAAACGGGGCAAAATAAAAAAACAACCGTCTTAAACATGTTAACATATGTAAGCATGTGATTGTATGTGTGTGTGCTTGTATGTGTAATGTAATTTATACTTGAAGTAAGTTATAATTTAGTATACTTGGAGGAAGTTCACTTATTACATCATAAAAAAATATAAAGAAAAATAATTTAGTATACTTGGAAGTTCACTTATTACACCATAAAAATATAAAGCAAAAAATTATTTTATTTGCACCCTTCCGCGGAATTATAACATTTGTGATGCCAATGAAAGAGAAAAAAGCGGTGTAAAAATGTATTATATTTCTTACTACCTTACCGAAGGTCTGGAAAATAAAAGAACCCCATCAGCACAATGATCCGCCTACGTTCACTACACTTTCCACCACTTCAGTAGCAAAAACAAAAGTACTTCTATGTTTTATGGCTTTCCGTAAAGTTATAAGGCTTGAGTCAAAAAAAGAAGAGTATAAGCCGCAACGTCTCGTCCGGGTATATGGAACCACCGCTTTGCCTACTCCTGCCGCAATAGCGTCAATTATTGTCATTAAGATGTACCGATTTGGAGTTTGGAATTATTCATACGACATTGCCATCCCGCCACACGGTTAGCAACGTACCAGTAACATTATGAGTGTTTATGGATGATGCTTTCTCTTTCCATCAGGAGAGCCATCTGCTTGTCTGCTATCTAATGATATAAAAAAAATGACTTTATTTAAATAAAATTTAAGAATGATTCCCTTAAAATTCCACAATGTTATCTCTGTTTTAGTGGCCCTCTTCTATGGTATGGCGCAGCGATTTGTAAGTGCCTCTCCTGAAGGAATACGTTAGGATTGAGTTACACTTACAAATTGCTCTATAAATATGACGTCAGATAATTCTTGAGGGTCAAGACTCAACGTAATGTAACGAGCCCAGTTTCCACACGGGGAATATTTACTGAACATGGTTCTTAGCAAAATTAAGACGAGGAAATAATAAATATATATAAGTCAAACTGCTATCTATATCAAAGATATGGATAGCAGTTTGACTTAAGGAGCGCGAGCTCATATCCCGAGCGAGCAATACAAGTGACCCGCGCAGTTTCGCTCGCGACTAAGTAACATATATTTTTTCACTGTTATCCATCATAAAAAACTCAATCTTTATTTCAGTCCCTTAGTGGTTATCTCGTTGAAACCGGAACATAATAGCATCAAGTACTAAGGTTATTGCAGCTGAATACTTAAGGCAGTGGTACCAAATCTAGTCGAGAAGTTGCAAAATTCTACCACCTTTTTAATAGTCACGATGTTTTTTTCTTCCAATATAATTAGCAAATAAGTAGAGGCTCTCCTGATGCAAAGAGAAACCATCGCCTATAGATACCATATGGTGCATTGCTATCTCTGTGGTAGGGTAGCAATGTCATATGCTTAAGTTTCCTGACTTCCTTACTCTCCAAATCGGAATACGACAATCGCAAGCATTGATGCTATTGTGGCAAGTACTCAAAGGTGGCAAAAATATGTAAAAAGGTGGAACTGTAATACCTCTATGGCAGTGATTCCCAAACATTGTTTTGATATGGCCCGGTAATTTTGTGACCCAATACTTTTAAACCCAAGCTGGTTCTATTAGGTGAAATAATACATACCTATTTAATAATAGTAAAAAGGTTTAATTAATGCTACATACTTTGGTGTCGCCTATATTGTCATCACTCAACGCTTACGAATTTTCGTCGCGTTGCGTCGAACTATAGTAGGTAATATTTTAAAAGCAAGGCGGGAATGTTGCAACCCGGAATTTTTTTTGATGGCCCGGTACCGGGTCGCGATCCGGCAAATGGGAAACGCTGCTTTATGGTATATGCTCGCCACTTGTCATCTTTTAAATATAAATATCCGGTTGCTTTGCTCGGTTTTTCACATACCCATATCTTGGGAACCGAGCTTTTTTTGGACCTGGAACCTTAACAAATCGATTCCTTGACCCGAAAACCCCCTAATTTGTGACTTTCATGAAAATCGTTGGAGCCGATTCCAAGATTCCAATTATATATATACAAGAATTGCTCGTTTAAAGGTATTAGATATATTCGATTTTCTTTTAGGAATATCATAAAATTAACTGAATGTACGGATTTAGTATGTAAGAGATCTCGGACGTGAAGTCCCAATAAATGAAGCAATTCTAAAATTAGTCTTTTTCTTCTGAAATTTCAAAATATAAACGTAAACCCGAGCACCGGTACCAGGAGAGTAACTCCTAAACTCCATGTAAGCTGAGAAACCCCCCGTGATGATCGGCGCATCGTTGCAACACCATATACCCTTGCAAGACATTGCAGATCTCTACCACCTAGTAGTCATAATAATAGTGACATGTATAGCCAATCGGTCGCCTTTTTCGACTTGCTTGGCCGAGCGGCAGTTGGTCTATTCATCAAAGGCAGACCAATACGAGGTATACATAAACAGCCTTCTCCCGTATTTTACAAGATGCCTAGTAAGGTACCTAGTTCTATTCTTCTTAAAGGGGCTAGGATCAACAGGGGTAAAATATTTCTATACTTTCCATCGTTAGCACTTGCTGAAGTTCCATTTTTATCAGACGCTATTATTATTACACTTGTACTTAATTAATCTCTTAAGTATATTAATTACATCTAGAAGACGCGTAAAAATTAAACCAGTTGAGTAATATATTAAAAATATATGTTTTGAAGTGTAATTAAAATACAAATGTAATAATAATAGTATCTAATGGAAGTATAATTCCCGAAACTCGTCCTTGCTCTGGTTATTCCGAAGATATTATCCGTAAAAAGTTATGATAACTTAATAAAATATGTTTGACATCTGATTTGGGGATCAAACGTGATTTACAGCCGCGATTATGAAGATCCGGGATATTTATGTGCTGAGTTATTGTGAATCCGACTATATGATTCAGTTATATCCTATCTTAACATTTGTATGTCATAAGATAGCAAATAAAATGTTCAGCGATCTTGACTGCACATTCAATGGGGCTCAGGTTCGATTCCCTACAGTACCAAGCTATCGAATTTATATTTCGGTATTTATATACAACTTATTTGTAAAATGTACAAACGGCATGGAATAAAAGGCTTTTTTTATTTATTTTTTTATTTTTATTTATTTATTTATTTACAACTAGCTGCAGCGTCCAGTCCGCTGCATTGGAAACAGTTTTTGTCGAATCCTGCGGGATTACTTTTTTTTACGGATTAAAAAATAAGTAATCCAACGGGTGTGCTATTTCAGGTCATCGTCTAACTGTGTTTTATTGATTCAGGCGTTATTTTGTGGAAATCTACTATTAAAAATGTTAACTTAATTAATTTGTTATTATCCACGAACTGTTCTATGTGACCTCCGTGATGGCGGCGAAAAGAAAGACGCCTGATTAATAAATGGTCCGGACAAAAAGACCCCAACGGCACAATTATCCACCTACATCCACCACACTTTCACCCACGTTGACAGCAAGCACAAAAGCACACAATTTATGTACTCAGTTCACGTATCTCTTCGAAACCGAAGCATCTTCAGGAGAAACAAACACTACCTCACTCTACGGTAGTGTAAGTAATGCTGATTCTCGCCGGTTTTTGTAACGCTTTTTATACGCGCTGTGTGACCAGTCAAAAGTTTTGGTGAATTTGAAAGATTTTTTGTTCATTTAACAATTCAATTGAACCGTTATTATATTTACTGCTCTAATATATTAATATATTAATAGAGTTTTGGAACCGGGGTTTTTGGTCTATCCACGACTGGTTGAAAAAAATGAAAATTTTATTTGGTTATTGAGTTGAAAATTACGACAGTGGCATACATTACACATATCAAAAATGTAGAAACAAAAAACTTTTAATATTTAATATGTAAAATGTTTAGTAAGTACTAAAAATTTTCGGTGATTTTGAGTTATTGATGCGATTTTATCAATTGAAACTCTATCTAGACTTAGAAAAAGCCGCCAAGTTCCTAAACTCATTTTTTAAAGTATTAAAAAAAATACTAGGTAAATTTCTTTCTAAAACAGAAATAAATTCATTAACATGTATTTGTCTCAAAATAATAATGTTACTTAAAGATTTTTTCCTGTCATAAAACAATTTTTTTATATATATAAATTACATGTCACGTTTGTCCGCAATAGACTCAAAAACTACTGGGCCGATTTCAATGATTTTTTGTAGATTACTGATTAGTCCAACTTACGAGGTATGATAGGTTTTACCTCAATTACTTTCCCCCTCTCAAGTACCCCACTCCACCTCACCAAAAAGTAATTTATTTGGCAAAACAACGTTTGCCGGGTCAGCTTGTGTATTAATATTGTTGACTAGCGTAAACTATACATCGATTCACACTCAATGTTCCTTTATTACTCATGTTCCGTGCCATTTTTAGGGTTCCGTACCTAAAAGGTAAAACGGGACCCTATTACTAAGTCTCCGCTGTCTGTCTGTCTGTCACCAGGCTGTATTCCATAAACCGTAATAGCTAGAAATCTGAAATTTGCACAAATTATGTATTTCCGTTGTTGCTATATTAACAAATACTTAAAATAAAAAAATGAAAATATTAAGAGGGGATCCCCATACAATAAAATGGTTTTTTTTCGTATTTTTTTTCTCAATATTAATAGCGGTAACAGGTAGATGCTAAAAATTTTCATAGATTATTTAATTGGATATTACTTTTCAAAATAAATCTTATATATAAAATCAATTGCTGTTCGTTAGTCTCGTTAAAACTCGAGAACGACTGAATCGATTTGGCTAATTTTGGTTTTGAATTAATTGTTGAAGTTCAGGGAAGATTTAAAAGGTGAGAAAATATAGAAAAAAATAAGAGTAGTTAAAAAGGCAGAACAACGTTTACCGGGTCAGCTAGTTATTTAATAACTACTCGAAACATCCCTAATAATGCTGTAATAAGCGAAACCGGTTAGGTGTATAAATTTATATGAAATACAAGTGAACTGGAAGTACAAGTGAGTTTATTTGTAACATCTATTTCAAAATGTAGTTTCACCAAGTGTCGACGATGGAAAGTATCCAATTTTCTACCGTAGTGGCTATTAGGTGGTAGAGTTCTGCATTGTCTCGCCCGGGTCTACCTTACCTTACCTTTTCTTGCTGCAACAGCGTCAGTGCTTTTCACTGTCTATTTCAGTTTGTACGGTAAGGTAGTCGGTCAATTTACGCATTTGGTTCCGGGCTCCTTTGTAGAATAGACCAACTGCCTTTCTGCCAGGCAGGTCGTAAAAGGCGACCGATTGGCTATGCGAGTCACTACCATCGTGGCTACTAGGTGGTAGAGTGCTGCATTGTCTCGCCCGGGTCTGGTACCACCGCCTTACCTATTCCTGCCGCAATAGCGTCAATGCTTACCACTGTCGTGTTCGGGTTTGGAGGGTAAGGTAGCCGGTAAACTTATGCATGTGGCATTAGACCTCGCCACAAGATAGCAACGCACCATTAACATCTTTGGTGTCTATAGGCGATGGTTGACTCTTTCCATCAGGAGACCCATCTGCTTGTTTGCTATCTTATGATATAAAAAAAAATATGGATTATAATGCAGTCTGTAGGCGATGGTTTCTCCTTCCATTAGGAGAGCCATCTGCTTGTTAACTATCTAATTAATACAAAAAAACTCATAATTCGTTATTAAAGAAGCAAACTACTAAGCAATTGAGGGACTAATACATGAGTCTTATTTTCGAACAATACATTAGGAATTGTAAACACATTTGAATACAAAAACATTTCCTTTACGAGCCAGTAACGGGAAAACACTCCTAAAGGTGCCGGAGGGATCTATTGCTGAGAGGACACGATTTGGTCGTTGAATGTTTCAGATATTTGTCAGCGTTTGCAATAGGAAACTTGTAAAACACTTGTTTTGTATATTAAGATAACTTCTGTATATTACACGGAATTGTAACGATCACGATTTAAGTTAGTGTACAACTGTACTTTCTGCAAACCAGAATCAACATACCAAATAATGATAAAAAATTAAAATAAAATGGTATATATGGTATACATATATATAATTTTGTTTTAATTTTTTATCATTATTTTATATGGTTTGCATACCCGTTTCAAGTGACAGACAAAGGTAGCCCAGAAAATTAGCTGTAGGGTTGATAATTTTTTTCACCTATGTGTTTGCTGAGTGGCTTACCATTTTACCACCATCCTGCTGTACATAAACATTAATTAATTTTTATGTTATTTATTTTTTCATGCTTATTAATATGCTAATTGTAATTATCGATGTCTGTTAAAAAGTGTTGTATGTTTTTTGTCTTTTTCTTTGTTTACTGTAGTACTCCTGATAGAAAGTAGTAACCATCGCCTGTAGAATATACCAAACAACATAATGGTGCGTTATCTATGTGGCCAGGAAATATTGTCATAAACATATATTTATCGCTTAGCTTATATAAAACAGGAATAGTATAAAATCCAGGCGAGTAGTTGCAGAACTCTACCTAGTTATTTTAAACTCTTGTCTTTATGAATTGGTTTCCGCCACACAAATATCAACGCACCGTTATCATCTTTAGTGTGATGGTTGCTGCCTCCGTCAGGTGAGCCATCTGATGTTTGCTACCTAATGTTTTAAAAAAACTGGATGTTAGGATATTTTATAGATTCAAGCGTTAATCCATTGTTCAGACAAAGAAAACTAGTTATTTTGCAAATTTCCGCGAACTTTTAAGCGTACCTTTGCGATGTCACTAAATGGGAGAACATATAAAAGCGGTGTAAGATATGGAACAAACTCACCGTAGGTCTGAAAAATAATGAAGATCCCAGCGGTGCAGTTATCCACCCTCGTCCACCACATGACTTTATATCGCTTTTATATGTTTTCCCTCTCAGTGACATCGGAAAGGTACACTTAAAAGTTCGCGAAAATTTGCAAAATAACTAGTTTTCTTCGTCTGAAGCTGGATTTTCTCTATCATTGGCACTTAGTGAAACTGCATGTTTGTATACTGTGCGAAATATCCCTGATGATTCTGTAATACGAGAAACCGGTTGAGATAATGAGAAAAGATTTGATTGTTTGTTTGTTGCGATTTAAATCAAAAACTACCTAACCGATTTTAAGAATTCTTTCCCATTTAGAAAGCTATATTATCCAGGGCTGACATAGACTTTTTTTATCCGACTGAGGAAAAAGAGAAATAATTTTTTTGGTCACGCGAACGAAGTTATTTGCGTCGTCGGCGGCGTCGGCTACTTCGATAGCGAAATAAGGACAGTAAATCCTAGTATCAAATAACGTACAAAGTGAACTAGAAGTACAAATGAGTTTGTAATACTCTTGCCTTTGACAAGACGTCAAGTAGAAAGGCAATTGGTCTATTATACAAAAATGCTTCTGATAAACTTGTCAAAATGACCGCCCCGTTGGTCGAGTGGTTAGTAACCCTGACTACTACGAAGCCAGTTTGTTCCAAATACGGCTGACGTGGTCAAATCGAGCTTTTAGTAGAGCCTTTTTACAGGACTTGGCGGCCCGGTTGAAGGCTTTCTTTTTTTCTTTTCTTCTTCTCCGATATGTCCTTGGCCTTGCGGTGTCGAGCCCAAGCCAGATATGCCTCATGTTTTAGCGCCTAAGCGCGTCTGCAATCGGCTCCGAACCAGGGTTGGGGCTCAGGGGCTCAGGTTCGATTCCCGTCAGAAAAAAAACATTTGTGTGATGAGAATAGATGTTTGTATTTCTGGATTTGGGTGTATATTATATATATTTCGGTATTCATACGTCATGTTTTTCTATATCGCAATATCGTTGACTAACACCCATATCACAAGCAAATAATTTGCTTATTTTGGGGTTAGATCAATAAGTGTAATTTGTCAAGGGATTTATTATTATTAAACACAGGAAAATCATATTAGGTACTAGGACAAATAGGCTACACTTTGTCTTAGTTATGAATCAGACGAGACTATCTAAATAAAAAACCCAAGGTACAAAGTAAGCTAAACATTTTCCGTAAAACGGCGTCAAGATATTGCGGTCTATGGGTAATGTTAATAGGATGAAAAAACCCCGGAAAAAATGTACATTACCGATAAAAATAAGCCCCTTACATTATTTATGCTAAGCCCCAAGGATCCGGCCGTCAGGAGATCCTTTGTTAAAATTGTAACATAGGAAAGTTGGTACCGATTATGATGTGGAAATTGGGGACGATAATCTTGCTTTAATGTTTATGAGATTTAAGCTTAAACAAACCAGCTTTTTGTCGCTTTGGTTTTTGATTTAAGCTTAAGCAAACACGTTTATTGGTTCACCGGGCCCCCTTTGAAAAATAGAGCATTTGCCATTCTGCTAAAAATTCGTAAAAGCTGTACGTGTCTTTACCATCGTGATTACTGATGGTAGAGTTCCGCAACATCTTGTCGGAGTATTTGGTATCACCGTCATACACATTCCTATCACAATATCTATATTTATAAAAGGCAAAAATGAAAAACTGATGTACCAACGCACAGGCCAAACCCTGAGGGCTAGAAACTTGAAATTTCGCACACGTATTTCTCGTATGATGTAGGCGTCCACTAAGAAAGGATTTTTCAAAATTCAAGCCCGAAGGGAGTGAAATAGGGGATAAAAGTTTGTATGATTTTTTTTATTCCCTAGACATACTTGCATGAAATTTCGTATGAATTGAGTAAAAAAAAATTATAATTTACATATTAGAGCGTTTTTTAAAATTCGATCTTTAAGAGGGTAAAATAAGTAGCTAATATAGAAAGGTTAAATAAGTTTTAAAGTAAATATGCGCGTGCGAAGCCGCGGGTAACAGCTAGTCGTCAGTAGTTATCGTCGTGTTCCGGTTTTAAGGTTTCTGTAGCCAGCAGACTTATGAATGTGCGATTCCGTCACACGGATAGCAATGCACCAATAACATCTTTGGTGTCTATAGGTAATGATTATCTTTCCACCAAGAGAACCATTTGTTTGTTTGCTAGCTACTGATGTAAACAAGTCTGGGATTATCGCAGTTAATTTGTTAAAAAATCAATATTATAACGCTTTTCTCGAACGTTCTTGTCGCTAAGGAGCCCTTTGAATGTATTTAACGAAGCCCTAGCAAATCGTTTCATTTCAAAATGAATATTTTATTTGCCATATTTAATATAATCAAAGCAAATGTACCTACATCAAAATAATATTATTAGGATTGTTGGTAACTGAATTTCCGTATAGGGTGGATTCAGTTGTTTGTTATTATTAACCCCCGTCGCAAGAAAGGGGTGTTATAAACCTTAAAAAGTTAAATTTATATGGATGCGATATTTTATTTGAAAGTTGGGTTTCTAGCGGTGGTTTTTAGATATTATGTTTTATCAAAATCTTTTCAGTCGTTTCAATGTCAATATAATTCTTTTCTACATTATGAAAACAATTTAGCAAATAAAACAAGCGTTATCGCCTCTGAGGTCTAGCGGTCCGATGTCTGTGTTGACCACATGAGGTCCTGGGTTCGACTCCCGGGTCAAGCGATTCAAAAATGTGTTTTTTTAGTTTTCTGACAATAAAACCTTTCCACCTATTACATTGTGTGATCGATTTGATATTTTTTTATATGATTAGCGTACAAAAAAAAGTATCAAATCGATCACGAAACAAGCAGATGGCTCTCCTGATGGAAAGAGAAACCATCGCCTATACACACCAAAGATGTTAATGGTCCATTGCTATCCGTGTGGCAAAATGGCAATGCCACATCCATAAGTCTACGGGTACCTTACCCTCCAAACTGGAACACGACAATGAAACAATACTTTTCATTGTCCTGTTCCAGTTTGGAGGCTATCGTAGCAGGAATAGATATGGCGGTGGTACCAAATACCCGGCGAGACGTTGTACCACCTAGTAGTCGCGTTACGTGTAGCCAATCGGCCGCCTTATACGACCTGCTTAGCGGAACGACAGTTGGTTTATTCTTCAAAGGACCGGTCTCCTTTGAAACCGGAATGACCCCGGATGAAAACCGGTTTCACTTACACCATCATCAGGCCAATTTATAGTTACAAACCGTCAGTTGGTTTGTAATTATAAATTGCCCTGATAATGCTTGTGTTGGTTGGTAATAAATGGTAATAGCTATATTGTGAAACAGTACAAGTGTATAAGTGATAAAAAATTGCATTAAAATGGAGTTTCACCAAGTGCCGACGATGAAAAGTGTAGAATTTATAGTCTTCCGTGCGCATAAGTGTCGTGGAAAGGGATACAATAATTTGCTTTACGTATTAATATTGTTATGAATAATCTAGAAAGGTGTAGAGTTGGAACGCTGGAGAGATCTAGAAATAAAAGAAAGAGGTAGCTACTTCTATTGACAAACAAATAGTTGACCTAAGATATACCATAATAGACTTTGTGGTATAGGGCATAAGGTTGAAAATAACGTGTACTAGGAATTGTTTGTTTATGATAAGTTGTTTATTGTAAACAACTTATTATTGTTATTGTTTACAATTGACGTTTAGATTGACGAACATTCGCGATTGTTGTCGAACTTTACCTCGGGTATAAATAGAGATGTGTTGACAAATACAGGGCAGTTTTTATAAAGCAATCGAGAGCGATACTTGAAGCGACCCTTGCGAGAAGTGTTTTATTGTGTACTCGGTTAAATTTAGTGATACTACAATGAGTGACTAGTGTTAATCAGAGTATTTGAGTATTACATTGTGTTGTCTTGTGTATTTGTATTGTAAATACACGGATTTAATATAAGTTCTTACAATTACGAACCCGAAGTACGTAACAATATAAATATAAATTGACAACACATAATAAACTCCATCCGTGACCATGGGTCGACAAACTAAGTTTTCTTTAATTGCTATATTTTTTAATAAGAAATTGCTAATAATTAGTTCACACCCCCGTAACTATTCCGCTGGAGTACAATTTGAGGAGATTAGAACGGACGTTTACGATGCAATAAATTGTGCATCCCTGCTGTGTTTAGAAACTGCATTACCTGCATTTCCCTTGCGTCCCGCTACCTCAATAATGTACCTTTCTTTATTACTTGGCTGTTTATCTTATAGCACTATACGTTATATGAAAATCCGGCTTGGAAGGACTAACATTATAGATATATCTATATCCCCACTCAAACTCATAACATGTACCTTCCACATTGCTAAGTATTTTGATGTAGGTTTTTTCGTATATCGTAGGTAGGAAACACGGATTAAACAGATACGCTTTTCAAGACAATTTATTAGTTTGTCAGTGTAGCTTGAATTTACACACAGAAAGACAGTTATACTACTTACCGATGTACTGTAATAAAATTACTTCAAGGCTAATTTTTAGGGTTCCAAACCTAAAAGGTAAAACGGAACCCTATTACTAAGCCTCCGCTATCTGTCTGTCTGTCTGTCACCAAGCTGTATATTATAAACCGGGATAGCTAGAAAGCTGAAATTTTCAAAAATTATGTATTTCCGTTGCCGTCTGTAAAACAACAAATACTAAAAATAAAAAAATAAATATTAATGGGGGTCCCCATAAAATAAACCTGTTTTTTCGTATTTTTTTGCTATGATGGTACGGAAACCTTCGTGCGCTGATTCGACTCGAACTTGGCCGGTTTTATTAAACCTTATCTCGTTTGGTACGATAAAATCGTACAACATGGTTTATTTCTATTTTTTACGATATATCTACAAATGTATGACATTTTTGATAGTGATAAGAGCGTTTGCTCATATGCGCGGCGACATTTTTCTTTTCCACTGGCTTGTCTATTAGTATTCATGTGGTCTATGGTAGGAAACAAGCAGATGGTTTACGTGATGGGAAGAAGTAAATATCGCCATAAACACCAAAGATGTTAAAAGGTCGTTACTATCTGCGCCGCGAGGATGAAATGCTACATACATTAATATCGTGAGCTTAAAGATGAGTATAATATGCGTTTCATTTTTTGACCAAAAAATAAATTTATTTGCAGGACATTTTTATTAATTAAAAAAAGTATCATCACACTCATTTACCTCGAGGGGTAATTAGAATATACCTAACGTCTATAGACTGTTCACCACTGTTCACCGGTTTGTTAGTTAGCAAGATGAGTGGTATTTTACTGACTTGATATCGATTATCGACTATTTCACCCGTCACCCGTGATATAACAGTGACAAAAACCAAATAACTTCACGACGTGATAAATAACTATAATTCCCATCGCTTCTATCAAGTCATACCCTTTTAAAGAAATAAGGATTTTCAATTGGTTCCGCCATCTTCGAATAAAGTTTTTCTATATGTGATGAGCATAAATGTTTGTATTTCCGTGTTTGGGTGTTTATTAAATATATAGCAGTATTTATATATGCATTTCTATGTAATAATATCGTTGACTAACACCCATAACATAAGCAAATAATTTGCTTACTTTGGGGTTAGATCAGTAAGTATAATTTGTCTCGTGAATATTTATATTTATTTATTAATATTTGTTACTCATTTATGATAACTTTATATTAGTAAAAGAATTTTTAAATTCGGTTCAGTGGCATTTGAGTTTATCCTTTTCAAAAAAATTGTACTTCTTTATCAGTGTAGATATACTATAAATATACAGTTCTCGCGACTTAGTTCGCGTGACCAAAAATCATTACTTCCATTTACTAAATCGGGTAAGAAAGTAGCCCATGTCATTCCTGGATAAAGTAGCTTTCTAAAGATAAAAGAACTTTTAAAATCGCTTAAGTAGTTTTTGAGTTGAATCGTAACAAACAGACAGAAATGAAATCTTTCCAGTTTATTAGTTTAAATTTACATTAAGGTATTCGTACTATATTTTCCCGAGTGGGTCCGGCCCTCCTTTAAATAATAGACCATCTGCTATTCAGTCAGGCAGTTCGTAAATGGCGAGCGATTGGCCAAACGTGTCAACCACCGTGACTATTAGATATTTTTTTATATCATAAGGTAGCAAACAAGCAGATGGGTCTCCTGATGGAAAGAGTCAACCATCGCCTATAGACACCAAAGGTGTTAATGGTGCGTTGCTATCTTGTGGCGAGGTCGAATACCACGTGCATAAGTATACCGGCTACCTTACCCTCCGATTTGGAACACGACAGTGACAAGCATTGACGCTATTGCGGCAGAAATAGGTAAGGCGGTGGTACTAGACTCGGGTAAGACAATGCAGAACTCAACCACTTAGTAGCCACGATGGTAGTGACTCGTATAGCCAATCGGTCGGCTTTTACGACCTGCCTGGCAGAACGGTAGTTGGCCTATTCTTTAAAGGAGCCCAGGACCAACACATGGAAAAACCAAAAAATATATATTCAAAACTTATAGACCGGTTTATTAATTCTTTTTTTTTAAATTTAGTTATTCAAACAATTAATCAATCAAATTATTTATTGCTAAATCAAATTATTAGAGTTCTGAAACGTCTCGCCCGAGCCTGTTACCACCAGGCCTTACCTATTCCTGCTGAAAGCCAATGTTTCTCGCCGAAGTGTTCCGGTTTATAGGATGTGGTGCCGCAGTTCGATAATCGATACCTCTGGAAAACCAGGCAATAGAACCAATGGGCCAACTACTGTCGGAGTGACATTATAACTGTCTACATTAATGACGTCACACACGTGACAACGATTTGGAAAAGGAAGAACTTCCCAGCCAGGCAAGGTGTACTGCCTGGAGACCAAAGTTGGTTTTGAAAAGCGTTGAAACTTGTATATTGTTTGTACAAGATAAATAATTGTGATATCGCGATTTAGAATTTTATTTTAAATTCCATTATTTTCTATTTTTGGAACGAAGTTCCTTATCGCGCGTTGTGAAAGGCGGCTAGACGGAAACAATTCTTACGAAAAGTTGTCACGACACTTTTGTGCTATAGTAAGCTATTGTAAGCTGTGTGGCGTGCGCATGTTTCTCTGTCTCTCTCTCTCTCTCTCTCTTATAGAAAGCAAGCCAGATATTTTATAAGTAAGTTTATATTACATTATATTTGTTAATAATAAAAAAAAGACGTGTGGCACTCGGAGACTGCCGCGGTAAAGCTATTGCATAGCATTTTTTATCAACTTGTGCAATTACAATTATATATTTATTTTATTTATGCAGTATTTTTTTTCTTTGTTTATTCATATTTAAAACACTTTGTACACAAATTATACGAGTACAAATATGCACTGTTGTACGTAGATGATAAATACCTATACACCTATATACTTTCTCACAAACAGCTGACTACGGTAGTTTTCCAATACAATCAATGCCACCTAAAGGCGGGTTGCTGAACTAAAGAGGCAAGCGTGATATTTCAAAAAGTCATTAAAAGTTCTGGTATTTATCGATAGATGGAAAAACTAAAAAGTATCACCGTTGTGCCGGTCGGAGTGGGGGGTGTTAGGTGTTTTTCGTTACGGAATTTCTGCATTCGGTTTCCACGCTCAAGGCCAAGGTAATAATATTTTTAAGCTGTGCAATAGCTTAAAAATATTATTATAACTTAAAAGAAATAAAATTTTATTACAATTCCTTCACTAATTAATCGAAAGGAACTTCGTTCCATCCGGGTGTCACTTGACACCTCTCAAGATTTTTTGTTTTATTTTCTCATAGCGTTTGTAAATTGTATGAACCGTTATGTAGCCAGTATATTTATGCATTATTATTACCATCCCGCCACACAGATAGCAACACACCATTAACATTTTTGCCGTCTATATACGATGGATATCTCGTCACATCAGAAGAACAGTCTGCTTATTTATCTTATAATATAAAACAATTAAAATAATATAAAAATCTTCTTTTGTAATCCTTTGAAAATGGCTTAATTGATCGTTTCATGCTTATAAGAGCGTTATTACTTTGTAATCGGATTATGATTTCGAAACTTATTTGCGGTTAATATTTTCCATAAAACGTGGCTACGTCTAGAGCTTGTTATCCGATTAATAACAATTTTGAAACAAATCCGCGCAAACACATAAGAGCGTTTTGTTAAGGTTTGCGTCTACCTTAACTTCAAAACTACCGGTTTTCTAATGCAGTAAAACGATAAGGGTTTTGAATAATCAAAAAGTAAAAAAAAGTACCCTTACGCCCGTATCTCTGAAGAGGTTTTTTCCCCGTGTTGGTTCGGGGCTCCTTTGAAGAATAGGCCAGTTGCAGTTCTGCCAAGCAGGTCGTAAAAGGCGACCGAGAGGCTATATGGGTCACTACCATCGTGGCTCCTAGGTGGTAGAGTTCTGCATCAGCTCGACCGGGTCTCGTACCACCGCCTTACCTATTCCCGCCGCAATAGCGTCAGGGCTTGTCACTGTCGTGTTCCGGTTTGGATGGTAAGGTAGCCGGTAAACTTATGCTTGTGGCATTAGACATCGCCACAATATAGCAACCCACCTAACATCTTTGGCGTCTATAGACGATGGTTGACTCTTTCCATCAGGAATTTGCTATCTTATGATATAAAAAAAGGTTTCGAGTCCTAGCCACGTATAAAAAAGACCTATATGTATTGTTTTTCTAAAACAATTAAGTTTAGATTATATCGTGACCTTGAGTTCCAAGATTGTACAAATTCAATGAATTTTTCCCTTTAGCTACAAGCGGCTACCGGATTAAGCTGTAATTTATATTTCAATTATGTTTTCATCAAGGAAAGTAAGTGAGTTTTTCTTTAAATAAAGCCTTATTTGAAAAACCTTATATTTAGGGTTCTATAGTTAAATGGATTCATAGTTTCGAAAAGTCTTTCGGTTTCTTTGTTTCTTGATGTATAGGTCATAAAGTTTCAGTGTATAAGTGCTACAAAGCTGTAATTTAGCATCCGCATACAAATGAAGTGGTAGATCTAAATTTTTTATTTGGGAAGCTAGATTCAACTATGTAGACTTTATCAAGGAAAAATGTGGCTTGAGCGAACTACTTTTTTTTTATTTATATAATGGCTTTTGCCCTTTGATTGGGAGCGAACTACTTAAAGAATGTACTTAGAGAAGATTTGACAGGTGATGAACCTGTAGGCACAGAATATATTACAGTACTCGACGTACTGTAGTGCAGAGATATCCGTCATGGGCGTTAAACAGGTTAAAATTTCATAGAATAAAATAATCGAATAACCTATTTTTAATCATATTTCGTAGAATGCAATAATGCGTATTGTTTAGCAACTACGGAACCCTACATTGCACGTAGCACGGCACGAACTTAGCCGGTTATTTATTTTCCACTTAGTAGCATCGAATGGATACTCGAAGTTCGCGGAAGTTTGCAAGTCCAATCGTTTTTCTGGATCGGAGTTCTTTATTGCACGCATTTGTGCGTTATCGTTTGCGGGCACCAATACCTATACCATTGAGTCATTGACCTCTAAATATATTTGAGTCATTGACCTCTAGATATATTTCTATGCATTGAGTAAACAACCAGATACCTAATAATAGACTAATTCTTCTGTCAATGTATCAGACTAAAGATCTTTTATGTGATCCCGACCGAAACTAATAGGAACTCCGTATTCCTTTTCCCCGCGCCTTCGATTATTGATAGAATTAGATTATTATAGACCTTCGATTATTGACAGAATTAGATTATTATAGACCTTCGATTATTGACAGAATTAGATTATTATAGACCTTCGATTATTGACAGAATTAGATTATTATAGACCTTCGTTATTGATAGAATTAGATTACTATAGACGTTCGATTATTGACAGAATTAGATTATTGACAGAATTAGATTATTATAGACCTTCGATTATTGACAGAATTAGATTACTATAGACCTTCGATTATTGACAGAATTAGATTATTATAGACCTTCGCTTATTGACAAAATTAGATTATTGACAGAATTAGATTATTATAAACCTTCGATTATTGACAGAGTTAGATTATTGACAGAATAAGATTATTGTAGACCTTCGATTATTGACAGAATAAGTTTATTGACAGAATTAGATTATTATTGACAGAATTAGATTATTGACAGAATTAGATTATTGACAGAATTAGATTATTGACAGAATTAGATTATTGACAGAATTAGATTATTGACAGAATTAGATTATTAACAGAATTAGATTATTGACAGAATTAGATTATTGACAGAATAATGTTTGATTTCTTGCACCAAATAATGGTGCAAGAAATCAAACTTTATTAGTCTAGTGTGGGTTGTCCATGAGCTAGACCGAAAAATGTGTAACATTGTAAAACGACATATTTTTGGCGGTGATTTTTAAGGCACTTAACGATCACCTAGGAAGTACCTTCACGCCCGCATCCTGAAGAGGTAGGCAGAGGTACAACTAGTGCATACACCACGGATTAAATGGATACGCCTTTCAAGACAGTTTCTTAGTTTGTCAATGTAGCTTGCAATTACACACCGAAATACAGAGTTTTACTACTTACCGCTGAAATAAAATACTCCAAAAGTAATTTTTAAACTTTTTCACTTCATTCAGTACGATAAAACAGAATAACGTGGTTTAAAAAAAGTATCTTCACGCCCGTATCCCCGAAGGGGAAGGCAGAGATACTTGGTCCCACAAATGTGATAGGTGGCAAGCCTATCGCCAACCGGGCACTTTCCAATCCTGGGCAACTTTGTGTTTATCAGAAAACTGAAAAAACACTTTTTTTATGTGCCCGACCCGGGAATCGAACCCGGGACCTCACGTGGTCAACGCCAACGCTGGACCACTAGACCACAGAGGTTGTCTGTCAAACAGAACCGACACATGGTTTATTTCTATTTTTTCACGATTTAATGTAACCTATTAGTGTATGACATTTTTGACTTGTAATAGGAGCGTTTGCTCATAATATGCGCATCGACACTTTTCCTTCACAAGGGCTTGTCTGTTAGTATTCATGTGGTCTGTGGCACACACGATTTGCCGAAGATATTTATGTCTCACACAATGTGATAGTTGGCAAGCTTATTGCTAACCGGGCACTAATCCAATCCTGGGCAAAGTCGTTTCTATCAGAAAACTAAAAAAGCACATTTTCGAATTGTCCGAACGTGGGAATCTAACCCGGGACGTCATGTGGTCAACACCAAGACCGGACCACTAGACCACATAGGCGATTCACCTAGGAAACTTAGTATTTTCAATCGATTCAGCCTGCCGTCATTTTTAACGATATGGAAAAATATTTTATAATTTACAATTACCATCGTAGCTAATGGGTGGTAGAGTTCTGCATTATGTCACCCTGGTACCAACAACTTATCTATTCCTTTTTTTATATAGAAGAGGGGGTAAACGAGCAGAATATGCACCTGATGGTAAGTAATCATTTACAAAAACAAAATACAACTTACCCGAGATCGGCCATGTTTTTTTGTTCACACGCTCAACTCTTATACTTAGACCACACATCATTTAAATTTGCGATAAATTTTGCTGCGTGAACGTGTAAAGTATATATCACATTTTAGTTTTTTTTTATCATAAGATAGCAAACAAGCAGATGGGTCTCCTGATGGAAAGAGTCAACCATCGCCTATAGACACCAAAGATGTTAATGGTGCGTTGCTATCTTGTGGCGAGGTCTAATGCCACATGCATAAATTTACCGGCTGCCTTACCCTTCAAACCGGAACACGACAGCGACAAGCACTTGCGGCAGGAATAGGTAAGGCGGTGGTAACAGACCCGGGCGAGACAATGCAGAACTCTACCACCTAATAGCCACGATGGTAGTGACTCGATATCCAATCGGTCGCCTTTTACGACCTGCCTGGCAGAACGGCTGTTGGCCTATTCTTCAAAGGAGCGGACCAACACGGCGGAAAAGATTGCTTGATTGGTTCTATATTGGTTCTAGGCCCCTAAAAAGCAGAGCTTTGTAGGGGCTCGCAAAGTTATACTCTAGTAATATTGTTAGAAAAGTATTTTTATGAGAATTACATCTTTTAATGTATAGACTTTATTTATAATAATAAAGTCTATAAGTCTTTTAATGTATAGAAAAATAATAGTAGTTTGTTCACCAAGGCGAGAAAATGACGGACTAATACTAATGACCGAACTACACCAATGAGGAAAATAAAAAACATTTTAGTTAAAATTTATATTAAAATTATTACAATTATTGAAACTCCATAAATTCTTCATATGTTTTGTTGTACTTATGCTTGGACTTTTGGAAAATTCGCGCGTACAATTTTTTTTTGTGTAATATTGAGGAGGCAAATGAAATAAAGCGCATACTGCCAAGTTTCCTTAGTAGTAATGCTAGTAGCCAGTAACATTTTGATGTGCTTCGAGATATAAAGTTATGAATTTAAAAAAGTTAAAGGTTAAAGAAATCCCATACATTTTGCCGGCCTCATATTGGTTCGCTTGGAATTAGGTACTTTCTTCTCGTTTTTCAAGTAAGAACTAATGTGCTTTCCGAATAGGTGTAGTATAAATAATAAAGTATTTCATCTCTCGCATTGTATATCTGATTTGTTAATCTTTCTCCTCTTTCACCATTCTTTCTACTCTCTCTCTCTCTCTCTCTCTCTCTCTCTCTCTTTTTATGGTAGATAACATATCTAGACATGAATTTAAACTACAACGTCGAAGCACAAACCTAAAAGTCCGATAATTTTTTAGTCAAATGTACCACAAAAGTGCATAGAAAGTGGCCTAGTGTAATTAATTTATTTTACTTATTGTTTTTATAATAATGCATTTCTATATTATATGTACGTTGTAATTTATAGGCACAAAGATTGTGTTGTTATATAACTCTATTAAATAATAATATAATTGTAAGATAGAAGAGCGGAGTTCTCTGGAACCGGCATATTGTTGCCTAAAAGTGGACTCCAGCCTAATTTTGTAATTTAATAATTATGGTTCTGGCTTAGCACTTTTAGTAGGGGAGCCCACGACGCTAAATGGGTAGTTACTCGAGCGTCGTTGGAACCTATTGGATTTTGTAGATTAAATTATAGGAATGTTTAAAAAAATGTTTGAAAAAAATCTGTGCCATAGTAACACTAAATCGCATCAGATTAAGGTATGGCGGATTAATTTCCACCTAAAATTTAGAAAATCTGCTGATTCAAGTGAGTGGGAGGGTCACAAAGTTGCGAAGAAAACGTTGTTTTGACATTCTCGAGCGCGTCTGAATTCTGTTTTATTATATACGAAATGATGTAAGAATAACGAAAAAAATATAATCTGACAATTTCCATGAGCCAAAGTTATCTTAATTTTGTTTTTTTTCTGCCATAGTTACCCCCCTCTACTGAAAGGGCTTATATTTGGTGGGGAGCGTTAACAGTATGAGAGGTACCCCCTCCTATGTTAATCTGACGCGCTCGAGTAAATACCAAAATCCCCTCTTGGGCTCCCCTACTATTTGCTCGCCCCAAAAGCCCGATTTCGCAGTAACGGTCATTTGGACGAACTGCTTAAGTTCATTTCGAAAAAAAATTATGGTTAACGAAAATAAATAAATTTATTATTATTATAATCACCGCACTGTTGACACGTCAAAATATAATAGCGGGTACTTCTGATTTCTGTTTTCTGATTTCAACCCAGGACATCCGCAATGCCAGAGTTTTTGCAGTTGCGTTGCCGGAAGGAAAATTCAATTTTTCTTCCTTACATTATTTCTGTCGCAATAACGTCGGTTCTTGTTGACGGTTTCGGTTTAAAGAGTAAGGTAGCCGGTAAACTTATGCATGTGGCATTAACACCATTAACATCTTTAGTGTCTATAGGCTATGGTTATCTCTCTTAGGAGAGCCATATGTTTTTTTTAAATTCTACGAAACACAATTTTTAAGGCAATCTAAATTTATTTCAAAGTAAATGTTTTTAGGTTCATTCGAATAATAGTTTGGAAGGAAACTCGCTTGTTTTCTTTGATGAAAACATAATGGGAATATAAATTACAGTTTAATCCGACAGCCGCGTGTAGACAAAGGGAAAAGTTCACTGAATCTATACAATCTAGGGGAGACAAAGTCACGACATAATCGAAACCCAATTAGTTTGAATATAACTTCTACATTTCTTTTAGTTGTACAGAATAACAGACGATCTGTTTTCCTGCCAGGCAATCCATACTCATATTATAAATGTAGTATGTATATGTATGTATAATGTATATGTATAATGTAGTAGTCCGATTGGTCAGAACCGATTCTGATGAATTTATCAAGGATATACGTTATTTTTAAAGTTTTTCCAAAAACTTTAAAAATAACAAAGAACTAGCTGTTGCCAGCGACTTCGTCCGCGCGGACTTCGTTTACTCCGCACAGCCCCTCCTGACAATCTGTCGGTATTTATGTCCGGCGTAAACTCAAAAAGTACTGCATGGATTTGCTTCAAATTTTGCATGAATATTACTAACAGGTCGGGTCAACATATAGGCTACATGTTATCACGCTATCACCTACGGGGGAGGGGCTGGCAACAGCTATTTCTTTGTTATTGGAACGAAGTTCCTTATTTTTAAAGTTTTTGGAAAAACTTTAAATATAACGTATATCCTTGATAAATTCATCAGAATCGGTTCTGACCAATCGGACCAGCCGTAAAAGCGGGTCAGACAAACAGGGGGATTTTTACATTTATAATATGAGTATGGATTGGCAGGAAAACAGATCGTCTGTTATTCAGTACAACTAAAAAATGTAGAAGTTATATTCAAAGTAATTGGGTTTCGATCATGGAATATAGAACAAGGGGAAGTGAAGAGTGGGCGTGCCGCATGTGTCACTATTATGCGCTGTTACTCTAAATTGCCTTAGTGATACTTACCATATCTTTAGAAGATAGTCGTCGTGCGAAAATCTATTATACACTGAATTATGCTGTATTGTGCCATCCTTGAATGCAGAAATGATAGTAGAATACAGATGATTAAAAATGGAGATATTTCATATCATCCGAAAGTACAATTTTCATTTTATTTCAATTAAATTCCTGATTTAATATAATCTCTAATGATATAATAGAGTGTCAAGCTAAAACCAGCCGTACACCTTACATATAAAGTTCATTTTAGGTTGACCTAATTTTTCTAGAAAGATATGCGTAATGACAGTCATTACGTATATCGTTCTAGAAAGTTCTCTACTCAAATATGACCAACTGAAAACTACGGAAAAATCAATACTGTCATCTATTGTAGAATAGCGAAACTATTTAAGATTATAGTTTCACTATTGTACAAATAGATGAGTCTATTTTGAATAGACTACAAAAGGACGTAAATACTCTTTTTTTTGTAGCAAAATAAAATTTATTGTAACGCTGTTTGGTATATTTTTAAATGTTCTGCTTGTGTGTTTCGGATTATTGTTGTTTAAAATTAAAACGACCAATGAAACAATGTTTGCGTTAGTAGTTTATATGCAATAATGCTTATTTTATGTGTGAGTATGGCGATCGCGGTCCTGATACAAATGTTTGTACTTGCCAAATCCGCTTGTTCTATGTTCCATGGGTTTCGATTATGTCGTGACTTTGTCTCCCCTAGATTGTATAGATTTTGACTTCTATATCGATTGTAGATCAAGCCCCAAGTATTCTTTTAAAAAATATTCAATGTACAGTTTTGACTTTCCTACGATTTTATTATATGTATAAATAATATCGACACACACGGATTGAACCTGCAACTCTTTCCCTTTCGCAAGCAAAGAAGAATTTCGCCACGTCGAGCCTGTTGACATTATCTCAGTGGTAGAGCGTCCCGGCTTTAGGGAAGAGGTCGCAGGTTCAATCCCTGCGTGTCGATAATTTTCTTTGTTATTTTTAATGTTTTTCAAGTTTTACCAAGCAAGGGGTAAGTGCTATAGCACAAAAATAATAAAGATATAGTTGAAGACATTACTAGGTGGTTGATGGTTCACTAGGTGGTAGAGTTCTGCATTGTCTCTCCCAGGTCTGGCACCACCGCCTTACCTAGTCCTGCCGCAATAACGTCAGTGCTTGTCACTGTCGTGTTCCGGTTTGAAGGGTAAGGTAGCCGGTAAACTTATGCATGTGGCGTTAGACCTCGTCACAAGATAGCAACGCACCATTAACATCTTTGGTGTCTATAGGCGATGGTTGACTATTTCCATCAGGAGACCCATCTGCTTGATTGCTATCTTATAATATAAATTAAAAAAACGTATTTGTGTACATTATAATATAATATGCCAAATAAAGTTAGTATGCGTAATGTTTATTTTGATTAATTTAATGTATTTCTAATGTTGGTAGATGGTAGTGACTCGTATAGCCAATCGTTCTTCTTTTACGATCTGCCTGGCGGAACGGCAGTTGGCTTATTCTTCAAAGGAGCTTGGAACCAACACGAAGAAATTTTACTTTAGCATTAAACATAAAATGTATACTATTTTATGTTTAAGGCTAAAGTTTGTTGTCAAAATTAGAAGAGATTGTAGTCTACGGTCAAATTTCGACCACAGGGTGCTCGCTAGATAACCATGTATGTAACCATATTCAATAAACACAATACTAAATTGCTCTTCACACAAATGTTTGTTGAGAATCAAACCCGAGTTCCATCGATATATTACAAGTCAGGGTATGGTATTACTTCCATTCAATAGCGTTGGGATAAGCACATAATTATGCAGGGCACGACGGGCAGCCTGACTTAAAACTGTGCTTTCCTAACACTGCATTCACTCTGTTCCCTACACACACTCTTCTTTCGACATCAGTTGTGCCGGAACATTGAACTTTGAACATACATAAAAGTTATAAATATACTGATTGAGAATCTCCTCCGTTTTAGTAAGTCGGTTGATATTAAATAACACTTTGCAGGACGCCATGATAGGCCCGCTGTTACATTATTGATGTAGTACAGTTGTTTTTAATGGGCATGCGACATATATTATGACTGTTAGGTATCAGAGCGTTATATTTAAAAAAAACTATTATTACCAAAATCCGAGGCTTTGCAGATCTCTACCACACGATAATACGACAGGTTTAGTAAATGTTTTACAAACTACCTGGATAAAAGGCAGATGACCCATTGTTCATAAGTATCCAAGATTAACAGGTACGGACTTCGATGCCAACTTTCCTTTTCATGCCTACTTTTTATTATTTCTTGATAAAATTCCTGCAATGCCAATTTATTGAACTTTTCTAAGATTTCGTTTTTTTATGCCTACTTTTTACAATGTAAAAAATAAACTCTGAAAAGTATGAAACGACTTCCCCGTGTTGGTCTGGGCTCTGAAGAATAGACCTTCTACCGTCCTGCCAAGCAGTTTATGAAAGACGAGCATTGGTTATGCAAGTTATTACCATCGTGGCTACTAGGTGAGAGAGTTTGGTATTGTCTCGTAAGGGTCTAGTACCACCGTCTTACTTATTCGTGCCGTAATAGCGTCAACGCTTGTCATTGTCGTGTTACGGTTTAGTGGGTAAGGTAGCCGGTAAACTTAGGCATATTAAGACCCCGTCATAAGGTTAGCAGCGCACTATTATCTCCAACTGTCTCTTTTCATCAGGAGAGCCATCTGCTTGTTTGCTATCTTATAATATAAAAGAAGAACATTGAAGGAGTATACTGAGACTCCAAAATTCCTCGGACCTTTGGATTGAGCTGGGATGGTTAGAATAACCGCCGTCACCTGTGCCCACAGTGGCTAGTGACTACTAGTTAAATGTGAATTTCATCTGTAACTTTGAACTCATTTAACTAGTAGGTATGTAAATATGTATATCTACCGATTAATCCCACCACCTTCCTATGGCCCTGCGTACCATTTCATGGCTTAACGGGCCGAATTTTAAGGTGATTTTGGTAGTATAACGTCTGGTATTAGGCTCTCTTCTTCGTGCAATTTTTCTCTCCCTACAAGTTGTGTACCTTACAACCTTTGCCTCTATTGTCACTCTCCCGTGAAGTGGCAGACTGCACACATACGTTGATCGTTCGCTGGACTATCTAGTGTTCAGTAAAACACAAAGCAAAAATTTCACCACGTTGGACTAACGTTAGTCGCTAGTCCAAATCTAGTTCGGTCCTAAGTTTTCTACGCGCGGGATTAGTGCTAAAACACCATTTCACTACTAGGTGGTAGAGTTCTGCATTGTCTCTGTCGTGCTTGTCACTGTCGTGTTCCGGTTTGGAGGGTAAGGAAGCCGGTAAACTTACGCATGTGGCATTAGACCTCGCCACAAGATAGCAGCGCACCATTTACATCTTTGATGTCTATAGGTGATGGTTGATTCTTTCCATCAGGAGACCCATCTGCTTGTTTGCTATCTTATAATAGTAAAAAAAACACGACTATCGGCTGACTGGTAAAAGTCTGCTCAGTGAAAGATACATTAGTTAATGGTCTAATGCAATGTTTCCCAAACTTTTTTGTGCCATGCCGTACTGTAACATTTATAAAAAACAGCGTTATTGAACGAGAACGAGTAAAACACCCGGGGTTGCCCGAGGCAGGCGACACACTCCGCAATGAATCTCCGACGAAGATTACTTGGCGAATCTAATTACGCAGTTGATATTTTGGTAAACAAAATTATATCTAATGACTAGCTGACCCTAGCAACTTCGTCTGCGTCACATTAGAGGGAGTGGGTCATGAGGACCTATAATATCATTCTAGGGGAACTATAACTGTCTTTAACTAATCCACGAACCACTTAAAAACTATTGAAACAAACAATCGTACCTGGGTGAATTTCCCAAATGACTGTTTTTTTTGTCTTCGATGAAATTAGTATTTGAAAAAAGGAATATTGTTCTGAATTATTTTTTTTAGTATTCAATAGGTAGCTAATGGGTTGTGACAAAAATATAATTAGCCAAGGACTATATATAAAGGTAGAAATAAATACATAAATCTGTATTTTTTTCAAATCGGTGCTGTCCCCCTACTTCTTTTACAAACAAAAAAGCTTATACACTAACAAAAATAAATAAGTAATGTTTATAACTTATTCTATTTCATAGAATATTAGTTTTATTATTAATATATAGCATATTTTATTACATAATTAACGATTATTATAACTGAGAGGCAGAAACGTACTTGTCCTGCAAAATGTTCTCATATCGCTGGACAAAAGTAATTTAAACCTAACTTTACATCGACGAGTCCGACAGCCTCCACACTCCAATATTATTTCCCTCTTAGTGTGCGCTAGTGCGTAATCAGGATGGACGTGTGTCAAATCGCTGCATATTCCCACCAATAACGTAAGTATGCCATTTCAGTTGCTCCCGGACAATTATTTTATATTATCGGTGGTTTCATTTTTCCAGTATAATGAGTAGTTTTATTATTATCACTTGGTTCTAACAGAGGTAGTAAGTGAATTAGCTTCATTGACAGTTATTGAATTTATTCTAAATATTATGCATTTTTTCTAATTTTCTAAAAAGTGTGTTATTTCTCACGTCGCTGTTCTCATATCGCTGTAATCGTTGGTCATTATTACCACCGATGTGATCATTTACACCGAAATGATTAGAAAACTCAATCGGTGTCATAGGTATGTAATATCGGTGTTTTGTTTCATGATCAATGCGAAGTTTTGTCACATCGGTGGATGGCTTTATCATATCGGTAGATTCATTTATCATCTCGGTGAGTCGTTTTATCATATCGGTAGATCTCGTGTTTTTCGTTAAGCATACAAAAAAAACAATAGAACATAAGCAATAACCACGGATTCATGTGGTCTGTGGTAACAACACACATATTATATACATACATATACACATACATATACACCTACATACAAAAATTTATACATACATACATTGTATACATACTTTCTGAAATAGACTGTCAAAATCATTACCACGGTACCACTGGGTAGTAGATGTATAAATGTATGATTAGGGGAAGTCTGATTCGGTAATATACGTCTATAGGCTGAAATGATGATGGTGAGGTGGAGCAAATAAAGGCATTAAAGGTTTCCCTAGAATATGTTTTTAGTTAAAAAAATAGTAAGTTAATAATAATAAATAACAAAATAATGAATAGATAAAAAGAAAACATAATAATAGCTTAATTTTGTTTAAGAAGGCCGAGGCCAAAACTAACAGAGGAGGAGAAAAAAGAGAGAAAGAAGTTGCTGGAAAGAATAAGAAAAGCTAATTTTAAGTGATCCTGTGCTAAGAGAGAAGAGGAAGGAGGGGAAGCATTTAAGGAAAGATAGAGAACGTTTAGTTAGATGAAAGGCTGCCGGACTTATTCAAACCCGAAGCCAAATGACTGCATATGCACGTCGCATTGCACAAAAAAATAACCGAATCAGTGTCCCTGCATATTTTTAGAGGAAAAAAGCCAAAGCAAATGTTTTCCGAAACAACCAAACAAGTGTTTCAGTGACCAATAATGTAACAGAATCGCTACCGAAAAATCGAGATAATAAGCCTGGTATTTCTCAAGAACCAATAAGACCTCATAGCCCACGGTTATTGCGACAGAATTTTCGATGTAATAGTCCTAATCTGCGTTTTGGTGCCATAGTAGCGAGTAGTTCTCACTATTTACGTACAAGCAGTCCTCTAGATTTCTCAATAGCATCTCCTTTACGGACGCCAAGCATTAGTTCAATAAATTCAGAAGAATCAACATTACGCCTAAACTTAGAGTCGTCCCTTGCAACTATTATATTCAATCAAGACATTAAAATGAAGTTTAATAAATATCAAACATTTAAACCTCAGCAAATATGCGATTTAAGAAACAATTGGCAAAGGGCTAATAAATAGAAATTGATGTACAAAAAGAGATACATGAGACTACATCAAGAATTTAAGAAATTTAAACAGAGTAATTTGGCAGTAAGACAAAACCCGAAGAAGTCAAATAACACAGACCTGCAAATATCCGTATATTTCCGTTCCGTATATATCCGTATCCGTAAGATTGTCGTTCAGTTTTTTGAGGATAGTAACAATTCGAATCTTTGTCCAGGTAAAAAGGATACTGTTACACAAAATGGAGTAAAAAAACAGAAAAGGCTGATGAAAGACACAATTAAAACAAAATACTTGACTTCGGGGCATCCTACAATCAGTTATGTCAATTTTACAAGAATGAGGACGTTTTGGGTCACACAGCCAAAATTAAACACTAGAAATACATGTCTATGTGAGAAACATGAGAACATGAATCTTCTCATAACATCCTTAAAACGAAATTGGATCATAAAAGAAAACACCGTGACTGAAGTTCTTAGTAGCATTTGCTGTGATATTTTTAAGGTAAAATGCCTACAAAGAACATGTCCTATCTGTAGAAATCATCACTTAAATTATCAGGAATTTGTTAACTCTAGAGACGTTGTTGATTGGACTTGGAAGAAGATAAAAAAAATTTACAAAAAGAATGGAGTTGATAAAATAGCGATTAATGTAAAAAAAGTGAAAATAACAGTTAAGCCATTGTAACTGATCAATATATTTGAAGATAATCTAAAACCATTCTTAGCACATTGCAGTAATATACGAAATCAAAGTCAAGCTTTTAAGCACTATAAACAAAATATGACTGAAAAGGATTGTGTTGTTCACATTGACTTCAGTGAGAACTATAGCACAAAATTTTCCTCGTGTTGGTCCTGGACTGCTTTAAAGAATAGACCAACTGCTTTTCTGTCAGGAAGGTCGTAAAAGGCTTGGCTATACGAGTCACTACCATCGTGACTACTAGGTAGTAGTGGTAGAGTTCTGCATTGTGTATATATTGTGAGATGTGGTATAAGACCTCGCCACAAGATAGCAACGTACCATTAACACCTTTGGTGTCTATAAGCGATGGTTGACTCTTCATTGGGAAACCCATCTGCTTGTTTGCTATCTTATGATAGAAAAAAAACCAAGTACGGGTCCGAAGTACAATCTGTGCACTTTAGTGGCAGTCGTCAACAATTTACATTACACACTGCTGTAATTTACTATAAAACTAAGGAAGAGAATATTAAAAAAACTCAATGTTTCTGCACTATTAATTCTTCACTGCGACATGATGCTGCCGCCGTTTGGGCTCACCTTGTACCAATATTAGAAGAAATTAAAAAGGAAGTTCCAACTGTTCAGAATCTTACTATTATTTCGGATTCTCCATCAGGCCAGTATCGGAATAAGATTTTTTTTATATTATGTCCTAACTCAGTGTTTACTGCTCTTCTCTGACTAATATAATACGGAACTATAGTAAATGTGGGCATGGAAAAGGTGCGTCAGATGAAATAGGTGGGCTACTGAAAAGAATGGCGGATCGATTTGTTGCACACGATGGTGATATGAATATAATTTCGCTGGATAAACTTATCATTTCGGTGGATAAACTTATCATTTCGGTGGATAAACTTTTCATATCGGTGTACATAAAAAAATAATCGGTGCCGGGTTGTGATATCGGTGGAAACCAAAATTCAAACTCAATTTTCTCCTTAGTCTTAAATGATACGTTGATGACATTAAATTTGGGGATATTTACTATTCTAAAGTCTACATAAAACCTGAAAAAAGGCAAAAAATTATATAAATGAAAAAGTGCACCGATGTGATGAAAAAAATGGCATTTGTTGAAATTCACCCACCTACAGACTACAGTGCTAATTAAAACCAGGAGAATTTATACCTATGTATGTCTGCTATGTTTGTGGGTACGTTCATTTGAAGTTTGATTATGTTTTTTAACATCTACGGTAAGAGTATGACAAAGCCTGTTATACTCTTACCGTAGATATAGTCATCTCACTATGATCATGATCAATAAGACTGAAACTGTAGTAAAAAAAGGTACAGGAACATGAGTAATAAGGGAGCGTTGGGTAACACTACTGGGGTGTCAATCGGTGTATAGTTTACACTATCTCCTGGAAGTTTACTCAGTATTCTGTCATTAATTCCGTCAACACTACTATTTTTAGCTGCCAATATTGCCTTTGACACATCCACTGGTAGTCTTTGTTTTCTACTTTGACTATATGCGGCATGCTGTCTCGCATCTAACTTCGCTACCACGCATTCTCCTTATGCACGCACGTCTTGCGCGGTGCTTGATAATAATATTATATCTTAAAACTGTGATATCTCCTAAGTTAATGGTTGAAATCAAATGAATTTCATTCAAAATTAAATACTTTTAATTAGTAACTAATTTATTTAGATAAAGATTAATACCATGTTTATTATAACACCGTCGCAAATAATGCATTATTTAAGAACAATTTTGATTACCATTAAAAGGGTCATAAAATGCGAACCTTTATAGATATATAATATAGGTACACTATCATGGACTTTTTTTACAACTTTTTAAGATTAACTATTCATCATTTTTGCGTAACTTAAACCGTTAACGCAGCGCACGTCAAGAAAGCTCTCAAAAGGAAAAAAATCCCCGTTAGACCACAATTTTTGTTGATACTCCGAGCCTGTTGGTCATAGCGTGATGCTATATGGCCTATAACCTTCCTCGATAAACAATTGAATTGAATCTATCTAAATTTGCATGCCAGTTCTGTTGCCTAAATAGGATTTTGCCTAAATAGAATAGTGCTTTATTTATTTATGCAAATAGTGAAGTACTATTAAAATTAAAAAAAATGGTCACCATGCTGGCGTCACACGCGCGCCTTGTCATACACGTGTCGCAGAGACAAATTGCTGTTTAAAAACAATGAACTTCGATATCTATACCCGCACCTAATATTTTTATTTGATACCTAATGAGATAAAAATTTAATTTCCAATTTTTTGACATATTCGGTATCAGAATCGAGAACTGAATACCTTCCTTCAGTATGTACAATCTTTTAATTACCGTTACCATTTAACCTGTTCAATAAAAGTTCTCCAGTACTATGCAGAATATTTATTAGTTTCAAAAGCAACGACTTATATGTACTAACGTAAATACATAAATCTCTTTGCTTTCAAGCAAATTTTTCAAGAGAGACACAAAGATACCTCCTCGTTTCTCTTCCATTCGCTTTCTAATCTAATTGAACATGATATCTGTTCAGAATGTCTGTTCAAAGTATCTGTTCAATATTAGAGATGTGCCGGATCATTCAAAAACTATACCTGCGGATACGGATACAAATACGGATCATTATTGCTGAGATTCACGAATGCGAATACGGATCTCAACGTTCTTACAATTTTTTTATTGCATAGTCGGGCTACTATGAGTATTTAAAGTTTTGATCTCATTATATTACCTTTAGGTAATGTAATTAATAATTTAATTCCTTCTATAACAAATATTTCGTTGTATTTATAAATATATCTCATAGATTTGTGATTGACTTAATTATAAAGACCTTTAAGTACCATGTTTCTACATACCATTTAGGGAACTATTAGAAACTCAATAAAAATAATGTTTACTTATTTGATTTTTGCTAATCCAAGCTCAATGGGATGTTAAGAAATAAATGTTTTAAATGGAATTTAATACTATTTCACTACCACCTAACCTATATTCTGGTTTTGTACATGTATGAACGAAATCCAATAATATAAAAGATCCGTTCTAGATCCGCCAAAAAAAAAACGGATACAGATATTTGTCCTGTCTCGGAATACGATACAGATACGAATACGGATATACGGCACATCATTATTCAATATCCCTATAGATGAACATGGGGTAATATACAAAACATCTTATCATTTATGATATTGAATTCGTTGAGTTACCAATCCATCCGTCGAATCGCAGAAGCCTAATGGATTATTTCATCTCTCAAATGTATTTCCCAATAGATACAAAATAAAGTAACAATATTTTGTAACAATAAACACTGAATATTCCGTAACAATCCGATTGGCGCGATCAATCTTGATCGCGTCCATATGGGACATAGTTGTTTTACCATTTTCAACGCGGCACTAATCCATCTTGATCCTTGCAACGGACATGAATAACACCTGTGGATTTATTACGAGCGAAAGTCCGAAATCGGAAAATATGTCGCCATTTCCAAATATCGTGGGAAGTTATGGATGGAGTCATCAAATATATAGGTCAAACAAAAGAGTAACGTGATATATTGCCACCAACTTATCTCTTCAATAAATAAAATTGGAAATATAGTCGCCATTTTGTGAAATGTCATTCCACTGTCAGTTTTTAGGTTTCTTAAGTAAACCCGTATATAGTACGCTATGCCCGTCCATCCGTCTGAGGTCTAGCTTAGAAATTCTTAGCAATTACTAGAAGTTGTAATTTGGCATAAATATACATATTAATCAGCTCAACAAAGTGGCAAAATAAAACCTTCAAATATTTTTTTTGGGTAAGGTAGGGTAAATTGGGGATGTTACTTTTTTTATCGCGTACTCCATAGTGGGGGATATCATGGGATAGGTTTTGAAAAAATAGTATTAGTTTGCGATATTTTTTCGGTCGTGGGATTCGTTTATAAAATACTAGCTGTACCCGCGACTTCGATTGTATGGAAAAAATTCTAAAATAAAACCCGCATAGTTCCCATTCCCGTGGGATGTCCGGGATAAAGAAAATGTCCTTTCTCGGGTCTCACACTATATTTGTACCAAATTTCTTCCAAATCAGTTCAGTGGTTTAGGCGTGAAGAAGAGACAGACAGACAGAGTTTCGCATTTACAATATTAGTAAGTGTTTGCTATCTTATGATATAAAAAAATATATGTTCTATAGACATCATCGTTAGTCGGTGAGTCATCTAAATGCGTAACATAAACATTTTTATAGCATTTACCCATATACACATAACAAGCAGATAGGTCTCCGGATGGAAAGAGTCAACCATCACCTATAGACACTAAAGATGTTAATGTTGCGTTGCTATCTTGTGGCGAGGTCTAATGCCACGTGCATAAGTTTACCGGCTACCTTACCCTCCAAACTGGAACACGACAGCGACAAGCACTAACGCTATTGCGGCAGGAATAGGTAAGGCGGTGGTACCAGACCCGGGCGAGACAATGCAGAACTCTACCACCTAGTAGCCACGATGGTAGTGACTCGCATAGCCAATCAGTCTCCTTTTACGACCAGCATTGCAGAACGGCAGTTGGTCTATTCTTCAAAGGAGCCCGGAACCAACACGGGGAGAATATACATCAAAGATGTTAATGGTGCGCTCATATTCATGTAGCAGAGATGTAATGCCTCATGTAAAAGTTTATTGTCTCGTTTGCTTTACAAATCCAAATAAGACATCGCGGCAAAACTCAAAGTTCCATCCTCATCACCTCGATGTCTCGAAATCCACAACTGTGCGATTCTCTAGGCACTTCTTTCCACGCACTACTCCTCTGTGGAATCAATTACCGGCGGGGGTGTTTCCGAACGGATACGACTTAGGCTTAAGAGCACACTCCTTCTTAAAAAGCCGGCAAGGCAGCTGCAAGACCTCTGGTGATGTGGCTGTCCATGGGCGGCGGTAATCACTTACGATCAGGTGAGCCTCCTGCTCGTTTGCCCCTTTTTCTATAAAAAAAAAGGCAAGCACAGTCACTTTGGAGAATATACCGTCTGCCATTATACCAGAAAGTTTGTAAAAGGTGAACAATTGACTATACGCGTCACTAGCATTATGACTAGTATTAGGTGGTATAGTTCTGCAACAGGGTTTGGTACCAGCGCCTTCCCTATATCTGCCGCTGTTGTGACTTAGCGCACCAGATGTGATTCTGGTGTGCTGTTTGCGGTCGAACGGTCTGTGACACACGCGCGGCTCGAAGGACCATGGGATTAGTAGTCGAAGGGGCCTTGGTCTTAGTAAGAGAGAAAACACAGCCACCGCTTCTCTGGCTACTTGGAAGAGTATCAAAGATTTTTCCAGGTGGTGACGACGATATAAGGGTGACAGAAATCAAAACAAGAAAGGAATTATCCGTAGTTAATGACATCTGCCCTCTTCCAGTATTTTAGATACCTTCAACGGGGGAGCATTTTGGGATTTAGTGCACCAGATGATTTCGGTATGCGGGGAGCGTACCGTTCGTCCGGCACGTACGCTCTACAGCCGCTGGTATATCGTCAATGTGTGTCACTATCATGTTTCATTTTGGACAGTTAGGTAGCCAATAAACTTATGCACGTATATTTCACCAAGCACACGGATAACAATACACGCTTAACATCTTTGATGTCTGCAGGTGAAGGTTATCTCTTTCCACCCAGAGAGCTATCTGCTTTGATATCGTATGATATAAAAAACTCTGATCTGAAAATCCATTAACATAATTTTTAAAGCAGTAAATCTGCAGCAACAGACTTCCCATCACCTATATCTTGGAACCTCGCACCACATCTTCCCCAAATTAAAATGGGACTACACGGGGAGGGACTACACCCTTTCAAACAAAAATAGAATATTTTCAAAATCGGTTCGTAAATGACCGAGTGCTTTGTAGTTGTTACCGGCCAAACTCGATTTTAGGCCAAACTAGTTTGTCTTAGGACAAACCGGTTCATCCTAAGCATGTCAGGATATACTAGTATAGCCTAGGACAATCTAGTTTAGCCTAAATAGTTCAGGCTAAACTAGTGTGGCCTAGGCCGAATTTTTAAAATTATTATTAAACTGATTGAATCAATGCAAGTGGTAAAATAAACACATTGTAACCTCTGTCCTTTCGTGTAATAGTAGTAGGGACTAGTACTCTGTCGCTATTCAGATTTTTAAAATTTACATTTAATCTCATCCTTTTTCTATGCTACTATTTTTATATTTGACGGTAACATTGGCAAGAAAAGTGTAAATAGGGAACGATATTTTTATAATACTGCTTATTCTGATAAAAAAGTTTAACTTTTTTACCGGCAAGTTCAGAAACATTCGTCGCAGTTTTGGCAACTTTGGGAATGTTGCCGGCAATTTTCATCACTAGTGCTGAGGTAACAAATAAAAAAATCTGTAAATTGGTTGATACTGCAGGCCATCCCTGAAATTTTCTGCTAAATTGAGGTATTTTAAGCTCAAAGGAACAAAAACTATACCTAAGCATAATTTTTTTCAGAGTTCAAAGATCTGAATCTATGCTATCTATACTATTATAATAAAGCTAGAGCTTTTTTGTTTCTTTGTTTAAACGCGCTAATCTTTGGAACAACAAGTCAGATTTGAAAAAAATCTAAAAGTGTTAGATAGCCTAATTATCGAGGAAGGCTATAAGCTTTATATCATCACACTACGACCAGTAGAAGTCGCGGGTAACAGCTGGTTTTGTTATAAAAGTCAGTAATTTCATTTTTGAAAAGCTCTATATTTTGAAAACGATGATCAATTTTGGTCTTTCGAATGTCATTCAACCCAATTTTTGAGCTCTTAAACGTTTTCCTAACTAGATACTAAATATCTGAGGCTGAAATATGTTGAACTAATTTAAAAAACTTTTTTTTTAATTTTCGTTATTGATAATTGATTGATTAAGTGAATTGACTGATTTTGATCCAATTTGCGATATTTGACGCAACAGTTTAAAAAAAATCTGATAAGATTTTTAAATCAATCAAGAAAAATTAAATTTTTCATTACGGTATTTTATTATTTTAAAATTTTTTAGTTTTTTTTTTTGCCATAAACAACAAAATATTAATATTTGAAAAACTGTAAATTTTGAGAACTTGATTTGATTTTGATTTTTGAAATCACGTTTGGCCTAGTTTTTAAGTACACAAATATTGCAGAAGGGCAAAAAATTTTTGATTAAAAAATCTTAAAGTTATGTCAACAAAACACATTTTTCAAAAAAAATCGTAGCTATAAATCCCGAACAAATAAATGTGTTGAATAAACGTGTTGTTGTTGAATAAAATGTTTCGCCATTTTTTTTATTTTTTCAAAAATCTTAAAAAATCTGAACCGAAATGGTTCAAATTTTCAGAAATTCGGAAAAGTTGACCGGAATTCAATCGTGTGATAACCTCTTCCTTTTGGAAAGTCGTTTGAAAACTAGGAAATTACGGAAGGCCCTTCAAAGCTATTCCAAGTCGTCGATTATATATTATACAGTCGGTGTTTGTGACAGTTGAACTCCGTTAATCACAAAGCTTGCCGCCTGCGATGAATTACCTCTCATCGCTGCAACGGAACATATTTAATGGGTTTTAATTATTTAGCTAGTAACTGGCGAGTGGCTTTACATTTCAGGGATGTTGCATTGTTACCAGACGAGATGGTCAATATATTGTAGAATAAGCATTAGTTATGTAACAGTCAAGCAATCTATAACGCTACTATACATAAAAAAAAGTACATTTTTATTAATCTTACCTTGTAGCTCCAGTTCTCAGACGGATTTTGGTACCTAGATAGTTAAGTCTTGCCTTGTTGAGAAGGTATTCTCATTTCTACGTCCTTTTTTTTTATACAATAAGATAACAAACAAGCAGATGGATCTCCTGATGGAAAGAGTCAACCATCGCCTATAGACACCAAAGGTGTTAATGGTGCGTTGCTATCTTGTGGCGAGGTCTAATGCCACATGCATAAGTTTACCGGCTACCTTACCCTTCAAACCGAAACACGACAGTGACAAGCACTGACGCTATTGCGGCAAGAATAGGTAAGGCGGTGGTACCAGACCCGGGCGAGACAATGCAGAACTCTACCACCTAGTAGTCATGATGGTGGTGACTCGTATAGCCAAACGGTCACCTTTTACGACCTGCCTGGCAGAACAGCAGTTGGCCTATTCTTCAAAGGAGCCCGGGATCAACACGGGGAAAACTTCCTTGAAGTCATCAGCATTCACCTTAGTGACCTTCGGTGGTATCTCCGGAATCATCGATCTTTATAGTTATGCAGCTTGACTACTGAAAGACTATATAAACTGATATGTGACTGCATATGATGACCGAAGGAGGACATGTAGTACTCGATTCTGATAATTATTCGTATTATGTAAAAATATAGGTAGGTACTGTAGATATATTACGTGGCGGCTCCACCACTTGTAGAGATCCTCGACCTCTAGGGGGACTTGCGACTCTGCTTGCTGCGATTCTACTAATTATATACTGAGAGGTACGCGAAACCGATTACTTTTACCATTATAGTTCTCAAAAATTGAGTTGAAAGTCATCATCGTTTTGAAAATATACAGCTTTTCAAAAATTAATATACTGCCATTTTTAAAAAAATAGATGTCGGTACCTTAGATGAAGGAAACTTATCTATGCACATATTTTTTACTCTTTTGAGCTTAAAATACCTAATTTAGCGGGAAGTTTCAGGGATGGCCCGTAGGGTCAATAGTTTATACATTTTTATACCATAAGATAGCAAAGAAGCAGATAGCTCTACTGATAGAAAGAGAAACTATCGCCTATAGACACCAAAGATGATAATAGTGCGATGCTATCCATGTGGCGGGATGGCAATCCTCCAAACCGGAACACGACAATTACAAGCGATAACGCTATTGCAGCAGGAATAGGTAAGGCGGTGGTACCAAATACCCGTGCGAGTTAATTCGGAACTGTACCATCTAATCTACAGTAGTCACGATGGTAGTACATATAAAATAATCCAAATTTCAGATACCATTAACTCATATTCTTAATAATTCCAACGTATTTGACGACAGCGAAACTCCGTCATTGATTACATTCCATGAAATATATATTGCCCCCTCGAATTTTTCCAGTAATAGACAGTGAGGAGATAAATGGCGGGGTGGCAACAGATTCGTATTTCACAAGGGACAAAAAATGTTGTTAAAGGGCAGACAAAACCGACAATAGGGACTTATAGAGTCAGCAGGCAATCACAGTAAACCATGTGAACACAGAGAACCATAATGGCATCTATTGATTTTTGATTATTTTTCTCCCCGAAAAGATATCGACTCGAAGTTATGTGCTTACAATGAGAAATATTTCGTGAGTATTTCATCAGATGCCTAAAACATTTTTGTCTTGAACCTAAATTATTTTAGGTATTTATTTAATCAGCATTGGTCGGTTTTCATTTTACCGATCATTCAGCGAGATCTGTTATATCTAGACACGCGGGAGTGTATCCAGCCAAGTTCAAAGAAAGAGCTAACATAGACCTACAGCTAACTTTACTTCTTAGTAAGTAAAGTATCCGGCAGTAGTTTAGTTTCTTACATTTTGTAAAAAAAAGGGTGTTATCGTGTTACGTTTATCGATATAGCTCCTATAGTAATCATTACGTGTAGCACATCACTACCCTTCCATGAAGTACAATATTATTTGTGAGGTATTTTAACGTTAACAATACAAAATTACATGGGCGTCGATTTGTCATCGAGAAAATAAACAAATGGAAATAGTATAGTAGCCACGATGTTAGTGACTCGTATAGCCAATCGGTCGCCTTTTACGACCTGCCTGGCAGAACAGCAGTTGGCCTATTCTTCAAAGGAGCTCGGGACCAACACGGCGTTGCGTTACACAACATGGCGTTTATTAGGAGGGGTTGAGTGTCCGTCCTTAAGTGAGATTGACAAAATTCTTATCTAAGATTTTGCCAGGTTTCTAAATATGTATAAATATTCCGATGCCGCTATTTTACTTTGCAAGTCAAGGCACTTTTTATAATTCTGACACTTCTTCAGGATTTGACAGTTATTAATAGGTGTGTCCAGGATTAAACGAGCTAAACTCAGATACTCAGAATAAAATTATTTTGTTTACTATTACCAGTCAGAGTAAGTTTGTTGGGTATCTTAGGTTAGCAGCTGTTCTGAATGCAACTGTTTCAAATGTTGTATGTGTATAAATAAATCACTTTTTTATGGCGTGAACGTCAACAATTATTACCATTTATGCCACTTGTTTACTGTCTAGGCCACCAGAGGGCGCCTGGTACGCTTCCCGTTCTTACACCAACATATAAATACATTCTATACTTATTACAATACATTTTTAAACTCCGGTGACACAGTAACAACCTTAAGGTCAATTGTAATATAGTATATAGGTATTTTGTAAAATATAATATAGAATGTGTATTGCCTCCTATCAATATGACTTTACTAGGGATGTGCTAATCTATACATATAATAAAATTGTAGGACGTCAAAACTGTACATCGAATATTTTTTTTAAAGAATACTTGGGGCGTGATCTACAATCGATATCGAAGCCAAAAATATAGTTTTTAGAATTTTTGTCTGTTTGTCTGTATGTATGTCCGGGGTGAACTCAAAAAGTTCTGCATGGATTTACTTCAAATTTTGCATGAATATTACTAACAGATCGGGTCAACATATAGGCTACATATTATCACGCTATCACCTAAGGCGGAGAAGCTGTACGGAGTAAACGAAGTCCGCACGGATGAAGTTGTATGCAACAGCTAGTGTATACATAAGCGGAACGGAAGGTATCGATAATTTGCTTTGCATATTTACAACTACACAAAAATAAAACACATTTATAATTATTTATTTAAACTGAAACAGATAATAATGGAGTCCATTCTAAATCATCACCATCGCTTTAGTTCCCGGCTCACTAAAACAATCTTCTAACTTTATTATTATCTTGTTATTTTGTATATTATCAAAACGAACGTCACGGTCCCAGTCTTGATTTATTATCCTTTTTGATTTTTCCACAACACTTTTCCAGTTCTCCGATGTAACTTGATTACAAGTTTTTTCTATTGAGCACATCATTTTATTCTCACTAGATAAACGGCGGCGTGGTAGGTATAGTTATTTCGAAAAAAAAAGTACATTATTATTTGTTATCGTTGATCACATAGATGGCAGCCTTTTCAATACCAAATTCTTAAACTTATGTTTAAATTATAAATACATTTTATTTTTTGCACTTTAAACTTTTTAATGTTTCGTGTATTGCAAAGTCTGTAATTAGTATTTTAAATAATCCAACAACTTCCACACTTTTTAAGTATTTCAGCTTGCTAAAAAAGCTTGTATCTAGATCAACAAACTGTACTAAAATAAAAAAAAGAAATAAAAAAGTTATACACAAACAACATGGTGGATCAGCTGTTTTCATTTTTCTTAGCCGATTATTTATTTCTATAACGACGTACTGTTATGGTTTTTTAGCCATGTTTAAATTAAAATGGGCTCAATCGCATCGGTGCTGCAATGGCATTGTCAAATGTGTGGTCAAATTAATCCTACAGAGAGTGTAAAATGTTTAAAATGTGGTACAAAGAGAGTATCGGGTCATGACAGTGAGGTGCAAAAAAGATGTTATACAGGTGATTCCTCGTCTGAATACGCTTCTCGGACTGAAAAAAGCGGAGGAACTACCCCTGGTTCTGAGACAATCGTCATACCATCAACAAACAATTTCATTAGGTACAGTTTCATTCAATTTATTGACATGTAATTCCATTGTTGTCTGTGTCAATGATTATCGATTTTTCGTAGCCGTTATTTAGGTTATATTCCTATTATATTTTGTCGTTGCGTGCTTGTAAAAGAAGTTCATTATCGTAATAACTTACATATAACCTTTTTACTGCGGGTTCCAGTCAGTATTTTCATGATAATGTAGTAATTGGAGTCACGATGATTATAGGTACGTTTTCCAGTGTATTATTTTGTTTTAATGTTTTTTCGTAGCGTTCACGAAGTAGAAAATCTATAAAACAGGCTTATTTAAAATAAAAACATTAAATAAAATAATGAATTTTAGAAATGTAGTGTAGAAAATCCACAACTTCAATTGGGATATGTTAATAACTCCATAAATATCTCTACCCTGGAGTAGATATAGCTATTATTTGCTGGGCCACAAAATCTGCTTTAAGTTAATAAAGACAACAGGCCACTTTCATTTTAGAATCAATTTTTGCTTATTCCATGAATGAATTCCATTCCACCACAGGTGAAATGGAAGGTCCATCCTTCCATCCCATCCTTCAAAAATATAAAGTGTAGTAATACTTATGTCATTCAATAAATTTTTGCTCTCATATTTATAAACAATACTTAGTTGAATTCACTAATGTTACAGACCAATGTATGTATATTTTCTACTTCATACTATTTTAGAAAGTAGGTACCTATTTTTTATTAACTTTTTGTAAATCTGTATACATTGAGTAAAAAACATGGAGTCTAGCAATAAAGACATCTAACCTATATAGGGGAAATGTTGTTAAAGCGTCTAGCTGTTTATTGAAAATAAATTTTCAAAATTGCACTGGCATAAGATGTACTAGGATTTGAAATTAGCTGTTGTAGGAGTTAAGTGCGCTGAGCATAAGTATTAAACAGCGCTTGTAGTGCTGTTTTAATAGTTTACTGGAAACATACTTAAAAGAATTTCTACCTAGCTTTCTTTTTAAACATTCCTATGAGATGGTGGCGAGGCCATTATGGAATGAGTTTTGATAGACACTCCTATCCACAGAGTTGATCTTCTTTAGCTCTGTTTTCCATTGTTTCCCGAGTAGTAGTAAACAAAAACAAGACTAGCTCTAGAGTTACACTTTCAACTGTAAAAATAGATCTATAACATTACCTTCAGATTAAAAAGCTGTCTTACAGTTGAGGTAAATTGAAAAATTGTAAGCAGGAGTAATGGTTGCCTCGATATAAGCCTGCCTATTAAGGCTACCAATAATTACTAGGTATTTACAATATCATACTGCTATCGGCTTCCTTACCCTCTTAATTGAAATATTATTATGATGAACATTGACGCTATTGTGTCAGGAATGGGTTTTGCAGTGGTACCATATACCTGGGTGAGAGATTTTGTAACTCTGCCACCTAGTAATCACAATGGTAGTGACATGATTCGCCTTTACAAACTGCCTGACAGAATGGTAGATGGTCTATTCTTCAAAGGGGGCTGGGCCAACACACCTACTTGAAAAGTCACAATTTTTAACTGCCCTATAGATATATTTACTAGCTACCATGTTTGCTGCTATATAAGGTGTTAGATTTATAGTTAGAGTGAAACCAGAGACCATATGAATACTAGTAAACACGCCATTGGGAAGGAAATGTGTCGCCACGCATATGAGCAAACAGTCCTATTACTGTCAAAATTTTCATACATTTGTGGGTTAAACCATGTTGTATGTTTTTATCATACTGAATGAGATGACAAGGTTTAAAAATTACCCTTGAAATGAATTTACTTCATTGGTAAGTAGTATAACACTGTATTTCTGTATGTAATTGCAAGCTACGCTGACAAACTGAGAAATGTCTTGAAAGGCGTATCCATTTAATCCGTTTGACCAAATTTGACCGTCCCGTTAATCGAGTGGTTAGCGACCCTGACTGCACAATCAACGGGGCTCAGGTTTGACCCCTGATGGGGACAAGCATTTGTGTAATGAGCATAAATGTTTGTGTTTCCGGGTAAGTAATACATAATAAACACCCAAGTTTATTATGTATGTAAAAGTATTTATATGTATATTTCTATGTGTTAGTATCATTGACTAACACCCATAACACAAGCAAATAATTTGCTTACTTTGGGGTTAGATCAATAAGTGCAGTTTGTCACGTTAATATTTATTATTTATAGTTAAAAAGTATCTTTACGCCCATATCCCCAAAGGGGTAGGCAGAGGTACAACAAGTGCACCCACGATTAGCCGAAGATACTTGGTCCCACAAATGTGATAGGTGGCAAGCCTATCACATTTGTGGGACTTGTTGTATAAGGGCACTTTCCAATCCCGGGCAACTTTGTGTTTCTCAGACAACTGAAAAAACACTTTTTTTTAATGTGCCCAACCCGGGAATCGAACCCGGGACCTCATGCGGTCAACGCCAACACTGGACCACTAGACCACAGATGCGATTATTTATAGTTATATATTAATAAAAAATCCATGGGTAAAACTGTTGGATTTTTCTATCTAGAAATTGTTGTTAGTGACCAGAGTTTGTCGATTGTGTTTCAACACTCCCATAACCCAGTTGAAGTTGTTAGTATTTGTTCTACTTCCAATCATTATCAATTAATAATGATTATCATGGATATCACTACTTTATTGTACTCTGGAATGACAGGAATAGCCACTATACCTTACTGTACCGTACAATGCTCGTAGTGTGGCTAATTGTGGTAAAGTCTGTTTTGATATATAGATAAATAGGATGTCCTGTCTGACGAAATACGACAGACTTTGGGCCCACACTGGACTAGGATTGCCTTGGACAGGATATACTGGAGAGAATTGGAGGAGGCCTTTGCCAATAGGTTCTCCGAAATTAGGGATTTCTTATGAATGTAATTTAAATACCAAGTAACATCTAAGATTAGTTGTATATCTAATTTCGGAAATAAAGGCTATTTTATTTTATTTTATTTTATTTTATTTTATTTAAGATGTCCTGTAAAATAACGAAAAAGAATTAGCTTTATATATAGGGAGAATTTTTGTTCTACACTATTATAATGAAGATGGTGATGTATATAAATTTAATGTCTCGTTGACCAAGCTTTACTCGGTTTTTCACATATTTTTGAAACCGATCTTTTCTTGGACCTTGAAACTTGATAAATTGATTCCGATAGAATATATATATATATATATATATATATATATATATATATATATATATATATATATATATATATATATATCCCTGAAATATATATATGACCTGAAAAACCCCTAATTTGTGACTTTCATGAAAATCGTTGGAGCCGATTCCGAGATTCCAATTATATAATTATATATATACAAGAATTGATCGTTTATTAGATTAATGTTTGAATGTAAAGATAATTAGCGTTATGTTCAATGGTAACACTTACATATAATCATTTTAGAATCAGTCAAATTAAAGTCTCAATATTGTTTTTATTATTATTCCTAGCGATATATTTTATTTGATTAAATTAAAAAACGAAGATTATTTCAGTTGATCTAGTATTTGTCACTCTACAAGACACATAAAAGATGTTAAAACTGAAAATCGCCTGTTTTTTTTTTGTTGTAATATTATTGATATTACTTGTGTACCCAGCAAATAATTGGGCATTGTAATGGAACCGTGCACCATAATCTAGTTTGGGGTTGTTAAAGACAGATTCATTGTGAATGTTACAGCGGATGGTCGTGTGTGGGGTCTGCCCCGCTGGCGAGCCGCGCATGGCGCTGCCCATGCGGGCTCAGGAACGTGTCTGCTTCTTGGCGGTGTGCAGCTTGCGACGCGCTCGCTCCCCATGCGCCCGTTTACAGGTACATTGGGCATAAAGTCTTACAGAATTCCCTGCTCTAAAACAATTCATAAAAATATGTCTATTGTACATACTAGTAGAATATTTGCTCTATTAATATATATAATTTATCAGTATCTCATATTTATACTTTTAAGCAATCAACAATAAAGGCACTATAAAGGTAAAATGTATCATTTTTTTGTGTAAATTATTTATATTTATTATGAATATTGCTCATATCTATATATATAAAAATCAATTGCTGTTCGTTAGTCTCGCTAAAACTCGAGAACGGCTGAACCGATTTGGATAATTTTGGTTTTTAATTAAATGTTGAAATCCAGGGAAGGTTTAAAAGGTGAGAAAACATAGAAAAAAATAAGAGTAGTTAAAAAGGCAGAACGATGTTTGCCGGGTCAGCTAGTTACCAATAAATGTTATTTTAGCCTGATGCTTTTTTATATCATAAGAAAGCAAACAAGCAGACGGCTCTCCTGATGGAAAGAGAACCAATGTGTCTATGGGATACACCAAAGATGTTAATGATGCATTGCTATTCGTGTGGCAGGACATTGATGGGCACTGACGCTGTTGAGACAGAAATAGGTAAGGCGGTGGTACCAGACCCTGGCGACACGTTTGCTTTTTGTTTGCGTAGACAATTGTTTGCTTTTTACACTTAACCTAGGAGCAGCAGAAGAGCAGAAAAAAACAAACGAGAAAAGAAATTAACATTGCCACTTTACGTGTAGAGAAGCTACTGTGTTTTACCGTGTGTTACCGTGCTAATTTACCATGTCATTGCACAAAGCTTTGTGACGATAGACGCAAGTGCGACTCCAGCATAAGTGTAAAAACAATATTCATGTATTGAAGAAAGAAAAAGAAGCAACACTATTTATTCTGACAATAAAATGTACACAACAAACTTGAACAAATCCCTGTGTTGGTCTCGGGCTCCTTTGAAGAATAGGCCAACTGCCGTTCTGCCAGGCAGGTCGTAAAAGGTGACCGATTGGCTATACGAGTCACTACCATCATGGCTACTAGGTGGTAGAGTTCTACATTGTCTCGCCCGGATCTGGTACCACCGCCTTCCTTATTTCTGCCGCAATAGCGTCAGTGCTTGTCACTGTCGTGTTCCGGTTTGGAGGGTAAGATAGCCGGTAAACTTATGTATGTAATTAGACCACGCCACGAAATAGCAACGCACCATTAACACCTTTGGTGTCTATAGGCGATGTTTGAATCTTTCCGTCAGGAGACCCATCTGCTTGTTTGCTATCTTATGATAAAAGAACACTAACAATTACAATATTTAAAACCTAATTTATTGATTAGGTTATAATAGATTGCTGCAGTATAGTGTAGTTTGAAAAGGTCTAGGTTCAGCGTAATGCTACAAAAGATTGCAGCTTTGATTTTCGGCTCAAACTGTGGATAATGCATGGATATTGCGTGACATATAACGAAATTATTTAGCAGTATGTAACATTTAAAAAAAAGCTCATAATTACAGATATATACTTTATTGATCGGACAGAGACAATATAAAACATATTTAGCTGTGGGCCACTAAATATTGCAATTGTATTAGAAACATCCATTAACCATTAATATTTCATGGCCAAACAATGACAAAAAATGACAGTAGTCTAAGTTTTGCAATTATAAACATGGTTTTCTTTCTAATAAGGTTGATATTTGCTATCGTTACATGGATTTTAGATCCTATTCGAGTTTAACAAGACTAGAATAAAACAAAACATAACTGTAAAGGACAAGAACGCCGAGCTACAGAGTCTCGCACGTGTCGCTGTCGAACCTAACGCTAAGGCATAGGGGCGGACACGGAGCGGAGACAGCCGACCGCCGGCCAATGGCGAGTGAGTAAATAACGGGCGTGTCATTGGCTATAATAATTAACAAAGCGCTCATTGGTCGATGCGAAAAGCTGTCTCGGCTCCGATCCGAATAAATACCCGAATGGAACCTAGGAAAATTACTTCCTCCATTTTCTCCAACTAAAATAATAATTGATTGTAAATTGTAAATAAAATCGAAGTAGAATCAGTGTTTACGTTGTACAATGCTTAAGTATCATTAGTTATAGCACCAAGACAATATTACACTTCACATGTGCCCCTTGTGCAGTATGTATTAATAATCTTTTTCTGTCTGATTTCAGACTGTCCGATGATGAGGATCAGGCTTCAGGGATGACGGAGAAAGATAAATCTGATAAGGGTATGTTTTTAAAAACAATATTTAAAATTACATTTTTAATGTTGTCTTATTCATATAGCTATGAATAAGAATACATTAAAAGTGTACGTAGTCCTGTTGTTATATCAACACTTGGTTCTAATTATTTCTTTAGCAAAAACTAGAAACGGAATTGTGACATATTATGCAGTGTCTAATTACCACTGGATTATCTCTATCTAACCTATGATGTTATTAGGTTTTTTGAATTAGAAAAATATGAATTAGTTAATTTTTTTTAGATAAAATTTAGTATTATTACAATAGCTTAAATTTTTATTGGACTCCACACTAGGCAAGGTCTGTGGCGTGGATACCATGCAGTAATTTCCGTAGATACAATTAATGAAAAATTCACAGGAGGTAATAAAATCATACAATAAAATTATAATTTTTTTTTTTCAAATTTTCTTTATTTATTATGTTATCACATCAGGCACAATAAATTAAATTTAGTTTGCTGACTGCTCTGTATGACTTACGTATGAGTAAGTAAATGTTTTTTTTGTGCGTGATTTTTTGTGTGTTTGTATGTGAGGAAGAGGGTGGTTGTGAGTTGTATGTGTGAGAAAGAGAGAGAGAGATGTTTGTGTATGTATTTGAGTATGAGCGACTAAGATTTAGCAAGTTTTTCGGTTTCTGAATAGTTAAGAGAAGAAAGCTATCTGATTATTTCCTTAGATGAAAGTCTTGGAGAAAGCTCTTTAATATTGCAGCTTTGGCACTTTGTAGATATGTGGGAAAAAAGTTGGAAATCATCTATCGAATGCAGAATTTATTCTCGCTATTTGAACCTTGTATACTCATTAATTAGTTAGATTTAGTTAATATTATAGACCAGATACATTAAGAAAATAAAAAAGTAAGTATTGTAAAAAAGTATTTCTAGAAAGGGTATCCCTAAGAACTTTCATTTGTTAATAGGCATTATTAAATTTCACAGATAAGATTTTTGAAGTTGAAATAGAATCAGTCTTTTACGTGTAAACTAATTTTGTCATAATACAGGTAAACCTAGTTTAGGAATTACCAACTCCTTATTAGCCAATACTGATATTTCCGTGTCACAAATGTAATGATTTTTGTGAAATATATTTATATTCCAATAATAACATAATATAAACGCAGTCACTTGTAAATAAAAGTGTTTTAAATATTTATTATATTTCATCTGCATTTTATAATTAACAAAACTGTTGTTATTTACAGATAACAGTATGATAAGATCTAACACACTAGCTGTTCCATCATACAAGCCTTCTTCAAGTTTGTCTGATGACCGTCGACTGAACCTTGACTTGCAGTCACTGAGATTGTCTCCTACTCAAATCTCGGACCATGCGCATGGAGTGACACGGTCCTTATCCCATGGTTCTGTGATAAATTCCCAACAGAAGTGGTGGAATGTTGAGGAAACTAGAAGAACAATTAACAGACCTACAAGTCTTATGGTATCAGAAAGATATGGTACGTCAACTTATAATCCAAAAGATTCCTTTTTAAGGAGTCTTCATACAGTTACAAGAAGGCCTAAAAAAGGCAACGAAAGTAAGTCAAATTGGGAATTAAATTACGTAAAGGAATATCAAAGAGAACAGAGCAGGGCGTTACATTTGAAGAAATGGGCTTGCAGTAAATGCACTTTAGAAAACTCTGGAGTAAGAACACATTGTGAGGCATGTTTATCTCCTAGGATCTCACCTTTATCAAGAATCTCTAACACAAGAGGCCTTAGTGTTACTACTTTAGGAAGACATGAGACATTAAGTGGAAGAGATGGTGCCACATCTTTGCCGTCAACTGGCGGAGTTATGATAACTGTGCCAGATTGGCCTCAGAGTGGGAATATTTCTAGAGAAGCATTCCAAAGATCTTTCAGTGCTCAAAATTCTCCAGAAACACGCCCAACATATAGAAGATCATTTTCAGAACAGACCAGTGAGAATCGTCCAATTGGTAAAGTAATATCAAGCAGACGAAGCTTGAATGATTATCAGAAATCTTTGGCAAGCTATTGTAGTTCTCTAGTTAAGTCAGAAGCAAATTCTGATAAGAAACACGAAGAATCAATTGAGTTAATAGATAAAGAGTGCAGTTGGGATACTAATGCCGAGGGAGTTATTTATGCTTTGCCGAATAAAGGCAAATATAAAGACTTGAATCTGCAGTTACAAGTTAATAATAACGGTACGCGGTATTCGTATGTGTCTGTGCAAGATACTAAAACGGTGATGAGTAATTCACAGAATGAGGCATTGTATGCGAATGATATAGGTGATGATGATTATGCTAGAATTGATGAACTGTTAGGAGCTGAGAATTGTATATCGCCTGTTGGGGAGAGTAATTTAAGGACTTCGCACATCACTACTAATAAAGATAGTGGGAAAGTGTTTAATATGCTGCCATCTGTGGGGAAAGTTTCCCACAATCCCCGAGACTCGACTAAAGTGCCTTCAATTCAGCAACAGACTCCGTGAGTTAAATTTTTGTTATTAATTGAAATTACAAATTATGTTGACACCAAATAAAAATAAAATACTTTGATGCCTGCACTATAAGCGTTTGTTAAAGATGCTGCCTTATAAATTATATAATTGGCATAATTTATTTTTGAATAAAACATTTATTCCAATTATAAGGTAGCATGATTTGTGTTTAAGGTATGCTTTATTTGATGAGTGTGCACACATGGGTATTAGGGTATTTACTAGTTTTAACGCATGTTTTATAAGTGATAACAAGTGAGTATATGACTCTTTTGCGTTTGATATCTACATAGCGTGAATGTAAGGCTTAATACGCATTTTACTCACTGTAACCATTATAATTACCGCTCAAACTCAGATGAATTGTCGCAAAACTCAAATCTTATAGTTGGCACATAAGTCCGTTTATTGTCTTTTTAGACTCGAACTGTGTGTTCTTTATACATACAATATTTTTTTTTATATAGAAGAGGGGGCAAACGAGCAAGAGGTGCACCTGATGGTAAGTGATCACCACTGCCCATGGACATCTGCAATACCAGAGGTGATACCAGAGGTGGTAACCTCTTTTCTTGAAGGTCCCTAAGTCGTATCCGTTCGGAAATACCCCTGCCGGTAATTATTCCACAACAGAGTAGTGCGAGGCAAAAAGTGTCGGGAGAAACGCACAGTTGTGGATTTCCAGACATCGAGATGTTGAGGATGGAACTTTAAATTTTGACGCGATGTCCGATGGTGGAATTCGGCGGCAGGAATTATTCCAAACAACTCGTCGGAACACTCCCTATGATAAAGACGATAGAAGACGCAGAGTGAACCTACATCTCTGCGTAATGACAAAGAGTCGAGCTGTTCCGAAATAGCCTGGTCGTCAGCGATTCGAACCGCTCTACGCTGTATGCGATCAAGAGGAAGAAGCTGGTATTGGGGAGCTCCGGCCCAGAGATGAGAACAGTACTCCATATGAGGCCGAATCTGTGCCTTATAAAGTTGAAGGCGATGGGCCGGCAAAAAGTACTGTCTCGCTCTGCTGAGCACACCGAGCCTTTTAGAGGCTAATTTAGCCTTGCCTTCCAAATGACCGCGAAACTGAACGTAATTCGATATGTCGACTCCCAGGATTCCGACACTAGCTGAGGCTGTCAGGAGAGTATCCCCAAATCCAGGTGATACGACAAAGGGCGTCTTTTTTGCGGTGAACACGCAAAGCTGTGTCTTTTTGGGGTTAAAAGTGACCAGGTTTTGACGACCCCATTCAGAGACATCGATAAGTCGATTCTCGACTTCAGACACAAGCTTGTTTCGGCACTCTTCGACGTGTTCCCGAGAAATACCGCTTCGGCCGGAGTATGTAGCATCACCAGTACTGTCATCCGCATAGCAGTGTATGTTGCGAATTCGCATCATGTCATTGATATGCAGAAGAAACAGAGTCGGTGATAGCACGCAGCCTTGGGGAACACCAGCATTGACAGATTTAAGGTCGGAGCACGCACCGTCGACAACGACCTTGATGCTCCGGTCAGCCAAAAAACTGGTGATCCACTTGCATAATTTCTCGGGAAGCCCATAGGAAGGCAGCTTCGCGAGAAGAAGGAAGAAGAACATAGGCATTTCCTCCGCTAAATACTTACTTATTTAGTCCTGGGTTCGAATTTCAGGTTGGGTTATTCGTTCAAGTGCGGGATACAAGGCACATTTGCCTGCACTACTCTTGTGGAAGTAATTGTCAGCGGAAGTCTTTTGGGGCGACTTAGTAACCTGCAAGGAATGAGCTTAATCTTGTCTAAAGGCTGGCAAATGCAAGACAGAATGGTGCCTTGCTGTATATATGTTGCTGGATGGTAATGGTGATGGATATGTTTACTGGTTACCTTATCCTTCATTTTGGAACAATAAGCATTGACGATATTGCTGAAAGAATGAGTAAAGAAAACGGTGGTATCAAAAACTGTGAAAAAAAGGAAATAGAAACTCAATTGAAGATAAATGTTCATAAACTTCCTATACTGGTAGTGGTGAAGAGTGTTATGATTGCAGTCGTGGCGGTTCGGCGCGCATGTGGCAATGCAGCGAGTGCTGGTTTGCGTACAACGCGTGGGGCTCGCGCTGTGACGTGTGTCGGAGCGGGCGTCCGCCGCACGCCGTGACGCTGGCGCCGCCGCCAGACCCGCCCCGCACCAGGTCAGTGCCGCACCACACCGCCAGACCCGCCCCGCACCAGGTCAGTGCCGCACCACACCGCCAGACCCGCCCCGCACCAGGTCAGTGCCGCACCACACCGCCAGAGCCGCCCCGCACCAGGTCAGTGCCGCACCACACCGCCAGAGCCGCCCCGCACCAGGTCAGTGCCGCACCACACCGCCAGAGCCGCCCCGCACCAGGTCAGTGCCGCACCACACCGCCAGACCCGCCCCGCACCAGGTCAGTGCCGCACCACACCGCCAGACCCGCCCCGCACCAGGTCAGTGCCGCACCACACCGCCAGACCCGCCCCGCACCAGGTCAGTGCCGCACCACACCGCCAGACCCGCCCCGCACCAGGTCAGTGCCGCACCACACCGCCAGACCCGCCCCGCACCAGGTCAGTGCCGCACCACACCGCCAGACCCGCCCCGCACCAGGTCAGTGCCGCACCACACCGCCAGAGCCGCCCCGCACCAGGTCAGTGCCGCACCACACCGCCAGACCCGCCCCGCACCAGGTCAGTGCCGCACCACACCGCCAGACCCGCCCCGCACCAGGTCAGTGCCGCACCACACCGCCAGACCCGCCCCGCACCAGGTCAGTGCCGCACCACACCGCCAGAGCCGCCCCGCACCAGGTCAGTGCCGCACCACACCGCCAGACCCGCCCCGCACCAGGTCAGTGCCGCACCACACCGCCAGAGCCGCCCCGCACCAGGTCAGTGCCGCACCACACCGCCAGAGCCGCCCCGCACCAGGTCAGTGCCGCACCACACCGCCAGACCCGCCCCGCACCAGGTCAGTGCCGCACCACACCGCCAGACCCGCCCCGCACCAGGTCAGTGCCGCACCACACCGCCAGAGCCGCCCCGCACCAGGTCAGTGCCGCACCACACCGCCAGACCCGCCCCGCACCAGGTCAGTGCCGCACCACACCGCCAGACCCGCCCCGCACCAGGTCAGTGCCGCACCACACCGCCAGAGCCGCCCCGCACCAGGTCAGTGCCGCACCACACCGCCAGACCCGCCCCGCACCAGGTCAGTGCCGCACCACACCGCCAGAGCCGCCCCGCACCAGGTCAGTGCCGCACCACACCGCCAGACCCGCCCCGCACCAGGTCAGTGCCGCACCACACCGCCAGACCCGCCCCGCACCAGGTCAGTGCCGCACCACACCGCCAGACCCGCCCCGCACCAGGTCAGTGCCGCACCACACCGCCAGACCCGCCCCGCACCAGGTCAGTGCCGCACCACACCGCCAGAGCCGCCCCGCACCAGGTCAGTGCCGCACCACACCGCCAGACCCGCCCCGCACCAGGTCAGTGCCGCACCACACCGCCAGAGCCGCCCCGCACCAGGTCAGTGCCGCACCACACCGCCAGACCCGCCCCGCACCAGGTCAGTGCCGCACCACACCGCCAGACCCGCCCCGCACCAGGTCAGTGCCGCACCACACCGCCAGACCCGCCCCGCACCAGGTCAGTGCCGCACCACACCGCCAGACCCGCCCCGCACCAGGTCAGTGCCGCACCACACCGCCAGACCCGCCCCGCACCAGGTCAGTGCCGCACCACACCGCCAGACCCGCCCCGCACCAGGTCAGTGCCGCACCACACCGCCAGAGCCGCCCCGCACCAGGTCAGTGCCGCACCACACCGCCAGACCCGCCCCGCACCAGGTCAGTGCCGCACCACACCGCCAGAGCCGCCCCGCACCAGGTCAGTGCCGCACCACACCGCCAGACCCGCCCCGCACCAGGTCAGTGCCGCACCACACCGCCAGACCCGCCCCGCACCAGGTCAGTGCCGCACCACACCGCCAGAGCCGCCCCGCACCAGGTCAGTGCCGCACCACACCGCCAGACCCGCCCCGCACCAGGTCAGTGCCGCACCACACCGCCAGAGCCGCCCCGCACCAGGTCAGTGCCGCACCACACCGCCAGACCCGCCCCGCACCAGGTCAGTGCCGCACCACACCGCCAGACCCGCCCCGCACCAGGTCAGTGCCGCACCACACCGCCAGACCCGCCCCGCACCAGGTCAGTGCCGCACCACACCGCCAGACCCGCCCCGCACCAGGTCAGTGCCGCACCACACCGCCAGAGCCGCCCCGCACCAGGTCAGTGCCGCACCACACCGCCAGAGCCGCCCCGCACCAGGTCAGTGCCGCACCACACCGCCAGAGCCGCCCCGCACCAGGTCAGTGCCGCACCACACCGCCAGAGCCGCCCCGCACCAGGTCAGTGCCGCACCACACCGCCAGAGCCGCCCCGCACCAGGTCAGTGCCGCACCACACCGCCAGAGCCGCCCCGCACCAGGTCAGTGCCGCACCACACCGCCAGACCCGCCGCGCACCAGGTCAGTGCCGCACCACACCGCCAGAGCCGCCCCGCACCAGGTCAGTGCCGCACCACACCGCCAGACCCGCCCCGCACCAGGTCAGTGCCGCACCACACCGCCAGACCCGCCCCGCACCAGGTCAGTGCCGCACCACACCGCCAGACCCGCCGCGCACCAGGTCAGTGCCGCACCACACCGCCAGAGCCGCCCCGCACCAGGTCAGTGCCGCACCACACCGCCAGACCCGCCCCGCACCAGGTCAGTGCAGTGAGTAAATAACCCTGTCCGACTAAATTAAGGTAAAATCCGTAGTAGTTAATTATGTCTCGTCAATAAGTCTCTCAAGAACAGTTAAAACGATCTCGGTAGAAGTTGATATACAAGAAAACGTTATTACGCAAATGATAGGATATCTAATTTTTATCTGTCTGTCTGTTTCAACCGTTATAATTCAAGTACGGATCGATCAATCTTGGTAAAAGTTGACATACATTGAGAATACATCGTTGCGTAAATTATAGGTCATAAAATATTAGAGTATATATTTTTTTAATATCAATATATTGACGTCTGTTGAAGCAGGCGGGTAATAAATAGTTTTAAATCTATTCTAGGAATAATTCGTCTTCAGAAGCGAGTGGCGTCAAGCCGGAGAATAATCGAAGTGAGCCGCCCAAGAAATTGACTGTACCTATAGCCTCATTGGATCACGACCTCAATAGCGACGAACTTCTCTTCGCTGTTGGTACGTTTGTAATAAGCTATATTCAATTTCGCTTCATTGGTATAGACCAGGTGTCGGCAACCTGCGGTTCGCAAGCCTCGTGCGGCTCTTTAGATGCGAAGCTGCGGCTCTTTGGTTCCTTACGGAAATATTATTTATTTTGAAAAAAAAAAAAACATTTCAAAATGTTCTACTTGAATAATCATGCAGTCATCATTTCCATTAAATTTGTTTGCTCAATTGTTTGTTACTGAAGTACAAGTTAGTGTTGTAATATTAAATTATCTTAATTTTTTTACTTAAATACATAATAAGTAATTATCTAATAATACCATATATTATCCAGCTTGTTGTGAAAAAACACTACTTTTATATGAATAAATAGATTAGTTTTTTTATTAAAAAACTTTATATTTATGCAAGTACTATTTATTGTTGGTAAGAAAAAAAATTGTGGCTCTTTAAAAACTTTGAAATTTTGTGTATTATAATTTTTTGACTTCTCAGAATCCAAGGTTGCTGACCCCTGATATAGACCAATGTTAAATTTAGTATATATATACAGTTTACAAACTTTGAGGTAAAGGTTTTACCCTGTGTTGGTCCGGGCCCCCTATAAAGAAGACCATTTGCCATTCTGCCAGACAGTTCATAAGAGTCGAATGATTGGCTGTGTCATTTCCATCATGGCTACTACGTCGTAGAGTTTTGCATTGTCTCGCTCAGATCTGGTACTACGTCTCACTTATACCTACCCCTCGATATAGCGTCAGTGATTATCATTGTCTTATTCCGGTTTGAAGGCTAAGGTAGCCGGTAATTGGTCGCTTTTTATGACCTGCCTGGCAGAACGGCAGTTGGTCTATTCTTCAAAGCAGCCCGGACTAACATTTCTTTATTCAATAAAATTATTGACCTATCTGCATGCCCGTTTCGGGTCGAACAGGGCTTCCACTATAATTGTTTGGTGGTTGATGTACGTTGAAAGAAAGATACGGTACTAAATAGATAATATAATTGTCTAAATTAATGACACAGTGTAAAACAATAATGATATAGTTTATGCGGCGTAATTATATTCGCGGTGTGCGAAAGAGAGGGCCATGCAGGTGGCGTCGATCGAGATCTGTATCGCGCTCATGCTGTGGTAGTTTAGTACTATACAAATATTTAATAATTATATATATATATATATATATATATATATATATATATATATATATATATATATATATATATATATATTGAAAATAACGCCATCTAGGACACAGAACGAAAAAGATTTTATTTTAAAAGGCTTAAGATTTGGATTCGAGGTTTTTGCTACTACATGTAATATTAAAAATAATCTTTAATGTCTTAAAATATATACATTTTTAAGTATATACATTTTTAACTTTAAATTATATTTTTAACTATCTTAATTATAAAAACATATTGCTTTGTTATAAATACGCTTATTTTTTTTTAAATAAAATTTGGCCAATCTATGAAACAAAAAACAACACAGTTGCAACTAGCGTCGGCATGGTGTTGAATGTTGATACTCTTGGGAATTATGTTTTGAAATTTATTTTGTTTCGTGTTTATTAGTGTGATTTTCGTGAAGCTTGAATTTTTATTCTTCGGATTGCTTTACCGAGACATAGAACAGATTTTTGTGCTATTTATTGTAAGTTAATAAAATCTTAAATTGAATTCTGATATAACATTATACAGCGTGCGCAGCCAAACGAAGTGGCAAAAGGACGTGTCAGAGTTAAAATATGTTGTTTGAGTGGCACGCTGTATAGTGTTTGATAAATTCCTATGTATTTTTAGTTGAAACTAGTTTATCACTCACTTGTACTTTTATTTCACTATTATTATACACTAAATTATTTAATTTTATCGACCGGTTTCGCTTTTTAAAGCATCTTCAGGACGTAATATTCTTTACTTAAAGAATATTACGTCCTGAAGATGCTTTAAAAAGCGAAACCGGTCGATAAAATTAAATAATTTAGTGTATAATAATAGTGAAATAAAAGTACAAGTGAGTGATAAACTAGTTTCAACTAAAAATAATGGAATTTCACCAAGTGCCGACGATTGAAAGTGTAAAATCTATTCCTATGTATTATTATAAAAAAATCAATGAAAAAGTAGGTACCTATATAGGCTACAGAAACAAAATAGTTGCCATGCTCTAACATAGATGACGCCAGGAGTATGCCATTAACGATTTAGAAAGTTTTTTATTTATGCCTATAATACATTTAATCTATGATTGCACTGGCACGTGTGACCGCTGACCGCCGACTGGAAGCAGGTTCCGCGGTGCCCGCGTTTTTCACCACGCAGGCGCCTGGACTGGTTGGTGGTGACAGGGATGTGTGTAGCACGTAGTGATGTGCCACGCCACAACTGTATATATGTAGATATAATTTGTTGGTAGATTCGTCTGTAAGTCCGGTGGTGGAGTCGTCGTCGTGGACGTGTGAGCGCTGCACCCTCGTCAACGAGCCCGCCGCAGGCGCGTGCGCCGCCTGCGCTGGCGCGCGCCCCGCGCCGCACAACCACTGGTCAGTACACACACGCACCCATATACAAACGCGCGCGTACAAACTAACATACACGCACGCACACATACACACACACACACATACATACACGCACACACACATACACACACACACACGCACACAAACACACACATACATATTCCCCACACAAACATACACACACACACACACACATACATACACGCACACACACACACACGCACACAAACACACATACATATTCCCCACACAAACATACACACATACACAGTATGAAAGAGAGAGGCAAGAAAGAGAGAGAGAGCGTGAGATACATGAGGACAAATAATGTGTCTGTGCGGTAAAATAATATCAATAAAGTAGTTAATAAAAAAATGGATTAGTCCAAAAAAACGGTAATTTTGATTACATCACTATTACCATTTTACATTTAATCCATTCTTAATATTATAAATACGAATGTAACTCTTTCTGTTTATCTCTTCTTCACGCCTATACTACTGAACTGAACTAAGATAGTTTGAAACCCGAGAAAGAACGTAGGATAGTTTTTCTCCCGGAAATCCCACGGGAACAGGAACTATGCGGGTAGAAATTATTCCACGCGGACGAAGTCGCGGGTACAGTTATTTTCCTATATTTTCTTTCTATATCAACTGGTATTGAGTACTTAAATACTCAGCCGTCCGAGCCAACCAAGACTGACCAGCCTACCACCCTCAATATTTACTTGTGTAAATTAACGGACGAAAAAAGAATAGAACTTGGGCGTAATTCACGTAATGAATCGGCAATCGAATCGAAGCGTTTAAGACACATATTGTATAACATTTTCTTACATATTGTTACGTGATTCGGTTTCGTAATTTGCAAGAAAACGCCACTTATATTAAACCGTGTATTACAACATAAATACACAAAACAACACAATGTAATCGCTGTACTAACACTAAACTTAACCGACTACGCTGAATCACTTAAACACTTCTCGCCTTGCACTGGTCGTTTCAAGTATCGCTCTCCATCGCTTATAAAAACTGCTTTCTATTTGTCTACACTTCCCTATTTATAACCTAGGTAAAGTTCTACCTCGTTCCAGAAAAATCTAAACTTATAGCGTAAACAATAGATAATTCTAATTGTAAACAAGTTATGATAAACAAGTCCTAGTACACGCTATTTTCATCCTTATGCCATAAAACAGAAGACCCATTACGGCATAGATATTCGGGTAACGGTCAACTATTTGTTTATCAATAGCAGTAGCTATCTTTTTCTTTTATTTCTAGATCTCTCCAACGTTCCAACTCTTCACGTTTCTAGATTATTCACAACAATATTATGCCGCATCGTTGCACGTCTCGACGTTCTATCGTGTTTTAGTGTGTGAACGCCCTAAGCGCATTGACTCAATTACGTGAATTAGGGGGCTTAACGAAATGAATAAAGCCGAACAAGCTACCACAATTGGGCCATAGCTATGTTCCTATCTTTAGAATATATGAAATGTTTTACAGGACATGCAGCTCGTGTACTCTGCGGAACCCGTTGTCAGCGAACCTTTGTCTCGCGTGCAAAACTCCCCCGGTACCCAAGCATGGGTTACCAAGCTCCTCAAGCGACGTCAGCCAAGCTGCCGGTAAGTGGAGTTCAAGTTGACATATAACTGATTTTGAATAGCAAAATATAAAAAGCAATCGACTCTCACGAAAAACAGCCGACTCTCCTGATTCTAAAATACTAGATGTCACTCACAACTGCTTCGCATCACGACATCTTTATTTTTTTCCCCGTATTGGTCTGGGTCTAAAAGAATAGATCGTTACCAGGGGAAAATTCTACTAGGCAGGTCGTAAAATGCCACCGACTTGCTATACTTGTCAACACCATCGTGATTACTAGGTAGAGCTCCGCATTGTTTTACCCAGGTTTGTGGTATTACTGCCTTACCTGCCGCAATATTGTTAATGCTTGACACTGTTGTGTACCGGTTTGGAAAGCTAGGTAGCCGATAAACTTATGTTTGTGACATTAAGATGTCCGTCCGTCCGTCCCAAGGATAGCAACGCATTATTAACATCTTTGGTGTATATAGGCGATGCTTGTCTCTTTCTATTGAGAGAGCCATCTGCTTGTTTGCTATCTTATGATATAAAAAAGTATTGTTGTTAAACGCGTATATGCTACCCCCATGTTTAAAAACTTGACGTGACTAATTAAGTTAAAAATATTGTCCATGGTAAAATTACGGGAGCAAACGAGCAGAAGGTGCACCGGATGATAAGTGATCACCGCCGCCCATGGACTTCCATAATACCATAGGTTTTGTTGTTGTTGCGTTGCCGGCCTTTTAAAAATAAGTAAGCTCTTTTCTTGAAGGTCCCCAAGATATATCCGTTCGGAAACACAATTGTTTCGTCATCCGGCCAAGAGGGGCGCCACTGTCTTAAGCTCTGACTTATAAGTCATTGTTTATTTTATCTTTGTTATTCAGGTCGAAGTCCTTCACCCAGACGATCAAGACATACTCCAGCGTTACCTAGACGAGGGTCTAGACACAAAACGCCACCGCCTGAAAACAAGTACGTATGGATATTTTATTTGTTATTATGTTGTTCGATGTTCGAGCTCCTTTTATTGAATAGGCCATCTGCCATTTTGTCAGGAAAATTGTAAAAGGCGAACGATTAACGGTGCTTGTCACTACTATTGTGACTACTAGGCGCGTAGTCTCGCTCAGGTTCGGCACCACCGATTTACCTACTCGTGCCGCATTTAGCGTTATTTTTTATATTTCGTGTTCCGGTTTGAAGGGTAAATTAGCCGGTTAACTTATGGACATGGTATTACCTCGACATGGGTAGCAATGGCCCATCAACATCTTTATAAAATTTAAAAAAAGATACATCTACAACGTATCGTATTGTCGAGTACATTAGCAGGATTAGTGCGTGCTGATCTCAAGCTGTCAAAAATTCCCTAAAACAGCCTTGGTTTTAGGGAATTTTTGACAGCCCTCTTTTCCATCCCTGCACAGGGAAGATTTTTGTTTTGCCCATACGGTAAAGGAAAAGGCCAATTTCCTGGGGTCTTTGCGATGAACTCGACTTTGTATAACCAAGGAAATGTACTGCTTACCATCTTGCAGTGCGACAACTCGAAATAAAATTTCATCAGTTATCGGTGCGTGACGCACTATTTTAGATGGACATCTATAAGTTGTCTAAACCGGATGGCATCTCTCTGATAGTGTTCTTCTGATAGTGTAGTGTTAAAAGTAAGTGCTCCGAAGTTGACACCACTTGGCGTGGTACCAACATAATGGAAGACGGCTAAAGTGCACCCTATGCCTAAAAAAGAAGATCGGTCGAATCCGTCAAACTGTCGGCTGATAGCCATTATCTTCTTGTTCTTCAAAATCACAAAGAAGATAATTAACTGCCAGCTTTTGAAGTATTTAGAGGAGCATCAGCCGATAAGTAATCGCCAGTATGGTGGCCGATCAGTTGGTGGTCTCCCAGTATCCCTAACACAACGCTGGGCTGAGGCAGTTGGGTCGATGGGTCTCCTCCTTGGATCTTAGTTTAAACATAGCAAAGGCCTTCGATCGGGTATGACACAAATCGCTTGTTTAGAAGCTCACTTCTTATGGGCTTCCCGGAAAATTATGCAACTGGATCACCAACTTTTTGGCTGATCAAAGCATCAAGTTCACGGTCGATGATACGTTCTTCAAGTTTAAATTTGTCAATGATAATGTTCCCCAAGGCTGCGTGCTATCACCCACACTTTATTCTACATATCAAATACATGCTACGAATTAGTAACATTATTTGCTAGGTACTGGTGATAGTACTAATGATGCTTCATATTCCGGCCATAACAATGATTCGCGGGAACGCGTTGAAGAGATCCAGAACCAGTTTTAGACAAAAACAAAAATCGGGCTCAGCTTACTAAAATCTCGGACAGGGGTCGGCTAAACTTGGTCCAATTTAACCCTAAAAAGACTAGAGCTATTTGCATTTATCGCTAAAACTTCTCACTTTATCGTGTTATCTTGCTTTAAGAATACTCTCCTGACAGTCTGAGCCAATATTGTAATTCTTGACGTTGACATAACAAACAATATTCATTTCTGTGATCATTTGAAAGGAAAGGCTTAACTAGCCTCCAAAAAACTCTGTGTGCACAGGAGAATAAACAGTACTTCTTGAAGGCCCTTTAATTTCAGTCGTAGAATTTTATCACGGAATTCGCGTCAAAAGTTAAAGTTTTTTTTTATATCATAAGATAGCAAACAAGCAGATGGGTCTCCTGGTGGAAAGAGTTAACCATCGCCTATAGACACCAAAGATGCTAATGGTGCGTTGCTATCTTGTGGCGAGATCTAATGCCAAATGCATAAGTTTACCGGCTACCTTACTCTCCAAACCGGAACACGACAGTCACTAGCACTGACGCTATTGCAGCAGGAATAGGTAAGGCGGTGGTACCGGACCCGGCCGAGCCGATGCAGAACTCTACCACCTAGTAGTCACGATGGTAGTGACGCGCATAGCCACTCGGTCGCCTTTTACGACCTGCCTGGCAGAACGGCAGTTAGCCTATTCTTCAATGCAGCCCGGTACCAACACGGGGTAATTACCTTCATGTCTGGAAATACATAGCCATGCGATTTTCTAGACACTTTTGCGGCAGAAGCGAGTTTGTCCAGACATGTATAAACTGAACTGGCACGATTACGCCCGCAAAACTTATAATATCGAGATACTCTTTTATATTTTCAGGGATGAAGAAGAGGAGTGGTCATGTTCGGAGTGTACGTACGTAAACAACAGTTCGGCGAACGCGTGCGAAATGTGTCAGTCAGTGCGGGCTCAGCTGTTACCACAAGCACGGACGCACGATTTGTCACGTGAGTTTGCAATAAACTATCAATACTTTTTAGACATCCGCACTTTCTACTTGTTGGTCCGGACCCTCTTTGAAGAATAGACCATCTGTCATTTTGCTAGGCATTTCGTAAAAGGCTAGCAACTGGCTAAACTTGTCACTGTCATCGTGACTAGTTCTTGATGGAAAGTGAAAACATCGCCTATGAACACCAAACATGTAAATGGTGCGTTGCTATCGTTGTAACGGGATAGTAATGCCACCATCTACCGGCTACCTTACCCTCCTAACCCGAATTCGACAGTGACCTACCGACCGGACACGAATAATCAATTGCTCACCTTTTACGTTAAGAGTTGCAGAGAGTTGGTTTATTCTTCAAAAGGAGTCCGGATTAACACGAAGGACCCTCCACATGGATAGCAACGCTCAATTTGCATCTTTGATGTATGTAGGCAATGGTAGTTCATCAAAAGAGCTATCTACATGTATGTTTTCTTATAATATAAAAAAAATGTTTGATTTTATATAAATTTTTGTTAGCAATATAGACACACAAGCTTAAATAATAATTTAAGAAATGTGCAGTTTTATGGAGGCCCATCATTTAATTTCAGCGGAGGGATCAGACAGCGAGAGACAAGAAACAACTCCAATGGAGATACTACGGCTCAGAGAAGACAGTCACGCGTGGACACAGTGGCAGGAAGTTCTAGCGCAGTGTGCCGCGGTAAGTCATTATAATATGATGCACACAGTATTTGATTGTGGACACATTCACTGTTTATGTGTTTGGATTTATTATATAAATTAATCACGGCCAACCCGGCCAGCCCGGCCGTAAAGTTAAGTTAGTATATAATACACATGTCGTGGGTACACAACTGACATATTGGATAAAAGGATATATGGGATATTAGCTGCAGCGTGTAGCCAGCTGCATTGTAAAAGTTTTTGGTGAATCCCGCGTGATCACCTAATTTTTCCGGGATAAAAATTAACCTATGTGCTGGTCCAGGTCATCATTTACCTGTGTGGCAAATTTCATCCAAATCCATTTAACAGTTTTTGCGTGATTAAGTAACAAATATTCATCCATCCGTCCATCCATCCATCCATCCATCTAAACATCCAAACTTTCACATTCATAAAATTAATTAATATAGATTTTTTATTCCACAAAATCGACGTCTCTTGATTAAATTAGTAAGTTATGTTACGTCTTACAGAACGTAAACAGACTAAAGATCTAGTAACAAATCAATTTCCATGACTGATGGTGATCACCTACCATCAGGTGCACCTCCTGCTCATTTACCCCCCCACCCCCTCCCATCTAAAAAAAATGTTCTGTTAACACATCAGCTGGCTAATGTTATAATGTTAAATTATCTCAACTGAAACGCAATGACTGACATTTGTTATTGCGTTTTGGACACATTCCAGTGTGCTGTGGTGCATCTCCTGTTAGTTTGCTCCCTTTAGTATATATGTATACAAATTTCGTAAGAAGTTTTTAATTTTTTTTTGTGTTGGTCCATGCTCCTTTGAAGAATAGATCATCTGCCATTCTGCCAGGCAGGTCGTAATAGACGACCGATTGGCTAAACGTGTCACTAGGTAGTAGAGTTCCTCAACGACTCGCCCGGGTATTTGGTACCACCGCTTTACCTATTCGTACCTAGCGTGGAGGTTAAGGTAGCCGGTAGACTTATGCATGTAATATAGCCATCCCGCCACACGGATCGCAACACGCCATTAACAATTTTTTGGCTTTATAATTAGGCGATGGTTTCTCTTTCTATCAGGAGATCCATTTGAACCGCAAGGGACTGGAACATGCTTCCTGAGTGTGTTCCCCGACGAGTACAATCTAGGGATCTTCAAGAGAAGAGTGAACTGGTATCTTTAATATTAATAAATAAAAAAAATACTTATGTTAAATTCAGATTAAAACAAATCAGTAAATTTGTTAAATTGTAAAAATAATTTTATGAATTGTTAACATTTTGTAAATTTTTATATATGAGCTCATTCCAAAACAGGTGAACGTATTTTAAGGCAGCGTTCGGTACGTGTCACTTAAGTTATCCACACAAAATATATTGTGTTTTAAGGGTCTAAAACATTTTGATTTTCAGGAATTAAATTATTTTGTCTCAAAACACTACGCTTTTCCGCATAAAATAATCCGCGAGGTTATTTGCCTTACTACCCACAACGTTCTTATATTGTGAGTAGTAAGGTAAATAACCTCGCGCCATATCTGTGGGTGTGCGTCAGAGCCAGACGCCATATGCTTATACGTGACATAAATACCGTGCGGGCTTATCAGCTGACAAAACTAGCTTGTGTAATTAACTGCAGGCTATAACAGTTACTATTTTCTCATAGTCATTAATTGACCATGCTACATCATTTAAATGATGTAGCATGGTCAACGCATTGGCTCTGACGCAGAGCCATAAAATGTAAACGAAATGTTGAATGAAATCTCACTACACAGATATGGCGCGAGGTTGTTTATCTTACTATTCACTTTTACATTGAAAGTGGATTATTTTATCTAGTAAGATGTGAAGTGTTATGAGACAACATTATTTTATTCGTAAAAATTAAAACAGAAGTCATAATTTGGAAAGACCTTATATTTAAATATTTGAACACTATAATGTAGCAGAATATGCTAGTATTTTTGAATTTTTGTAATCACCTGTAATATTCTTGCAGATAAATGTTGTTTCTTTCTTTCTTGTATATCTTGATATAGTACTAGTATATTATAGTAGGTTACAAAGGAATTTTTCTCGTACTAAATTGCAGAATTTATTTATAGGTAGGTTGTGAATGAATGTTATGAATGTTATGAATGTTATGAATGCAAATCCACAAAATATTAAAAAAATAGGGAGCTGCCGCCATTTTGTGAAAAATCTTTAAAAAAAGGGCTTTTGCAAAATAAAAGAAAATAATAAAAATTAAGCATGTAATATAAAAAAATGCAACAACACAGGTATTAATAAATAGGCAGGCAGGTTGAATATGAGTTGGAAGACCGCGTTTGAAGCCTTCAATGATACGAGATAGGCTATTGCCATTTGAACTGAGTCATATACAGTGTATTTCTTAAAAAATGCAAGAAATATAACTATTTATGTAATAAAAATTAATTTGTGGGGCATAGAGACATGTGAACGCATCTTATATCAAGATAAAAGAAAATTTAAATAACAAACGCCTTTTCATACAATTGAATTTGAAACTAGAACACGCCGGCAGTGTCTCATTTTTCTGTGTACATAAATACGATATTTCGTATGCTTTATTTAACCGCAATAACATCATTTCCGCGCATTTTGAGAAAACAGAAGATATAGTAAATTTAACTATCTACAATAAAAATTCTTACCAATTTTGGCCTCGAGTGATGGTTACGGGAATATAAGTCTAAACGGTTTTTCGCTCAATGGCAGCACTTCTGTTTTCCTAATTTTGTGCATACACATTCAGTGAGTCATACTACATTTATCTACAAAAACCCTGCAGTTTAATATAGTACTAGTATTAATATTTGAGCCCCCCCTCCGCAGACAGGCGAGATGTACGTGGACTCTGCATTCCCCGCGTCGGCGCGCTCGCTGTACTACAGCGGGGGCGCGGGCGCGGGCGGTGGCGGTGGCGGGAGCGGTGGTGGCGGCGGGGGCGGGGCGGGGGCGGGCGCGGAGGCGGGCGCGGCGGCGCGCTGGCTGCGGCCGCACCAGATACACGTGGACGCCGACCACCGCCTGCCCTGGCTCGTGTTCCGCGAGCCCAGGCCCTCCGACATCTCGCAGGGTCAGTTTCCTTTGTTATATAACCAGATACGTTGTGGCCGAATAAAATACTTATATCACTTTTACACGCACAGTGTAATTTTTGGGCAGAGTAACGCCCTCAAGGAGCGATAGAATTACAATGACAAGAAAACATCTTATCCTCGCCCATTTATACTATTCTTCTTTATATTTGTTGATCGTTGTCAATAATGATGCATCATCCTACAATAACAGGTGCATAAATCACAGGTGCGCCACACATCTGGTTGCGAGTCCAGGCCCTCCGACATCTCTCAGGGTCAGTCCCTTTGTTATTATAAAAATTGAGGCAGTCATGAGGACTGCTGACTAGTAAAAACTCAGAACTGTATTTATAAGTATATATATATATATATTATTGTATTGGACTAAAGCTAGGTTGGGATGGCTGGTTCTGGTTTTCAGGTAATTTGGTACTACACGAAATATCAGGGCAAATGCGGAAGAATATGGTCACTTTGAAACCACGCTGTGTAGCTCTTGTGACGATGTCTCTGGTGTTCTTAATAAGGACCACTGATATATATGCATCACCAGGATCTTGAACAGTCAAATTAAGTGTCTCAAAGTGTCCTTCAATAGCTTAACCGACCGTTTTAAATTTGATCGTTATAAGTAAGTCGTGTACGCAACCACAACCGAGAGATAAACAAGCCGAAGCTAATTCCAAGTGGTCTTCATTGGCTGTAATTACAGTGCTTTAAATGTTGAGGCCAGTTATCAATGTGGAAGCACGCACTCTTTTCATGGGAAACATCTTCACTGCCAATTAATTGTATGAATTGTTTTAGGGATTCCAAATTATTATGATATTTAGTGCTCTAATAGAGCCATGCTCTTTAAAATTGACCATAAAAGCGGATTAGATGACGGCCAATTTTTAGCTCTGAGAAAGTTCGGAACGTTGGTTTCAAACCAAATTGGGTGGATCGAGCTGTTTTACCTGGCGCCGAGTCTTGGTGAAAAGACCATTCTTGGTTATTGAACATGGTGTTGTTAAGGGGCTTAATTACCTTCTCAAAAATGGTATCGTGATACACTTTGACGATGTTTTGATAACTTTTCACAAAAATATGACTCGGTCACTCCTTCATAGCTAACACCTCATTAAATCATCACTGAAGTTGGATAATGCCCACGTTGTACTCTTTTGACTATTTAGAAAACTTTCTTAGAGCTTTTGGCATAAATACGGTAATTTTGTCTGTGAAAAAGTTGCTCAATTGTAAAAAAAATCTCATCTACAAACAAAATTTGCTTGTGACCTCCCTTTGCGTATCACTGACGCAGTTATTTTGATTTAATCACCCTATTCTTGTTTATATTATCAATTAAGAAATGACCAGTGCATCTCTTATAGGCTCCAAGTCCTAAGTCATCTTTTAAAATACGCGACACGGTTCTCTAGGTTATCTTCATATCCCGAGATAAAATCATTTGCTTTTGGACAGGATTACTTCGTCGATATTAATATTTGTTTAGCATTTGTTCTTTACAACTATGCTATAAAACGTTTCTCAATGCATAGAATTAGCAAACAGTTCTTTGTTTTTCAGGTGTTCTAGGCAACTGTTGGCTATTATCTGCGCTGGCCGTGTTAGCCGAGCGGTCGGCTCTAGTCCGTAGTGTAGTCGTCCGCGCAGAACCAGCACGAGGTGCTTATCAACTGAGGTTATGTAAAGATGGCCGCTGGCTTACCGTTACCGTGGACGACCTACTGCCATGCAATAAGAAAGGTCATCTTGTGTATTCACAAGTGAGTATCATTTATTTTTCATTTTTATGTCAACTCCTGTGATTTGGAATTCGATGAAACAAATATACTGTCAGTATAAAGAAACAAAGGGAGTTAAATAGAATACATTATTTCTTCTATATTAATCTATATATATATATATATATATATATATATATATATATATATATATATATATATATATATATATATATATATATATATATATATATATATATATATATATATATATATATATATATATATATATATATATATATATATATATATATATATATATATATATATATATATATATATATATATATATATTAATGCCATTTTTCGTTGTAATTTTATAACCCAAGAACGGGCTCACCTATTCAAACCAAATGTTCAGTATTTGTTTGGACTATTTAGCAGATGGTTTATGTAAAGTTTGCATAAAATCGGTAGAACGATTCTTCATTTATTACATTTTTAATATTTCACTTTATACGTAGCGAAGCACGTACCGGGCCGCTAGTTATAATATTATAAATGCGAAAGTTTGGATGTTTGGATGGATGTTTGTTACTCAATCACGCAAAAAGTACTGAACGGATTTTAATGAAATTTTGTACACAGGTAACTGATGACCTGGAATAGCACATAGGCTACTTTTTATCCCGGAAAAATTAGGTTATCCCGCGGGATTCACCAAAAACTTTTATAATGCAGCGGGCTGCACGCTGCAGTTAGTGTTTCATTTTACTCGATATACTGCGGTGTTTTATGGACTATTCGCTATGATCTATTAAACGGTGTAGGTAATACGTTTTGTGTGCGCCTGTTTATTGAGGAGTCAAACCGAGAGAAGGCGTAAAGTGAGTGTACGTGTTCTGTACTTGCTCTAGTCGTAGAATTATCAACAAATTGATTAAATACACCCCAAAATTATAAATTGTTATTCGAAATATGACACTACGATCTCGATCTGGAAAGATTTGTAATAAAGACATGTAAATACTTTTTTGTAGAGCTCCCAGGTCGTGACTAATGAAGTTTAACCAGTTTGCTAATCATTAGCTGATGATCGCTCTGCAAAGGAAAGGAGGAACTGTTATACAAAATTTTATGTATCTTGATCCATTGGCTTAGGCTGTTTGTTCTGTCAGTCAGTGAGTGTTAGTATATAGTTAAGTAGATAATATACCATTGGTTAACTAGAAGTCTTCTGCCATTCCATGATTCTATTGATGTTAGCTGATTGTAAATTTATCTTAAACATTTTCAGGCAAAGCGAAAACAATTATGGGTGCCTTTGATTGAGAAAGCTGTCGCGAAGTTACATGGGTGCTATGAGGCATTAGTGTCTGGGAGAGCAATCGAAGGTGAGAGCTTCTATTCATGTAATTATTCGGAATCTATGATGTGCGTTTAACACCTTATAAACAGATTTTCACATTTATAATACTTGTATGGATTGGTTGTTTTATATCAAGATGGCTTTCTTGATGAAAGTAGTTAACCATCTCCTATAAACACGAAAGATGTTAATGGCCGGGTCGGGCACTTTAAAAAAAGTGTTTTTTCAGTTTTCTGAGAAACACAAAGTTGCCCGGGATTGGAAAGTGCCCGGTTGGCGATAGGCTTGCCACCTATCACATTTGTGGGACCAAGTATCTTCGGCTAATCGTGGGTGCACTTGTTGTACCTCTGCCTACCCCTTCGGGGATATGGGCGTGAAGATGCTATCTTGTAGCGCGCCGTGTGAGTCAGTTTCGCTTGTGTGTATGCGCGTGTGTGTGTGTGTCAGGGCTGTGCACGCTGACGGGCGCGCCGTGCGAGTCGGTGTCGCTGCAGGCGGGCGGCTCGCACCAGTAGTGTGTGTGTGTGTGTGTCAGGGCTGTGCACGCTGACGGGCGCGCCGTGCGAGTCGGTGTCGCTGCAGGCGGGCGGCTCGCACCAGTAGTGTGTGTGTGTGTGTGTGTGTGTCAGGGCTGTGCACGCTGACGGGCGCGCCGTGCGAGTCGGTGTCGCTGCAGGCGGGCGGCTCGCACCAGTAGTGTGTGTGTGTGTGTGTGTCAGGGCTGTGCACGCTGACGGGCGCGCCGTGCGAGTCGGTGTCGCTGCAGGCGGGCGGCTCGCACCAGTAGTGTGTGTGTGTGTGTGTCAGGGCTGTGCACGCTGACGGGCGCGCCGTGCGAGTCGGTGTCGCTGCAGGCGGGCGGCTCGCACCAGTAGTGTGTGTGTGTGTGTGTGTCAGGGCTGTGCACGCTGACGGGCGCGCCGTGCGAGTCGGTGTCGCTGCAGGCGGGCGGCTCGCACCAGTAGTGTGTGTGTGTGTGTGTCAGGGCTGTGCACGCTGACGGGCGCGCCGTGCGAGTCGGTGTCGCTGCAGGCGGGCGGCTCGCACCAGTAGTGTGTGTGTGTGTGTGTGTCAGGGCTGTGCACGCTGACGGGCGCGCCGTGCGAGTCGGTGTCGCTGCAGGCGGGCGGCTCGCACCAGTAGTGTGTGTGTGTGTGTGTGTGTGTCAGGGCTGTGCACGCTGACGGGCGCGCCGTGCGAGTCGGTGTCGCTGCAGGCGGGCGGCTCGCACCAGTAGTGTGTGTGTGTGTGTGTGTCAGGGCTGTGCACGCTGACGGGCGCGCCGTGCGAGTCGGTGTCGCTGCAGGCGGGCGGCTCGCACCAGTAGTGTGTGTGTGTGTGTGTCAGGGCTGTGCACGCTGACGGGCGCGCCGTGCGAGTCGGTGTCGCTGCAGGCGGGCGGCTCGCACCAGTAGTGTGTGTGTGTGTGTGTGTCAGGGCTGTGCACGCTGACGGGCGCGCCGTGCGAGTCGGTGTCGCTGCAGGCGGGCGGCTCGCACCAGTAGTGTGTGTGTGTGTGTGTCAGGGCTGTGCACGCTGACGGGCGCGCCGTGCGAGTCGGTGTCGCTGCAGGCGGGCGGCTCGCACCAGTAGTGTGTGTGTGTGTGTGTGTCAGGGCTGTGCACGCTGACGGGCGCGCCGTGCGAGTCGGTGTCGCTGCAGGCGGGCGGCTCGCACCAGTAGTGTGTGTGTGTGTGTCAGGGCTGTGCACGCTGACGGGCGCGCCGTGCGAGTCGGTGTCGCTGCAGGCGGGCGGCTCGCACCAGTAGTGTGTGTGTGTGTGTGTGTCAGGGCTGTGCACGCTGACGGGCGCGCCGTGCGAGTCGGTGTCGCTGCAGGCGGGCGGCTCGCACCAGTAGTGTGTGTGTGTGTGTGCGTCAGGGCTGTGCACGCTGACGGGCGCGCCGTGCGAGTCGGTGTCGCTGCAGGCGGGCGGCTCGCACCAGTAGTGTGTGTGTGTGTGTGTGTCAGGGCTGTGCACGCTGACGGGCGCGCCGTGCGAGTCGGTGTCGCTGCAGGCGGGCGGCTCGCACCAGTAGTGTGTGTGTGTGTGTGTCAGGGCTGTGCACGCTGACGGGCGCGCCGTGCGAGTCGGTGTCGCTGCAGGCGGGCGGCTCGCACCAGTAGTGTGTGTGTGTGTGTGTGTCAGGGCTGTGCACGCTGACGGGCGCGCCGTGCGAGTCGGTGTCGCTGCAGGCGGGCGGCTCGCACCAGTAGTGTGTGTGTGTGTGTGTCAGGGCTGTGCACGCTGACGGGCGCGCCGTGCGAGTCGGTGTCGCTGCAGGCGGGCGGCTCGCACCAGTAGTGTGTGTGTGTGTGTGTGTCAGGGCTGTGCACGCTGACGGGCGCGCCGTGCGAGTCGGTGTCGCTGCAGGCGGGCGGCTCGCACCAGTAGTGTGTGTGTGTGTGTGTGTCAGGGCTGTGCACGCTGACGGGCGCGCCGTGCGAGTCGGTGTCGCTGCAGGCGGGCGGCTCGCACCAGTAGTGTGTGTGTGTGTGTGTGTCAGGGCTGTGCACGCTGACGGGCGCGCCGTGCGAGTCGGTGTCGCTGCAGGCGGGCGGCTCGCACCAGTAGTGTGTGTGTGTGTGTGTCAGGGCTGTGCACGCTGACGGGCGCGCCGTGCGAGTCGGTGTCGCTGCAGGCGGGCGGCTCGCACCAGTAGTGTGTGTGTGTGTGTGTGTGTCAGGGCTGTGCACGCTGACGGGCGCGCCGTGCGAGTCGGTGTCGCTGCAGGCGGGCGGCTCGCACCAGTAGTGTGTGTGTGTGTGTGTGTGTCAGGGCTGTGCACGCTGACGGGCGCGCCGTGCGAGTCGGTGTCGCTGCAGGCGGGCGGCTCGCACCAGTAGTGTGTGTGTGTGTGTGTGTGTGTCAGGGCTGTGCACGCTGACGGGCGCGCCGTGCGAGTCGGTGTCGCTGCAGGCGGGCGGCTCGCACCAGTAGTGTGTGTGTGTGTGTGTGTCAGGGCTGTGCACGCTGACGGGCGCGCCGTGCGAGTCGGTGTCGCTGCAGGCGGGCGGCTCGCACCAGTAGTGTGTGTGTGTGTGTGTGTCAGGGCTGTGCACGCTGACGGGCGCGCCGTGCGAGTCGGTGTCGCTGCAGGCGGGCGGCTCGCACCAGTAGTGTGTGTGTGTGTGTGTGTCAGGGCTGTGCACGCTGACGGGCGCGCCGTGCGAGTCGGTGTCGCTGCAGGCGGGCGGCTCGCACCAGTAGTGTGTGTGTGTGTGTGTCAGGGCTGTGCACGCTGACGGGCGCGCCGTGCGAGTCGGTGTCGCTGCAGGCGGGCGGCTCGCACCAGTAGTGTGTGTGTGTGTGTGTGTGTCAGGGCTGTGCACGCTGACGGGCGCGCCGTGCGAGTCGGTGTCGCTGCAGGCGGGCGGCTCGCACCAGTAGTGTGTGTGTGTGTGTGTGTGTCAGGGCTGTGCACGCTGACGGGCGCGCCGTGCGAGTCGGTGTCGCTGCAGGCGGGCGGCTCGCACCAGTAGTGTGTGTGTGTGTGTGTGTGTGTCAGGGCTGTGCACGCTGACGGGCGCGCCGTGCGAGTCGGTGTCGCTGCAGGCGGGCGGCTCGCACCAGTAGTGTGTGTGTGTGTGTGTGTCAGGGCTGTGCACGCTGACGGGCGCGCCGTGCGAGTCGGTGTCGCTGCAGGCGGGCGGCTCGCACCAGTAGTGTGTGTGTGTGTGTGTGTCAGGGCTGTGCACGCTGACGGGCGCGCCGTGCGAGTCGGTGTCGCTGCAGGCGGGCGGCTCGCACCAGTAGTGTGTGTGTGTGTGTGTGTCAGGGCTGTGCACGCTGACGGGCGCGCCGTGCGAGTCGGTGTCGCTGCAGGCGGGCGGCTCGCACCAGTAGTGTGTGTGTGTGTGTGTGTGTCAGGGCTGTGCACGCTGACGGGCGCGCCGTGCGAGTCGGTGTCGCTGCAGGCGGGCGGCTCGCACCAGTAGTGTGTGTGTGTGTGTGTGTGTCAGGGCTGTGCACGCTGACGGGCGCGCCGTGCGAGTCGGTGTCGCTGCAGGCGGGCGGCTCGCACCAGTAGTGTGTGTGTGTGTGTGTGTCAGGGCTGTGCACGCTGACGGGCGCGCCGTGCGAGTCGGTGTCGCTGCAGGCGGGCGGCTCGCACCAGTAGTGTGTGTGTGTGTGTGTCAGGGCTGTGCACGCTGACGGGCGCGCCGTGCGAGTCGGTGTCGCTGCAGGCGGGCGGCTCGCACCAGTAGTGTGTGTGTGTGTGTGTCAGGGCTGTGCACGCTGACGGGCGCGCCGTGCGAGTCGGTGTCGCTGCAGGCGGGCGGCTCGCACCAGTAGTGTGTGTGTGTGTGTGTCAGGGCTGTGCACGCTGACGGGCGCGCCGTGCGAGTCGGTGTCGCTGCAGGCGGGCGGCTCGCACCAGTAGTGTGTGTTTGTGTGTGTCAGGGCTGTGCACGCTGACGGGCGCGCCGTGCGAGTCGGTGTCGCTGCAGGCGGGCGGCTCGCACCAGTAGTGTGTGTGTGTGTGTGTCAGGGCTGTGCACGCTGACGGGCGCGCCGTGCGAGTCGGTGTCGCTGCAGGCGGGCGGCTCGCACCAGTAGTGTGTGTGTGTGTGTGTCAGGGCTGTGCACGCTGACGGGCGCGCCGTGCGAGTCGGTGTCGCTGCAGGCGGGCGGCTCGCACCAGTAGTGTGTGTTTGTGTGTGTCAGGGCTGTGCACGCTGACGGGCGCGCCGTGCGAGTCGGTGTCGCTGCAGGCGGGCGGCTCGCACCAGTAGTGTGTGTGTGTGTGTGTCAGGGCTGTGCACGCTGACGGGCGCGCCGTGCGAGTCGGTGTCGCTGCAGGCGGGCGGCTCGCACCAGTAGTGTGTGTGTGTGTGTGTCAGGGCTGTGCACGCTGACGGGCGCGCCGTGCGAGTCGGTGTCGCTGCAGGCGGGCGGCTCGCACCAGTAGTGTGTGTTTGTGTGTGTCAGGGCTGTGCACGCTGACGGGCGCGCCGTGCGAGTCGGTGTCGCTGCAGGCGGGCGGCTCGCACCAGTAGTGTGTGTGTGTGTGTGTCAGGGCTGTGCACGCTGACGGGCGCGCCGTGCGAGTCGGTGTCGCTGCAGGCGGGCGGCTCGCACCAGTAGTGTGTGTGTGTGTGTGTCAGGGCTGTGCACGCTGACGGGCGCGCCGTGCGAGTCGGTGTCGCTGCAGGCGGGCGGCTCGCACCAGTAGTGTGTGTTTGTGTGTGTCAGGGCTGTGCACGCTGACGGGCGCGCCGTGCGAGTCGGTGTCGCTGCAGGCGGGCGGCTCGCACCAGTAGTGTGTGTGTGTGTGTGTGTCAGGGCTGTGCACGCTGACGGGCGCGCCGTGCGAGTCGGTGTCGCTGCAGGCGGGCGGCTCGCACCAGTAGTGTGTGTGTGTGTGTGTCAGGGCTGTGCACGCTGACGGGCGCGCCGTGCGAGTCGGTGTCGCTGCAGGCGGGCGGCTCGCACCAGTAGTGTGTGTGTGTGTGTGTGTCAGGGCTGTGCACGCTGACGGGCGCGCCGTGCGAGTCGGTGTCGCTGCAGGCGGGCGGCTCGCACCAGTAGTGTGTGTGTGTGTGTGTCAGGGCTGTGCACGCTGACGGGCGCGCCGTGCGAGTCGGTGTCGCTGCAGGCGGGCGGCTCGCACCAGTAGTGTGTGTGTGTGTGTGTCAGGGCTGTGCACGCTGACGGGCGCGCCGTGCGAGTCGGTGTCGCTGCAGGCGGGCGGCTCGCACCAGTAGTGTGTGTGTGTGTGTGTCAGGGCTGTGCACGCTGACGGGCGCGCCGTGCGAGTCGGTGTCGCTGCAGGCGGGCGGCTCGCACCAGTAGTGTGTGTGTGTGTGTGTGTGTCAGGGCTGTGCACGCTGACGGGCGCGCCGTGCGAGTCGGTGTCGCTGCAGGCGGGCGGCTCGCACCAGTAGTGTGTGTTTGTGTGTGTCAGGGCTGTGCACGCTGACGGGCGCGCCGTGCGAGTCGGTGTCGCTGCAGGCGGGCGGCTCGCACCAGTAGTGTGTGTGTGTGTGTGTCAGGGCTGTGCACGCTGACGGGCGCGCCGTGCGAGTCGGTGTCGCTGCAGGCGGGCGGCTCGCACCAGTAGTGTGTGTGTGTGTGTGTCAGGGCTGTGCACGCTGACGGGCGCGCCGTGCGAGTCGGTGTCGCTGCAGGCGGGCGGCTCGCACCAGTAGTGTGTGTGTGTGTGTGTCAGGGCTGTGCACGCTGACGGGCGCGCCGTGCGAGTCGGTGTCGCTGCAGGCGGGCGGCTCGCACCAGTAGTGTGTGTGTGTGTGTGTGTGTCAGGGCTGTGCACGCTGACGGGCGCGCCGTGCGAGTCGGTGTCGCTGCAGGCGGGCGGCTCGCACCAGTAGTGTGTGTGTGTGTGTGTCAGGGCTGTGCACGCTGACGGGCGCGCCGTGCGAGTCGGTGTCGCTGCAGGCGGGCGGGGCGGGCGGCGCGGGCGGGGCCCCGCTGGAGCAGCTGGACCGCGACCTGGTGTGGGCGCAGCTGCTGTCCTCGCGCCAGGCCTGCTTCCTCATGGGCGCCAGCTGCGGCGGCGGCAACATGAAGGTACTGCTCACTGCACCACCTGCACCACCTGCACCACCCGTACAACACGACACTACATATACTCCACTCGTTATAGGGGGTTCACCTCGGCAAATCGACGTACCCAGTATATTACCACGTGAAAACTTGTATTTTGGCATCCTGAAACTGTTCTGTGCTGTTCTAAATAAAGAATATTACGTCCTGAAGATACTTTAAAAAGCGAAACCGGTCGATAAAATTAAATAATTTAGTATAATAATAGTGAAATAAAAGTACAAGTGTGGGTAAACTAATTTCAACTAAAAAAAATGATTTAGTATGTATTTATTTTGTTGCTTAGGCCAAATACTTTTCAATCCACCCTCGTACGATTCAAAACATACGAGTAGCTGAGGTTAGTAGAACGCGGTCCCCTGAAAAAGACGGTCGTATAGTAACTACACAATATATTTTTGGGGCCATCTTATCTCTACCTTCCCGCTACCTTCTTGCAAACTTCCACCTACCTTCTCGTCCCTCTTTCCACTGTCCTCACCCTATTTAAACCTACCTCTCCCTACTTTCTCGCTACCTTCCCGATACTTTTCCGCTACTTTCCACTACTTTCCACTACTTTCCCCCTACCTTTCCGCTACATAACCACTACCTTCTTGCTACCTTCCCTTAACTTCCCCACATTTATTCTACCGTCACCGTACCTCGCACATATCTTCCCCTACTTTGCCTCTACCTCCCCTCTAGCCTGCCGCTAACTTTTCACCATCTTCCTTCTTCTTCCTTGCTACCTTTCCGCTACCTATCCCCTACCTTTCCACTACATTACACCTACCTTATACCTTCCCGCTACCTTTACTCTACCTTTTCCTACCTTATCTCAATTTTTCCCTACCTTCCCGCTTACTTTCGACTACCAATCCTCTATCTTCCCGTCGCCTTTCCGCTACCTTACTGCTAAGTTGCCGCTACCATTCTGCTACTTTTCCGCTACCTTACCGCTGCATTTCCGCTACCTTACCACTGCCTTTCCCCTACTTACCCTCTACCTTCTCCTTACCTTCCGATTACTTTCTGCTACCATAAACCCTACCTTTCTCTACTTCCCCTCACTTCTCCCTAACTTCCCTCTACCATCCTTATACCTTTCCCTACGTTCCCCCAATCTTTCCCGCTAGCTTCCCACTACCTTACCTTCCCAACATTCACACTACCCACCTCATTGTTCCCTCTACTTTCCCGCTGCCTTCCCTACTTTCCCTCAACTTCCCCCTATCATTCGTTTACCTTTCCCTACCTGATCCCTACCTTCCCATACCTTCCCTCTACCTTTCTATACCTTCCCCCTACCTTTCTCTACCTTCCCCTACGTTCCCCCAACTTTCACTCTATCTTTTCACCTTTTATCACCCCTCCCACTATCTCCCACCCCCTCTATCGCCTCCGTCCACATCTCCCTCCCCGTATCTCCCCTACCCTAAACCCCCTCCTTACTCATACATATATGATCCTTTGAAAACATTGGCTATTGAATTATTTTTCAGGTCGACGAAGAAGAATACCAACGTCTGGGGCTTCGTCCTCGTCACGCCTATTCCGTTCTAGATGTAGTGGAAGTGGCGGGGGCTAGGCCCTTAAGGCTTCTTCGTCTTCGTAACCCCTGGGGCCACTACACTTGGCGAGGGGCGTGGGCCAATAATTGTCCGCGATGGACCGAAGCCTTGCGCAGAGCTTTACCTGCTGCTCCAGCCCCGGGAGATGATGATCATGGCGTCTTTTGGATCAGTTTTGATGATGTGCTCAAGTGAGTTTGCTTTGATTACTTTCCTGTTTGCGTGAATTTAGAGAAATAAATAAAAAATATTGATAAAAGCAATATCAGAAATGTTTACTAATTTGAATGCTTAGTATACGCTGTTGCGTATGGTGAATTTTCTCGCGATATCCTTCTATAATTATATTTTTAGTGAAATACGAAAGGAAAAACGCGTAAGATGACGTCCAATAAGTTCTTGTGACACAACGTAGTCACGCGATTGGCTTACGATAATGCTGTACACTGTTTCCCGTTTTCACGTTTTCGTCCATAAGGGGCATGGAATTGCGATATTTATCTTCAGTCCACGTCCTGCCCATTTCGAAGTACTTAGTCTAGCGTGCAACTGTGGAATATGGAGGATTAAGAGTCCTCCAAACCACCATGTCGCTATGTATAATACACATTTTCTTAAACAGAAGTTTCAATTTGATGATGCTCCAATTTCTTGTCCCCCATAATGTTATTTCGTGGACTTGATTAATAAATGTTGATTTTTAGCTCCGATCCAGTTGTATTTAAGCGGGCAAATATGTTTGTTGGTACATTTATGTCTTCGATCAAATACTACTAGAACAAATAAACTAGATTCAAGTTCAAATAAACTAGATTGTGCGATCTTATTTAGTCCAATTTGAGCAAACCTACGAATGCGTCACATCACGGAAACGTCTTATGAGTAGCATGTGACTTGCAATTTTAAACGTTAAAGCTTTGAACCTAAATTTTCGAAGGGTCTAATATTTTTTACGAGTTGTCATCGGTGTAGCGGGGTAATAGTCGAAACTAAACCATAATAATATATAAGGTTGATTATTATTAAGATACTTTTATATCATTGCGATATTTTGGTTTTTGAATATACAATTCTCAAGCAATTTTCTTCCGCGAAGTTTGTAGACAACGCTGACTCTTGTTATTCTTTATCGAAGATTTATGTAGACTGTAAATAAAAAAAAACGTGTGTACTTATTGTACGCACGTAAGAACTTATATTTTATAAATTTGTAATAATTAACTACAAAAATTTTTCTAAAAATTTTATTCTTGGCGTTATCCTACGTTTGTAGAGAAAAATAATAGGAAAAAAGATTATCTAATTAAATAAATTTTATTTAAATATTATAAAATATTTATTGGTACATAATTTAAAAAAACGGACAAGATTTTTTTAAAAATTCTACGGTTGAATAGCAAATTTCATGATGTCAGTTTTTCGTAATGGTGCGCGCGCATCGTAATAATTTACTCTCATCATTTTTTCCTAACGCGCTAAAAGAAGTATCACTTCAATAAATTATCTAGAATAATACTGGATTACTGAAAATAGTCCACACTAATATTATAAATGCAAAAGTCTGTCTGTCCGTTACGCTTTCAACGATAAACCAATTTTGATAAAATTTGGCAGGAAATGGGCTGATGTTTGGCTGCCTTGGGTATGAAACTTTGTATGAAATATTATATTAATGGTATGTTACTTTAACTTTTGATAACGCGCGAGTTAGTTAGAGTAGGGTTATTATAAATAATTTAAGAAAAGCGCATATCGTATAGATGATTTTGTAATTCCATTACTAGATACTTCGACTGCATAGACATTTGCAAGGTGCGAGTGGGATGGCACGAAGTCCGTTTGGCGGGAATCCTCCCGCCTATGTCCTCAACTCGCCATCTCACGTGTTTACTACTAACGGCCACGCAGCCCACTGAAGTGGATTTCACATTGTTCCAAGAAGGACAAAGGTATGTTTTATTGAATAATGCCTACATTATTCTGCAACTGCCCCGGGAACTAGTCATTAGTCTATTTGACTCATTACATGAGGTCTTGAGTTCAAACACTGGATGGCGGAATACAACATAGCAAGATATTATTAAGAACGTTACGTTATGATATGTTATGTTTTTTCAAGGAAAAATAATCCCATTTAAACATAAAATTTATGTACAACCCAGATTATTTATAACGTTCCCGGGTTTGTTCCGAAAACAATGAAAGTGTTTAAACTTGTTCTTCTTTAAGATTCCTATGTTGGTCCAATATTCTTATTAACTGGAATGAGCCAAGAGGAAATTATTTTACAATTTTAGCGGACTTGTGACCTTTCTATCTGTTTCGTATTATCGACGGAGGTTAGTTGACTGGTAAGTTCTATTCTTCTCACTCCGTTGAGTGTACTGATGTACACTCAACGGAGTGAGAAGAATAGAACTTACCAGTAAGAGGCAAGGTCTCAGGCTTAGATAATTGATTTATTGATTTTATCATGACATAACAAAGAAGCAGATGGCTCTCCTGGCAAGAAGAGTACCCATCGCCTATTGACACCATGTATGTGGATAGTACATTGCTATCTGCGTGGCGGGATGGCACCGCCCATGCATAAGTCACCGGCTAGGCGGCTACCTTAGGTAGCCGCCTAGCCGGTGACTTATGCATGGTACCTTCGAACCGGAACACGATGATGACAAGATTTGATGCTATTACGACAAGGAATAGGTAATGCAGTGGGTACCATATACTCGAGCGAGACATTGCAGAGATTCATCACGTAGTAGTCACGAATGTAGTGGCACGTATATCCTATCATTTGCCTTCTCGAACTGCCTGATAGATCGGCAGATGGTCTATTCTTCAAGGGGATCCGAACCGTTTTTAAATTATGTAAATTAATATCGTTTATACCGAAATCCAAAATAAAAAATTTTGTTTGACAGAAATTCAGCGAAAAGTCAAAGATCGCAGTTGGATTTGTGCGTTGTGGTGTTCAGAACCAAGTCTGGGCCTAGTGCGCAAGTTGGAAAGCTTGTAGCTCACAGTAAAAGACAGGTAATGAAAAATTACGTAATCAGTCACATTTTGAAAGTTTCTTTTATAGTATTTACAGGCGGACGAGCAAGTGGGCTACTTGATGGAAAGCGGTCACCGCTGCCTATAGACATTTGCAACATAAAAAGGTTAGTTACCAATGCGATACCGGCTTCTAATAACTTTATTGGTCCTCTTAAACATTCCAATATTAAATCTACTCGGAAAAACCAGTGCGGTGAGCTGTTCAATACTTTAAGTGTTCATATAGAGAAGGTAGCAAATCGAACAATTGGATGAAAAAAATATCTTCTCGCCCATATCCCCAAATTTATACGAAGCCCGTATCCCCAATAATTAGACGAAGATACTTGGTCCCACATTGTGATAGGTGGCAAGCCTATCGCCAACCGGGCACTTTCCAATCCCGGGCAACTTTGTGTTTATCAGAAAAATGAAAAAACATTTTTTTAAGAGCCCGACCCGGGAATCGAACCCGGGGCTTCATGTGGTTGACGCCAACGCTGGACCACTAGACCACAGAGCCGATATGGATGACCAACCAGCAATATAGATGGAATCTCTAATTATGGCGTGTAGTGCGATGGTGTAACTTGAATGCCAGCAGTATATTAAATAGCTCATGAGAATACTTCCCATTATACAGACGGTAGGAACACACATAGAAATTGAACGTATCTCCGGAGACGAAGTGGTTCAACACCGCTGGTAAGAGTAGGATTGTCGACAACCGCTCTACTTTGAATTATATCAAATTGGAGGGTTCGATACTGAGATACTCTGGTCCAAAGTTGAGAACAATACTCCATGTGTGGCGGAACTTGCACTTTATAAAGCATAAGCATAAGCATATGGCCAGACATGAAATCGTCTAGCATAATTCAACACCCCCAGTTTTTTAAGCTAACTTTACCATCCAAATGGTTACGGAACTGGACATCACTAATAATTTCGACACCCAAAATGTTAATGCTGTCAGAGATGGTGAGGAAGTGTTCCGGAATAGAGGAGCCTAAGTTGTTTAACTTTAAAAATACATTTATAATTATCAGATACAGGCGATATAAGTTATCGCCTTAAAAGAGTAACCGCTAGCTTTTCCATCATGGCTCACGAAATTTGAGAACACAGATTTGAGCTAATTATCTGGCCAGATCTTGGGAACCTATAGTGGATGAAAATATTCCACCATACACTTTTGTTTGAGCCAACTTTCCCTTGGAGCAGAATTTTGCAGGTCCCCAAGACTTAACAACAATTGTGTTGAGTATTTTCGATTATAGTACAGGATACAATTGTTCTTTACAAGTCACGATATGATGCATAATCCCTTCGTTATAAAGATGCAGCGTCAGTGCGCTTTATTTTGATCCATGCGGTAAGTATTTTTCAGGTTTTTCGCATTTCCAACTGCCTTCAAAATAAATAAAATTGTTCCCTGAACTTCCATGGCATTTGTTCTGTAGATCGACATTTCCAGAACAAAAACGTACTTTGTTATATTTTGTAGTAGCAACCCATACAAATAATTCTTTCTTGGAGTAGTTTTTGCAGTGCTCGAGAGACGGTGGAACTCACTTATAAACCGCTATATTTTAAGTGTCCCATATTGTGACCAAAATGACGCTTAAATTTGAATAAGTTTCTGAGTTCAATATAATCCATAAAAAGAATTTCCTTTGTAGAAACCTGATGTATACTCTAATCAATCAACGTAATAGGTGTTATCTATTTTTTAACAGGTTCGTGGTTTCGTAGGCTGCCACAAAATGCTAGAAAAAGGGTTTTATCTTGTTGTGTGTTTGGCATTCAACCATTGGCACACTGGCTTGGAATTAGCGGATAGTTCGGGTTGGCCCCGACATGTACTAGCGGCTCATTCGTCTAAGCCACTAGCGGTAGAACGACCATCCTTACATCCTCACATTCTGGCTGATGCCATCATTGGCTTGACGCTAGCCAGGGGACAGAGGCATGAAGGGAGACAAGGAATGACTGCTTATTATTTGACTAAGGTTAGTTGACTTTTTTGCTTTAATCATCCATATTAATCTAAAATTATAAATGCGAAAGATTGGTTGTTTGGATGGATGGATGTTTGTTATTCAATCACGCAAAAACTCCTGAACGGACTTGAATGAAATTTGGCACACAGGTAGATGATGACTAGGAATTGCACATAGGCTACTTTTCATCCCGGAAAACTAGGTGATCCCTCGGGATTCACCGAAAGCTTTTATAATGCTGCGGATTGTAAGGTACAGCTAGTATTATAAATGCGAAAGTTTGGATGTATGGATGGATGTTTGTAACTCGAATCAAGCAAAAACATCTGAACTAATTAGTACGAAATTTGGCACCGATGTAGATGATGGCCTGGAATAGCACATAGAATACTTTATCGAGGAAAAATAAGTTGTTTCCGTTAGCAAAAAGTTTTATAGTGCAGCAAATCATTTAAATTCTTTTTATTAAAAAATATAATAAATTTTTTGATCAATAATGATACGAGCGCCACCTGTTGACTGCATATTCAACTGTTTCTACATTATGAGTGTGTTGGACGCCATCTATGAACATGTTTTGTAAGTAATATGACGACAATGACATTATTAACATTTATTGACTACAATATTATGCAAGATTTTTGCATAGTTCAGCTAGTTTTATATATTCCTGAATTCCATCGCAACAAGAGGAAATAATTATGTTTTCGTCCCAGATATCAATAATTTTATGATATAAATACGTTTTCTTTAGAGACATTGAATGTTACACAATAGTCATTTGAAGTAATATTGAGTATTTTTTTCAGGGCTGGGCAGGATTAGTAGTTATGGTTGAAAACAGACATACAGACAAGTGGATTCACGTTAAATGTGACTGTCAGGAGAGTTATAACGTCGTATCGACGAGAGGCGAACTGAAGACTATTGACTCAGTACCCCCGTTACATAGGTGAGTTGAGGAAAAATTATAGAGGCGTTAGAGGAGCATCTATTTATTTATCATCGACCGCCCCGTTGGTCGAGTGGTTAGACCCTGACTACGCAATCAACGAGGCTCGGGTTCGATCCCCGACGGGGACAAGCATTTGTGTGATGAGCATAAATGTTTGTATTTCCGGGTTTGGGTGTATATTATATATATTCTAGTATTTATATATGTATTTCTATGTATTAGTATCGTTGACTAACATCCATAACACAAGCAAATAATTTGCTTACTTTGGGGTTAGATCAGTAAGTGTAATTTGTCCCGTGAATTATTATTATTATTATTATTATTATTATTATTATTATTATTATTATTATTCATGACAATAGCATGTTTTCATCAATTCATCAATTTTGTCATATGGTGAGATACGTGGTGATCCCAGCACCGCCAGTGATCGACCTGATACGTCTAGCGTGATCTAGTTGTCTGCGATAATCAAACTTATAGTTTTACGAGCTCAACATACCCTTGGCATTAGTTTAAGATATGGACTGGAACTGGACTGGAATGGAACTGGAATCAACTATTCCAGTTTAGCAATCTGTTTAAGATGGCGTCGAACGAACACGTCCTCTGCAAGATATCCAATGTGGCCTTTAAAAATGCTTCTTTGCCGCGGAATAGAAATTATTTGAATCTAAATATCCCGAATTAGTCCACACTGTACTAGAATTACTAAACAATATGCAAGGAAAACAATATAATTTAATCGTGTGTAAACAACCACACAGCCAGTTATACGTTTCATAAGTTTTAACATGAAACTTTGGAGTTACATTACCTTTTCGCTGGTTTAATTGTTGTAACTCGGGTACACACCTACCTTTAGACATAATTTGAATCTTTTTACTGAATGACAATTGTGAGAACTTGTTATTTTTAATTTTTAATAAGCACACATTTTCAACACAAACTTCACAATCAACTAACATTAAAAAAAAATAACAAATGCGCTAGTAAAAGCAAATCACTACAATTATTATAGAAACTCAGCAATAAACTGTTAATTGTACACACTTTCAAATGTTAGAATGAAATATCTTCTAAGAAAATTATAAATATATTTGGCGTAAACAAAATACTATACAATGCTTAACACATGAAAAATGCAAATGGTCAATGCGAGATAAAACATTTCTGCTATTTAAATAAATAAAACCTTACTTAACAAAAATGTGTAATGTGCACACGTGATTTATTAGATTTCTGGTTATTATATTTTTTACTCGGATTATAGGCATTAGGTATCGAACATTTCCGATTAATCTCGATATCTGCAGAACTCCGTAACCTGTGGTAGGAGTCGCGCTAGTCGTGGCTTTCGATATTCATGGGTGATATTCATTGCAAACTGTCCAAGACACAAAAATTACTACATACATGCGAACAAATCTCCTGCGGTAGACGGCGGCATGACTTGATTAGAGTCGTCAAATGCCTGTATTGTTTGTATGCTTGCAAATAGATGCTATTTATAAAATATTAGGCGTTTTTAAGTTATTATGTTTTGTTTATTCATTATTAATTCAAGTCATCTAAAACGTACGAACGTTGTAATAAATTATCTGTAAATGGCAAGTAAAGCACTGCATATTAAGAATTGCACGCCGCTGCTAGTTACGACAGTAGTGACACGTATAGCCAATCTTCGCGTTTTACAATTTGCTGGAATGACAGATGGTTCTTCAACCCCTTTTAAGAACCATCTGTCATTCCAGCAAATCGTAAAAGGCGAACGGCCTGAACCAACACGAACAATATAAAAAGTATTTTGTGTTAATTTCCAGGCAAGTGATCATCGTTCTCACTCAGCTGGAGGGTAGTGGGGGGTTTTCAATAGCCCACCGGCTGACGCACCGGCTGGCGGCGGGCGGGCGGCTGCAGGACTGGGCGCCGCGCGCCGACCGCGAGCCGCGACACCGGCCGCCGCTGGCGCGCCGCCTCGCCGGACTGCACGCGCCGCGCCTCATCACCTAGCCCGCCCCCACCCCGCCCCGCCCACCGCGAGCCGCGACACCGGCCGCCGCTGGCGCGCCGCCTCGCCGGACTGCACGCGCCGCGCCTCATCACCTAGCCCGCCCCCACCCCGCCCCGCCCACCGCGAGCCGCGACACCGGCCGCCGCTGGCGCGCCGCCTCGCCGGACTGCACGCGCCGCGCCTCATCACCTAGCCCGCCCCCACCCCGCCCCGCCCACCGCGAGCCGCGACACCGGCCGCCGCTGGCGCGCCGCCTCGCCGGACTGCACGCGCCGCGCCTCATCACCTAGCCCGCCCCCACCCCGCCCCGCCCACCGCGAGCCGCGACACCGGCCGCCGCTGGCGCGCCGCCTCGCCGGACTGCACGCGCCGCGCCTCATCACCTAGCCCGCCCCCACCCCGCCCCGCCCACCGCGAGCCGCGACACCGGCCGCCGCTGGCGCGCCGCCTCGCCGGACTGCACGCGCCGCGCCTCATCACCTAGCCCGCCCCCACCCCGCCCCGCCCACCGCGAGCCGCGACACCGGCCGCCGCTGGCGCGCCGCCTCGCCGGACTGCACGCGCCGCGCCTCATCACCTAGCCCGCCCCCACCCCGCCCCGCCCACCGCGAGCCGCGACACCGGCCGCCGCTGGCGCGCCGCCTCGCCGGACTGCACGCGCCGCGCCTCATCACCTAGCCCGCCCCCACCCCGCCCCGCCCACCGCGAGCCGCGACACCGGCCGCCGCTGGCGCGCCGCCTCGCCGGACTGCACGCGCCGCGCCTCATCACCTAGCCCGCCCCCACCCCGCCCCGCCCACCGCGAGCCGCGACACCGGCCGCCGCTGGCGCGCCGCCTCGCCGGACTGCACGCGCCGCGCCTCATCACCTAGCCCGCCCCCACCCCGCCCCGCCCACCGCGAGCCGCGACACCGGCCGCCGCTGGCGCGCCGCCTCGCCGGACTGCACGCGCCGCGCCTCATCACCTAGCCCGCCCCCACCCCGCCCCGCCCACCGCGAGCCGCGACACCGGCCGCCGCTGGCGCGCCGCCTCGCCGGACTGCACGCGCCGCGCCTCATCACCTAGCCCGCCCCCACCCCGCCCCGCCCACCGCGAGCCGCGACACCGGCCGCCGCTGGCGCGCCGCCTCGCCGGACTGCACGCGCCGCGCCTCATCACCTAGCCCGCCCCCACCCCGCCCCGCCCACCGCGAGCCGCGACACCGGCCGCCGCTGGCGCGCCGCCTCGCCGGACTGCACGCGCCGCGCCTCATCACCTAGCCCGCCCCCACCCCGCCCCGCCCACCGCGAGCCGCGACACCGGCCGCCGCTGGCGCGCCGCCTCGCCGGACTGCACGCGCCGCGCCTCATCACCTAGCCCGCCCCCACCCCGCCCCGCCCACCGCGAGCCGCGACACCGGCCGCCGCTGGCGCGCCGCCTCGCCGGACTGCACGCGCCGCGCCTCATCACCTAGCCCGCCCCCACCCCGCCCCGCCCACCGCGAGCCGCGACACCGGCCGCCGCTGGCGCGCCGCCTCGCCGGACTGCACGCGCCGCGCCTCATCACCTAGCCCGCCCCCACCCCGCCCCGCCCACCGCGAGCCGCGACACCGGCCGCCGCTGGCGCGCCGCCTCGCCGGACTGCACGCGCCGCGCCTCATCACCTAGCCCGCCCCCACCCCGCCCCGCCCACCGCGAGCCGCGACACCGGCCGCCGCTGGCGCGCCGCCTCGCCGGACTGCACGCGCCGCGCCTCATCACCTAGCCCGCCCCCACCCCGCCCCGCCCACCGCGAGCCGCGACACCGGCCGCCGCTGGCGCGCCGCCTCGCCGGACTGCACGCGCCGCGCCTCATCACCTAGCCCGCCCCCACCCCGCCCCGCCCACCGCGAGCCGCGACACCGGCCGCCGCTGGCGCGCCGCCTCGCCGGACTGCACGCGCCGCGCCTCATCACCTAGCCCGCCCCCACCCCGCCCCGCCCACCGCGAGCCGCGACACCGGCCGCCGCTGGCGCGCCGCCTCGCCGGACTGCACGCGCCGCGCCTCATCACCTAGCCCGCCCCCACCCCGCCCCGCCCACCGCGAGCCGCGACAAATACTGCCCTCACTATATTGTCTATAACGTTCATGTTGATTGTTAAACGACTAACTATACAGACACAAACACAATTTGTGAAATATTTATGTGTAATATCTCCTCTAGCTTTACCGTAACGTGTGACAATGATTTCGTAAAATACAATAGAAGCGTGTAATATTTCTTTAAACGCAGTAAAACTGCAGCAACCGATTTTCCATTTTCTGTATCTCAGATTTCGCAACAGATCTTTACCAAATTAAAACGGGCTCACACGGGAAGTATACTTTCTAAACAAAAAAATAATTCAAAATCGGTGCATAAATGAGTGAGTTCTGAGGTAACAAACATTAAAAAACATACAACAGTATAGATTACCTCCTAGTTTTGGAAAGTCGGCTAAAAACTGATAAAACGCGTGATATTTGAATTGACCAATGAGCGCGCTTGGTGGTAGAGTTGGCCATCAGATTGTAATTAATTAATCACTTACAGTACATTCCCGTTAAGAGTGCAGTAAGTTATCATGCATCAAGCGTTCGTTTGAAAAATGATTTTGACTGGTCAGTGTGAAATTGACTTTCTAATTATGAGTGATTTGATTGGTTAATGGGCCAGCGAATAACGATAAATCACTGCATTCTTAACGCGAATGTACTATAGATGACAGATGCTACACATCATATGTGAATACTGTAACGCTCGCTCGTTTTTTTATTATTTTTAAAGTTGAGTTTTAGGAATTATATTTATAAATTTTATATTTAAAACTAATTTTAATTATACATAATTAAAATCGTCTTTTAGGACAATGCAATAATTATTGTTGTGTAAAGTTCGGTATGTAAGATACTTTTTGTTAATGTTATGTTTTTATAAGGTGCTCGACGTGACCGCACGACTATAATAAGAAAATGATACTAAATCTTCATTTTTAACAATAAGTAATTGACTCGAATAACTTTGCCCCCAAGTAGATGTGTTACATCAATATAATTTTAATACAAACGTTTATCCCCAATTTACAGTCCCTTAGGGTTGATTTTTGAAAAAAAAAAACCTTTGACCATTAGGCTTCAACTAGTCTTCCTGCCTTTCATGAAAGTTACTTTATTGGTTTATCCGTGAAACTATAAAAGACAGACTTTCACTTTAAAATCATTTTTCTAATTTTCCATACATTTTTTTCAAATAGTTTCTTTTATACAATCCTTATATTGACCTTGACTGACCTTATATAACAAATACTATGGCAATATTAATTTGATGAAGATATGAAATGAAATAAAAAATATTTATTTGCCAGAATATGGGTGTCACAAGTTATTGAAAATTAATTAAAAATATATATCATATCTTCTCAGTGTGTGGCCACGTTCCGATCCGGTAGTAATTGTAAAAAATCGATTCACATTTTTAGTTCAATAATAAATAATTATAATTTTAAAATATTTGCACACCATATCATGGTAGAATATGTTGGTAATTTAATCAAATTTTAATAACTTGTAACTCCCATATTCTAGCAAATAAATAATTTTTCTTTCTTTCTTTCTTTCATTACAAACATATTACACCATGATATATGGTGTGCAAACATTTAAATTTCGGTTAATTTTGTTATGATTACATTTTTTTTTCCTAATTATATTGAAAAAGAAATTATAGACATTACAAAATACGGACTGTTGAGTCGGTTAGTTTATCTGATCGATATGATCTATGATGTCGTCGGACATATTGTTGTTATTTTGTGTCTAGTTAAATTTTCGTAACAGTCACAAGTTGTGGTGATGTTAGATCACAGATGTTTAAAATAACAGGACAAAAGCTCTCTTTAATTTTAATGTAAGTATAAGTAACAAAAATGTAAAAAACATGAATGTATTTTGAAAAGATGGAATTAATTTTATTAGTTATTAATCGAAGAGCAAATAAAATATGTAAGGTAATTTTTTTCGTCATTATATTAAGTGAAAAAAAAATTATAAACGATATTGTAATGAATGTTAAGGCTGAGATAAATATTCGCCTAAGACAAGTTAAATTTTTATGATTTTATTTAAAAAGTAAAGCCAAATACCAAAGCTTAAAGAAATATTATTTAATTTTAATATTTGAGGCCGTTATTTCATTTAATGTAATTGTCTTTACTTTTGAATAATTAAATTGGTATGAATGTGTTAATCTTGATTTTTATTTTAAATAACTTTCAATTGAACATTGTTTATTGATAATATTCATTTAAAAATTTTCGTTCTGCGGTTTTTTAAGATTTACTGATATTGTAATTTGTTGTTCATGAAAAGTTCGCCTTGCCAAGTTGATCAATTTATTGATTTCTCGCTTTCTTTGAGAATACTTATAACACATGCATGTGTGTAATAGCATTTATCTTGTATTATTTATTCTGTACTCTCATTGGTAGACTCGACCAATATTTCAAGCCTTAACGTCACAAATTTTAGAACTTCTCTGCATTCTAATGTTGTCACAACGAAATAAAAACAGATACGAAGAAAAGCTAATAATGAACATTTTATTTGTTATAAGTTGTGTATGCGTTATTATTCTTAAGTTTTAAGATATGTTTTGTTAAGCTATTGGTTGATTAATCATATAGCTTAACGTTCGTTATACCTCAGTATGTCACAAATCTAAATATTAGCGCATCCTGATCCAGTCGCTAATTATATTAAACAAACTTAGGCTAATGAAAAGGCTAATAAGATATAGCTTGATTAGCTTGCACTGTACAACTGCATGGATATTGTGTGATAAACGGAAGGACAACCCGATTTATCATTTTACGAACATGAGGGAAAGTGATAATTTGCATTATTTAAAACTTCATGAAGAAAACGCGCGCTAGTCAAGCTGTAGCTTGTAGTAAACTATTGATAAGCTATTTGTGTATTCACGAAAATGTTATGCATGATATGTATGTATTCACGAAAAATATTTATAGTATATTAAGAATGCAGTAAGTTAACTATTAATATTAAAGGCCCATTAACCAATCAAATTACTCATAATTAGTTTTCGAGTGATTTGATTGGTTAATGGGGATAACGATAACTCACTACATTCTTAACACGAACGTACTATAAATTTAAAATTTTAACAGACTGGCACATTGTCACAAAAGTCGATGATTACATGTACTCGCGTTTTAACGTCTTATTGGCAAATTCTTTAAGAACCCACTAGGTTCGTAGATTCAACATACGACCTATAAAATGAAGACAGGATTGTAAAATACCTGTTAGACTTTATATCTGATAATATTTAAGAAGTCTAAAGGTCAACTCCGATTATTTTATCTTTTATACAAGACTTAAGTTCTCAGACGTCTTATAAGCTTCTGAAAGGAGTGACGATGGCTGTAGTAAGTTAAGCCATCTACGTACAATGACCCAAGTGACTAAGTGCGGAAATATAATGGTTTATAAAAAAATTAAAAATTCGAGTTATGGTGGTAATGTCGAATAATTTTTCCTACTCTTTCATTGTGGTGCTACTTTGAATGTGGACATTGTAAGACGTGGTGATCGGAAGTTAACCTTTAGGGTTATTTCACAGTGACGACATAAATCGGTGATTTCGGATTTTAACTTTTTTAAATAATGTATACAGATCTTATACTGGCCTTAAAATGCGCCAATACCAATGTACAGGGACTATGTCCATATTGGAAGAGATTAGATTGTAATTGATACGATGTTAAGGAAAAATGTAGTTAATATTTCAATATTTTACGTACAATAATGGTACTTTTGTGTATTTTGATATTTTTAATGGTTTACTTACTTTGACGATAGAAATTTTGGCCAGAATCTTTCAAATTTTTACCTCGAGCGTAGGCTCTGTTTATATTTTGTTATTTTTTTACTTTTATAAGATTATTTATCCTTACTTTTAACTTAAAGCTAAAACAACTGGACGGATTGAAATTTGGAGTAGGCATATATAGATATTATAACGTAGACATTGTCTAAGAGTTTTAAAAATTCAACTCCTGCGGGCGTCAAAAGGATCTTTTGCGACAAATTGTTATGCGATTCAATTATGTTCATTTATTTATTTTTAAGGCAAAGCCTTCTATGTACTAACGTACTAGTCAAGGTTAAGTCAAATTCAAGTCAAAGTGGTGAAACCACGCCAATTGTGTTCCGCTAAACAGGGGTCGTAAATTGTACATTCTTCAAGAAGATTACGTTCTAAGATACAGTATACAGCCAATTTATAACTTTTACAAATGATCGCCAACTTTGAGTAAATATTTCTAACATATGTCGAAAGTTCGCGTTAAGAACGCAGTGAGTAATCGTTATCCGCTGGCCCATTAACCAATCAAATCACTCGTGATTTGATTGGTTAATGTGCCATCGGATAACGATGACTCATTGCATTCTTAACGAGAATGTACTAGTAATATTATCAAGGACCTATAGTCCTTGATAATATTGCTGGTTGACCTGCGCAACAGGCGCGCGCGACGAGAGAACCTTTCATTCCATATATCAACCCGTTAGGGGTTAATTTTTTAAAAAAGGATCGTTTGTATGAACCCGGACTTTTAACTATCTTTTCTTGCCAAATTTCATCAAAATCAGTTCAGTTGTTTAGCCGTGAAAGCGTAACAAATAGACGAGCATTTATAATATTAGTATGGATTATAAGATCAACATTCGCATATCGTCAATGTAAGCAAATCACACTCATTCCGATACTCATTTTTTATTCAAATTTATATTTTTCTATGGATTCTTGCCATTATTTTACGGTAGCTTTAGTTGTCTGTTCTCGGGCCTAGTGATAAATAATTGTGCAATATTTTCTATGTAAACACAGTTTTATATACAGAACTTGAGTAATGGCACAAATTGGCACATGTTATGATGTATCTGTGATTCGCTAACACAAGAACGCATAACAACAGTATGTACCGTGGAAAATAAAAAATTGTTAGCCATTTTTTAAAACATATTTACATGCTTCTATTATTTCTAATGTTTCACTCATAAAGTGATTGATTAGAAATAAGATTGTGCAAAAAAGAAAACAATATTTTATAAAAATTAAAGTTGGAAATATCAATTTAATTGTATACTCTTCACTAGTCTATAAAACTCCATCGGAGTGTTGTGCGATTGCTTTACTCAGAATAAAAATTTCAAACCAAACTAAATGGTAATCCTGCTATTTAAACTTGAAACACCATTTGAAATATTAGTTTACTGCCATTAAGTGCTGCGATGTCGCTTGCGAAAGGATCTCACTGACTGAGTTGACGTAGTGCTAGATTGTAGCCTAACGAATTATAACAGGATGACAGTGTTTGGCACCTCGAAGATATTGATCTCTCGTAATGTGTGTATACGTTATACAGTATACGTAAAAATTATGAAACAAAAAATGACGTATATATACTATGAAGTTCATTGGAATAGTTTTTTTGCGTATCGTTTAAAAAACATTATTCTCAATATGTTGACTTAGTGAATACTGTTTTCAACAGGCGTATACTTAACACCAGGATAAATACAGGAGTACGTTAGATTTTAGAGCAACTAACTTTCTCGCAAATATATAGTTTGGTGCTTTAAGATGACATTTATCTACTAGTGGAGCAGTTTGCTTGTTCTATGCATACAAAAATGGCTTGGCTCTTCAGATATTTCATATCAGGTTACGAAAACGTTGGTTTTAACCTCCCCACCAGCATTAGAATTTAACTTATTGGAGTCCAATGAAGCGTAACAACTTAATCACTTAAATTCGACGACTTTCTGTAAAGTATACAAACAATGCGTTGTATGACTTTTTTATTGAAAGCTGATGCTTCGGTTGGCTTAAAAAATAATAATTAAATTCCAAATTATCTTTATGTTTAGATATTTTCCAGTAATGCCACATTTTCACGAAGAATACGTTGTCAAATCTTTGGTGCTTGTACAAGTAATATTTATATCGGCAAACAAGCAGATTGCTCTCCTAATAGGAAGAGACTATTATCGCCTATAGGCACCAAATATATATATATATATATATATATATATATATATATATATATATATATATATATATATATATATATATACCGAGTGAGACCTCTACTACTTATAGTAGTCACGATGGCAGTCCCATGTTATGCCAATCTGCAACGAGATTCGACTTAAAAAAGTATTACTTGTTGATCTGAGTGCTAAGTGTGAGTTTTTCTTTTCGCATTTGATCGTGAGCGCGTTTGGAGTTTACTAAGAATTTGTATGTGATTTGTACAGCGCCACCTAGTGGTAAACGTGAGAAACCAGTTTACCACTAGGTGGCGCTGTACAAATCACTTACAAATTCCTAGTAAATTCGAAACGCGCTCACGATCGAATGAGCTCACTCACGATCGAAAAACTCACACACTCTGTTCTTAATTGCTAATCGAGACATTGACATAATATTATGAATTGCAAAAACATTTTCTATCTTCCACGATAAATATTGCGCCTAATTCTTGTGTTAGCGAATATTTAGTTAAACAAGTGCGACACAAAATAGTATTACAGTTAGGGCCAAGCGATTTTATAACTTATTTTTGTGCTATTAGATATTAAAATCACGTAGCGATAATCATGCCTTTAAATGTTTTGTGTCGCACGGTATAGATTTTAAAGTTCATTGTGTAATATACCTTATTCTCATCATCGTAAAGATCATAACTGTAGCACGTGTGTGTAGTGTTAATATAAAATAATTTGTACACAAGAATAAGCTTTTGTAAGAAACGTGTTGGCAGTATTCGATGAGCTGTTTTTTCTTACAGCTGACGATAATAGAATAACATGATGCGAAACAAACCGTTACAGAATTTGACCAATCACAGAGTAGGACTCGAATCTGAAGCCAACTCTGATTGGTTGACCAAAAACTAGTCAGTTTCATGCTGCAGTAGCGTAATTTCGCATGATGAGATTTTTAATTTTTGTGCCATAGTTAAGTCTAATTGGGCAAGGATAGTTTAGCGTTTATTTTAACCAATCAGAAACATAGCTGAATATATGTACAATGTCTTTATTCTCCATGCTTTCTAATGATGAGACTTTGAGAAATGAGTCTAATTAGTACGTTCGCGTCAAGAATGCAGTGAGGCATCGTTATCCGCTGGCTCACTCACCAATCAAACTACTCATAATTAGATTTCGAGTGATTTGATTGGTTAACGGGTGAGCGGATAACGTAGACTCACTGTATTCGGAAAAGTACTATAGATCCATCTAATCCGAATAACTACTCAATTTCAACTTTAGCACATAAAGTAACTTTATACTATAATGTTACAGAAGATACCACAATGCTTAAAGCTAATTGGATCATTATGGACATTATTATATGAATGCAAGAAAACTTATATGCAAAAAGTAACCTATTTGTTGAAATGATTGATTAGTTTCTTCTGATTTCTATTTAGATTTCTACAATTTGGTGTTTCTGAATGGTGTGTTAAACTTGACGCTAGATCTCCTTTTGAAGTTTTATATTATTTATTTCTTGCTTCAAATACTAAAATATAATTTAGACATTTGATGATATTTGACTATGAGCAGGATTTGTGTTTCCTTCTCATTCTCCGTTAAAATTCCAACCCAAACGTTCATCTGTGTATGAATCAAATAAGTCACCATAATAGTGTTCCGACTATTCCTAAGAAATTGTCTGCTCAAGGATCTTAATGAATTGACGTGACCTCATGATCATGTTGAAAATTTCACCAAAACCTAAAACTAGTTTCATAATAGTCTGCAATATCATTTGTATGGTTAAAATGAATTAAATTTTTGTCATTTGGAATAAAGTAACCCAATTAATTTTTAATGCATTAATTCAAATGGTACAATTAATAATGGCTTCTCAAGACACAGGCTCTGCCTAGTTTGGGAGCCCCTGGTAATTCATTATATATAGCCTTTTTAACTACCCTTTTTTTCTATATTTTCTCATCTTTTAAACCTTCCCTGAATTGAACCAAAAATGATGTATCTATAATATAGGGTTACATTTAAGGGTGTTAAAATATAACATGAGAAAACTTCTATTAAACCACATACAAATGTAGTAAACAAATAATGAAATTAAATAATTTAATTAATTATTTTAGAATTATTTAAATTAAACATTTAATATATTTACATATTTACGCATATTTTCAGTTGTATATATAAAGTAATCAATTTTTGTCAATTACAAATTATAAAACGTAACATTAGCCAAAAAAAAATCATAAGTTTCATTATTAACTTTTCAAATCCTAGTAATAAAACGAGATTTGGGAAATAAAATTACATTAGACAAAAAATAAAATAAAAAATAAGATGTATCATACTTAACTGCTACCATAAGGTATGTATTACATATGTACTTATAAGGCATTTTTGACTCCAATATTTTATATAGGTATTTACGTGTACCCACCGGTAATTTGAAGCAAGTAATAGGTAAAAATTTGATATCACGTTTTTATTTATAATTCTATTAACGTAGGATTGTTTTGTAGGAAAGCGACGCTTACTTTGTACGTTAGCGGTTATACGGATGCATGTTGTAACTTAACATAAGGGAATAAAATTATTTAAATTTGACAAAGCATTTTTTGTTTCCTCCTTCAACTGTACATATAATAAATTATCTGTTTTTTATCATAAGATGTATGAACAAGCAGATCGGTCTCCTGATGGAAAGAGTCAACTATCGCCTATATACATACACCAAAGGTGTTAATGGAGCGTTGCTATCTTGTGGCGAGGTCTAATGTCACATGCATAAGTATACCGGCTACCTTACCCTCCAAACGAACACGACAGTGACAAGCACTGACGCTATTGCGGTATGAATAAGTAACTCGGTAGTAGCAGACCCACGCGAGACAATGCAGAACTCCAAAGGCGCTCGGGACCAAACGGGGGAAAATCTGTCCGTGTCTATATGAAAGAGAAGTGTGAAAAGATTTTTTTGATTAGCATTTTTGTGTGTCTGTATGTGCTTAATTTGTCTACTGATTTTTGTCTGATAAAAAGCGGTCACTTAAATCCATAGACATCTGTAACGTAAGAAGCAATACGTGCCGACTCAAAAAAAGCGTTATTCCGCCTTAAAAGATGTAAAATCCAAGGTCCGAGATGTATAGCGTCATAAGTTCTACATTTACTGTTACATAATTGACTAAGCACATGTACTTTAATTTCACTTCACAACTTTATTTGGACGTATTTACACGAAAAAGATCCAATCCACAGAAAGTCATTTCAGAGATACTGACGTTTAAAGTTAGCAAAGATAGTACAATACTACGTAAGAAAAGTTAGGATGATTTTGAAAGTGTCGCTGTTGTTTATGAAAAAAATTAATTGTATAAAAAGAATCACGACTACTTAATTTTTTAACTTATTTGGCTGGTAATTGGCTATAAACCAATAAAGTTGGATAATTCAAGTTGTTTTTATTTTTCAAGTGCTGAACATGTGGACTGGTTTTTAGAGCGAAAAAGTGATACACAGCTATCTTTGCTCGGATATTTTTTACATGATCAAAACATTATTGATAATTAATATTACTTTGGTGCATTAAATTCATTTTTGACCATGTTTGGATTGGATCTTTATTGTTTAACTACATCCATTTTCAGTGTATCACTCAACCTTGATGCTTAAAAAGTGAAACCGGTGGAGTGGATATATTACAAACAGAGTTGTGAAGTGAAGTCAATGTAAATGTGCTTAATCAATTGTGTAACAATAATAGAATTTCACCAAGTGGCGACGATGGAAAGTATAGAATATATTCTACATTTACTACCATAAAAAAGGATTCTCTATGCTGACCTCTAATAATATTTAGACGTCAGTATTCTTATGCTATCTTAGCGGGATGTTTGGACTAGTTATCGTGGTAAATCGTTGGTATTACTTCAAGAAAGCTTTGCGCAAACTTTTTGTAACACCCTGGACTTGTATGGTTCACTTACTAATTTACAATCTCTATTATTTTATGTTCAAGCGAAACTTAACTAATTTTCTTGCCAGTGCTCCGATTTTTCTATGATTTATTCGGCATGTCTTTTAACCATTCTGCCAAATATTTATTCTTTTCCGGTTTACAAAGTTTTCTAGGTTTCATTTATCACGACATTATTTTTTCATTTTACTTTTTCGTTAATGGTATTTTTTATATCATAAGATAGTAAACAAGCAGATGGGTCTCCTGATGGAAAGAGTCAACCATCGCCTATAGAAACCAAAGATGTTAATGGTGCGTTGCTATCTTGTGGTAAGGTTTAATGCCACATGCATAAGTTTACCGGCTACCTTACCCTCCAAACCGGAACACGACAGCGACAACGTCGACGCTATTGCGGCAGGAAAAGGTAAAACGGTGGTACCTGACCCGGGCGAGACAATGCAGATCTCTACTACCTAGTAGCCACGATGATAGAGAATCACATAGCCAATATGTCGCCTTTTACGACCTGGCTCTCAGAACGGCAGTTGGTCTATTCTTCAAAGGAGCGCGGAACCAACACAGGGAAAACATATGCAGTCTGTAAAGAAAACCCTGCCCGATCGTGAAAGGCATTATTTGGTAGTTTAATACAAACAAGTTTGTGTCATTATTTTATGGCTATTGATTTATAAATTTTCTAAATATTATATAAACTACGATATTTTTCTTATTTTAATAAAAATAATTATTTTATTAGTTTTTTTAATAATGTTATTGACCTACCTATATACATTTAGGATCAGACAGGGTTTTCTTTACACTCTGTATATCTATCTATCTAAATACTTGACAATGGTTAAAGCAATAATAAATTGAGTCCGTCCGTCCGTCCTTTCACCTGTCCACCCGTCCGTCCGTCCGTCCGCATTCTAACGCAGAGATCGCTAGTACCTACTAGAAAGCTATAATTTGGCATCAACGTAAATATTAGTCACGTCAACAAAGTGTTAACATAAAATCTTGAAAAATATTTTTTTCAGTGTAGCTCCCCTAGATGTAACTTGGGGATTTTAAATTTTGTTTCTTACGTATCCCATACTATGGGGTATTGTTGGATAGGTTTGAAAAAATATTGTTGGTTTGTGAAAACTATTTCTCGATTAAGGGACTTGGTTGTGAAATATTAAGGTTTAAAATGTTAATTTTTGTTAGAGTCTAGTGGCCCCTGCCTGTTAGCTAATCGGGTGGTTTTGAGGGTGGGCAAAAAGTTCAGGTAGTGGTAAATATAATGAAATATAATATTTTATCACTTAAGCACTTGTACTGTTTCACAATAAAGTTATCATTTATTTCCAACCAGTTTCGCTTACACAAGCATCATCAGGGCAATTTATAATTACAAACTAAACACAAAATTAAATGTCAACAAAATAACAAATTTGAAGGCATGAAAAAGGATAGAAAATATAATGAAGTTAAAAGAAAACCATCACAACTCAGAAGTCTTTACAAGTTTTTGAGTAATAGTCGGCCATTTTATAAAAAGTTATTATTTCCCCGTGTTAGTTCCGGGCTTCTTTAAAGAATAAGCCAACTGCCGTTCTGCCAGGCAGGTCATAAAAGGCAAAAAATAAATAAAAAAATAAACAAAAGGCGATCAATTGGCTATGCGAGTCACTACCATCGTGACTACTAGGTGGTAGAGTTCTGCATTGTCTGCATCTCGATCTATCTGGTACTACCGCTTTATCTATTCCTGTCGCATTAGCGTCAGTGCTTGTCACTCTCGTGTTCCAGGTTGGGGGTAATGTAGCCAGTAAATAATTACACGTGACATTACTATCATACGAAATGGACAGTGACGCACTATTAACATCTTTGTTGTATGCGTGGCAATGGTCGTCTCTTTCCATCAGGAGACTCATCTGCTTGTTTGCTATCCTATGTTATAAAAACCCCATATTGGTCCGGGCTTCTTTTGAAGAATAGGCTAACTGCCGTTTTGCCAGGCACATTGTAAAAAGCGACCGATTGGCTACATGTGTAACTACCATCATAAAAATTATGAGGTAGAGTTCCGCAGCGTCTCTCTCGGGCATTTACTACCGCTTTCCTATTCCTGCCGCTATATCGTCAATGCTTGGTCGTGGTAATCGTGGTACTCTGGTTTGGAGGGTAAGGTAGCCGGTAGATTTATGCATGTGATATTGCCATCTGCCATAGAGAATTTTTAAAAACCGAGTCGGATTGAAAGTGGGACCCTCAATATTTTCAATCAGGCTGACCAATGCCAGCTACTTAGTAAAATAAGGTGTACAATAAAACATAACCAGCTATAAAAAAAACGCGCGCACATAGTTCTATTGGATTATATAGGAGAACATTAATTTCATTAAGAGAGCTATAAAAGCGGAAGCAGTCGAGACGTAGTCATCGACTAGTAATTTCCTACCCTTCGATTATCTACCCTCATAAAACCTATTCAAGTAGACCGCAACCATAAATTTACTGGAATATACATTTATTTATTACTAGCTGCCCGGCACACGTTGTTCTGCCTTCTTAACCACTCTGATTTTTTTCTATGTATATATCTATAATAAATTCAATTTATTTATCTATTTTATTTTTTATTTATTTATTTATTTAATTTATTTATTTTTTATTGTGTCTGCCTAGCCCGTAAGGGATATGGCGTGAAGATATGTTTGCATATGTGTATGTAACTAATTCAATGAACTGGCGATCGACCTGTGGACGAAATTCGACCATAGACAATAAAATCTCTTTTAAGTTTGACACCTGATTTTAGACGCGAAGAAAATGGTGTGTGAAGAAAATGGTGACATATTCTGTGTATGTCGGATGATCGTAATATAAGAAGGGCAGTCCAAGATGCTAAATAGGTAGTTACTCGAGCGTCGCAGGAACCTATTGGAGTTTGGAGATTAAATTATAGGAAAAATAAAAGGTTATATAATGATTTTTATATCAATGGCGGGGAAAAAATCTACAGATGAAAAAATGTTTTACAAAAAACTACGACATAGAAACATTAAATCGCGTCAGATTAAGATATGGTGGTTTAATTGACAGCTAAAATTTAGAAAGTCTGCCAATTCAAGTGTAGCGTAAGGGAGTGGAAGGGTCACAAAGTTGCAAAGGAAACATTGTTTGGACATTCTCGAACGCATCCGAATTTTCTTTTATTATATAGGAAATGATGTAAGAATATCGCCTCTGTGGTCTAGCGGTCCAGCGTTGGCGTTGACCACATGAGGTCCCGGGGTCGATTCCCGGAACGGGCACAAAAAAAGTGTTTTTTTCAGTTTTCTGAGAAACACAAAGTTGGCCGGGATTGAAAAGTGCCCGGTTGGCGATACGCTTGCCACCTATCACATTTGTGTGACCAAGTATCTTCGGCTAATCGTGGGTGCACTTGTTGTACCTCTGCTTACCCCTTCGGGGATATGGGCGTGAAGATACTTTTTTTATGTAAGAATAACGAATAAAATATAATCTGACAATTTCTATAAGTCAAAGTTATTTGAACTTTTTTTTTCAGCCCTAATTACCCGTCTCTATATAAAGGGATGGAGAACCTCAACAGCATGCGAGGTATCCCCCCATGTTAATCTGACGCGCTCGAGTAAATGCCAAAATCCTCTCTTGGTCTCCCCTACTAATAATTGTAATGCAAAACATTACTGCGATGAAATAGCATAAACGTAAATGCCACTCATATTTATAACATAACTGAATGACTAAATAAAAGTCAGGCAATTACCTTGCTTTCATATTTCCACTTTGGAATGGAGATAACGCATCTATATTTCTTACATCATTGACATTAATTTATTGATATTCTACGATATTCTTCGACCAGTGCGTCTTACCAGTCATGACATACGCAGCCGAGACGTGGACACTAACGGTGGGACTGGTTCATAGACTCAAAGTCGCTCAGCGGGCTATGGAGAGAGCTATGCGCGATGTATCCCTCAGGGATAAAATCCGAAACGAAGAAATTCGTATGAGGACCAAGGTCACTGACATAGCTCAGAAGGTTAGCAAGCTGAAGTGGCAATGGGCCGGTCACATCTGCCGTAGATCTGATCACTGATGGAGTAAACGGCTCTTAGAGTGGAGACCGCGTCTTGGCAAACGTAGCGTGGGACGCCCCCTTACGCGGTGGCGCGACGATCTGCGCAGGGTGGCGGGAAGTAACTGGATGAGGAGAGCCGAAGACCGGACTCAGTGGCGCGCCTTGGGAGAGGCCTATGTCCAGCAGTGGACGAATGCCGGCTTATGATGATGATGATGATGACTACGATATCTATCTAGAACGCAAATACTTAACATTTTATAAAGTACTTGCTGTGTCCGCGATCTCGTCCACGTGGAAAAAATTCTAAAATAAAAATCCGCATAGTTCCCGTTTCCGTGAGATTTTTAAAATAAAAAAGTCTCAAATTATCTTCGTACCAAATTTCATCCAAATCGGTTCAGTGGTTTAGGCGTGAAGAAGAGACAGACAGACAGACAGACAGAGGTACTTTCGCATTTATAATATTAGTATAAAATAGCTGACATTTCTTACGTCATTGCTGTAATGCATATTTTTATTAATTTAATGTATTGTTATAGTGTGTGGATATTATTTAAAAATCTTAAGTTTCTGCAGTTCTCCCCTATGTAAACTTTATCTGTGCTAGGTATATTTCAAACTCCATTCGCGTTATTGTCATTAAAGGGGTGCAAAGTTGTTTCTTCCCATATTAATATATGAATGATTTTGGATTTGGTGTCCAAGCTAGGTCCCTTTGAAGACCTGAGCATCTGCCATTCCGCCAGAGAGTTCGCATTAGACAAACTATTGGCCAAACGAGTCACTACCATCGTGACTAATATGTGGTAGAGATCTGCAACGTCTTTCTCGGGATCGGTACCTTACCTATTCCTGTCGCGGAAGCGTCAGTGCTTGTCACCAACTTGTTCTGGTTTGGATTGTAAGGTAGCCGATAAACTTATGCATTACATCCCGCGACACGAATAAAAAAACGGGTTGTGGATGTGTCATGGACACAGCAGTGCATCTTTCACGTGAAAACGTCTACGTCACGAGAACATCTGGCGATAGTAACATTTTTCATTCGTCGTTCTAATCAAACCAGCCTACGGGCCTAGACCACGTCCGTCCATTTTGTGGATAGCGAAGTAGAGCGTAGCGGTGCCACCACCAGAGGGTGACTCACTATCACCCAATTAGATAAAAAAAAAAGTATCTTCACGCCCATATCCCCGAAGGGGTAGGCAGAGGTACAACAAGTGCACCCACGATTAGCCGAAGATACTTAGTCCCACAAATGTGATAGGTGGCAAGCCTATCGCCAACCGGGCACTTTCCAATCCCGGGCAACTTTGTGTTTCTCAGAAAACTGAAAAACACTTTTTTTAATGTGCCCGACCCGGGAATCGAACCCGGGACCTCATGTGGTCAACGCCAACGCTGAGCCACTAGACCACAGAGGCGACAAGAGAGAGAGTCCCAATTAGATGAAATAATCAAAAACCTTCACCATAAAAAGGCCTCGGGATCGCATAAAATCACAAATAATATAGTTGATACTTCCCTCCCTCCCCTATATACCAACTAGTGTGTATCTTCAATGTACTCCAAACCCGTTGCGCGTTTCCGGACGAGTGGAAAGATGCCACCGTCATAGAATAATACACAAGCTGGAAAAAACCCGGAATAATGTTAGTAGTTATCGTCTCATTAGCCTAATCAATACGTTAGGCAAAAAACGGTAGTAGTAAATATAATAAACTAGCTGTGCCCGCGACTTGGTTCGCGTGGAAAGAAATCTAAAATAAAAACCCACGTAGTTCACGTTCCCGTGGGATTTCCGGGATAAGAACTATCCTATGTCCTTTCTTGGGTCTCAAACTATATTTGCACCAAATTTTATCCAAATCGGTTTAGTGGTTTGGCCGTGAAAGCGTAATCGACAGACAGACAGACAGAGTTACTTTCGCATTTATAATATTAGTATGGATTAAAAGGAAAACTATTACGGCTTAAAGACTTTACAAGTGATTGAGTAATAGTCGATCAACTTATAAAATGTACTTGGAGAAAGATTTATAGGCGATAATCTTGTGGTGTGGATATGTTCGTCATGGATGTTAGATTATAAGATGTACGAATTGATTGATGTAAAGAGTGAGAAACGTTTGGATGTTTTGTGTGTAACAGAGATTAAGCGTAAATGTAGTGAAACTACTGATCTCTCCGGTGACAAGATGGCTCTGTGGTCTGGTGTGCCCACGATCATGCAGGCACTGGAGTAAGTATTTTTCTATCGTCACCATTAGTCCCTGGTGTAATAAATTATGGTATGGCTGGGCGTTGGGTAGACGACAACATATTGCTTCGCGGATTTTTTCCCCGTTAAAAATTTTTGGTGTCTATATGCAACGGTTTCTTTTTCCATCAGATGAGCCATCTGTTTGTTTACTATCGTATGATATAAAAAATGTTCATAATTTGTGACTGTTGCATTAATTACATACATAAATATCTACCTGTTTCCGAACCAATAACTTCAATGTAAGTCGTATTGTAATCAACTAATGCACACATCAGCCTGTAACCAAAATTATTCTTCTATTTGCCTGCACCGTTTACATTAAAAATATCTGGTCAAATATAGTTTATTATTTGATGATAACCACTGTCAGATGTTAAAGTAAAAAAATTATGCAAGTTAGTATAAAAAATTGATGATAATTTATGACACGTCAACATATTTTTTACCGGATCGAAACCGCAGCCACACACTAAGAAGATCCGGCGGATGAAACTCAGAGGGCTTGTCTTTTTTCATTTCATATTTTTTTTACAATATCAAAGTATTACAAAAAATATATACGAGATCGGTATGCGGAGCAATTAATCCCAGGCTTTTTTGTCTTCTAAGTAACCTGAGATTTTATAATATCCCTTTTTACACAGTTTTGTTTTAACACACCTTTTAAAATTATTGACTGGAAGGTCCCTTATATTTTCGGGAAGTTTATTGTGAAAGCCTATTTAATGCCCCATGAAAGAGTTACTTATTCTGTGGAGACCATATGCATGCGAAACAAGATTGTTTTTGTTCCTTGAATTTAGTAAGTGTACATTATCATTTTTTTAAACAAGCAACGAACGATTTATTATTTTTACGAACATACATCAAGTTGAATGTTTGTTTTTATATTACACGATGACATACAAACAGATGGCGTTCTTAATGGAAACAGACAACCATCGCCTATAGACCGAAAAATGTTAATGGCGTTAATGTCACTTGTATAAATTTACCGGCTACCTTACCCTCCAAACTTGAACACAGCAATGACAAACATTGACGCTATTGTGGCAGAAATAGATCAGGCAATAGTACCAAATATTTTATATTTATAAACTACATTTCACATATTTTTTTTATTACTTCATCTACTTTTTTATTTTATTTTATTTTATCTCTTTAACTTCATAGTATAAAAATTAGTATAACGAAAGAGGAGCACTACTATCCTAAATTGTATGCCATATTTTGGTTTAGTGATTGGTTTATATACACTGATGTAATTATAATATTTTGTAATGTTTTGTCACTAACTGTTTGTGTATCATATTAAATAAATAAAATAAATAAAACTACCCGGGTGAAACGTTGTGGAATTCTACCACCTAGTAGTCACATGTATAGCCAATCAGTCGCCTTTTACAAACTGCCTGATAGAAAGGCAATTGGTTTATTCTTCAAAGAGGGGTTGAACTAACATGGAGTGCTTGTTTTTATCCTGTGATATAAAAAAATGACTATCCATTTCTGTTCAGAGATGGGGAATCCATTTTCATATTAATAATATATATATATATATATATATATATATATATATATATATATATATATATATATATATATATATATATATATATATATATATATATATATATATTAGTCACGTAGACAGTCATGGTCTCTGTGGTCTAGTGGTCCGGTGTCGGTGTTGATCACATGAGGTACAGGTTTCGATGTTCAGCAGTTCAGAAATGTTTTTTTAGTATTCTGAGCTGCTCAGGATTGGAAAGTACCCGGTTGGCGATAGGCTTGCAATATATCACATTATGGGACCAAGTATCTTCTGCTAATTATGCGTGCACTTGTTGTACCTCTGCCTATCTCTTCGGGGATATGGGTGTGAAGATATTTTTTTTCTATACACGTGGCAAATTCATGTAAACTTTTACACCCACGTTATTTTCTTGATATCTGCTATCAACTATTTGGTCCAACTTAAAAGATAGGATAGTTTTTATCTCAAGTACGAATAATCTCTGAGTTAAGCTAGAGACGTACGGACGAACGTCGGAGGAGCGGACATGGCGAAACTATAAGGGTTGCTTGTTGACTACAGAACCCTAAGAAAGTATGATGAATATATATATATATATATATATATATATATATATATATATATATATATATATATATATTAGTCACGTAGACAGTCATGGTCTCTGTGGTCTAGTGGCCCGGTGTCGGTGTTGATCACATGAGGTACAGGTTTCGATGTTCAGCAGTTCAGAAATGTTTTTTTAGTATTCTGAGCTGCTCAGGATTGGAAAGTACCCGGTTGGCGATAGGCTTGCAATATATCACATTATGGGACCAAGTATCTTCTGCTAATTATGCGTGCACTTGTTGTACCTCTGCCTATCTCTTCGGGGATATGGGTGTGAAGATATTTTTTTTCTATACACGTGGCAAATTCATGTAAACTTTTACACCCACGTTATTTTCTAACCCATATTAATAGACAATCGCCAAATAATCATCAAAGATGTTAATGGTGTATATACTGATAGGCAAATTCATATAAATGATTTAACCACATACGTTCTACTCCAGCCCATCAAGAGATAAATATCGCCTTTAGATAACAAAGATGTTAATGATGCATTTCTACCCATATAGCAAGGCCATATAAATTATTATACTATCTACATTATTTTCCAACATATCAAGTGAAACATCGTCTTTAGCCACCACAGATGATAATGGTGCTTTTATTTTCTGTTTGACAGATTTGCAATACCTTTACACATAATTAATTTTCACTGAGCTGAAAAGTTATGTTTGTTTGTTTGCAAGCGCTAATCAATGGATGGAGCCGATGGATTTGAAAAATTATGTTTTTATATGATAGTCACATTGATGACAGTAGCTATAACTTTATTACCCGACTGAGCAAAAGGAAGTAATGTTTTTAGATCACGCAAACAAAGTTAGTAGTTAGATAAACTTGCTGTTACATCTAACTTTGTTTGCGTGATCTAAAAACATTACTCCCTTTTGCTCAGTCGGGAAATAAAGTTATAGCTACTGTCATCAATGTGGATGACAGAAGCTATAACTTTATTACCCGACTGAGCAAAAGGAAGTAATGTTTTTAGATCACGCAAACAAAGTTAGATGTAACAGCAAGTTTATAACATAAGTAGGATTACATCAAGCGTTTCAAAGTCTGAGGTCAAGCTATCAAGGAACGGCGTATAATTTCCTCGACGAAATGAAATTCCCCGTTCATAACGAGACAGATTTCTTTCATGCCTTTGTGTGAGGCGGTTTTAAAGCGGCGTTCTTATATTCATTAATTGTGATGGCGCGAATGTGGATGGGTTGTCTAATTTTATGCAAGATTTGAGTGATTCTAGGTTCAAATTATAGATTATCAAGGCTTTATCATGGCTTTGCTTAGGTTAAACATATCATTCATACTTTCTTAGGGTTCTGTTGTCAACAAGCAACCCTTATAGTTTCGCCATGTCCGCTCCTCCGACGTCCGTCCGTACGTCTCTAGCTTAACTCAGAGATTATTCGTACTTGAGATAAAAACTATCCTGTCTTTTAAGTTGGACCAAATAGTTGATATCTGCAATATTTCATTGAAATCAGTTCAGTTTGGGGATTCATATCGGGTAAACAATGTGACACGTAATTTATATATATTATTAAGATTAAGATAAGAGCAAACAAGCAGATGGCTCTCGTGAAGGAAAGAAAACAATTGCCTGTGTCAAAAGGCGCCAACAATTAACCAAAACTGTCAATTATTGCGTGGATATCCTTTTGGGATCTTAAGAGCGCGTATTCGATTTGTAACGAAAACTTGATGTTTATAAGTTTTTTCAAGAGAAATATAGTAAAAATGTGAGCAAATTTTTCAAAGGATAATACAGTATTTGAAGAAAGAAAAAAATATTTATTTGCAAGAGTATGGGTGTTACAAGTTGTTAAAAATTAATTAAGTTACCAATATATTCTAACCATTATATGGTGTGCAAATATTTAAAAAAATATAGTTATATAATATTACATTTAAAACAATGTATCGATTTTTTTAGAATTACTACCGGACGTGGCCACACATTGAGAAGACCCGGCGGAAAAAACTCGGCGGGCTGGTCTTTTTTCTCTATTTTATGTACTATTACTAATGTACAAGAACAATTTCATATTACAAAAGTTATTTTTATAATTACAAGTTTCATTTTTTGTGTAATTAAAATTTTATAATTTACAAAATTTTCACCATTTACAAAATTTTATTGCATTGAATTTTTTTAAGGCCAATTCAACAAACTTATATTTCTATCCACTAACATTTAATTTTATCAGCCAAAAGTTCTTTAATAATAATAAATTTGCAAGATTAAATCTTGATTTAGTGCACTACAGAGCAAAAATTTAATTTTTGATAACAGTTTTTTAAAACGAAGAAAATCCCTGCATCGCGTTTTACGAAAATAGGCGTCAGAGTTACCTTTCAAGATGAACAACCATTGTAATGTGCCAAAATATTTTATTTTATGCATTTTTTCAACAGCATATATCGTCCTAAAGGCACTATACATAGAGTCAAAATGACGAAAATATTGTTGTTAGATATTAAAAAACAATATTGAAAAATTACAAAATCATCTCACTTTAACATTTTTTTTCACCAGTAAGTATTTCAATAGAAACATAACATATTTATCATATGTGAAATAAGATAATGTTTAATATACTGTTTTTTTTCAGTCCGTTATATGAACTCATTTATTTAGAAGAATTATTTTAAAAACACTATAAATCCTCGCGCGCAATCTTTTGGCGATCAAATTTTGAACCTACGATAAATCGAATAATCAAGACTTAATCTCCCAAAACTGTAATATCCTTCGAATAATCTGCTTACATTATTACGCTATTGCTCTGGAAAAAAATTGAAAAAATGAAGTTTTCGTTACGAATCAAATACCCGCCCTTAATGCCAAATGCGTAAAATTAATAAACCACTAGCTTTTTCCCGCGGCTTCGCTTGCGTTAAATTCATATTTGGGAAGGGGGTTAGAGAGAGACAAAAAGTAGCCTATCTCACTCTCCATCCCTTCAACTATCTCTACTCAAAAAATCACGTCAATTCGTCGCTCCGTTTTGCCGTGAAAGACGGACAAACGTACTTTCGCATTTACAATATTAGTACGGGTCATCACGGCGTGGAAGTTTTTCTTCAATATAAAATTAATTTTCACATGAGTTGTGTTAGAATTTTATAAATTCATATAATTTAACCGACAATTATTGTCCCAGGTAAAACTGCATCCGATAAATGTAAAAAGGAATGATGTTAATTAATCGTTATGTTATCTTATCTATATCTATACATATAATAAAATCGCAGGAAAGTCAAAACTGTACATTGAATATTTTTTTAAAAGAATACTTGGGGCGTGATCTACAATCGATATCGAAGCCAAAAATATAGTTTTTAGAATTTTTGTCCGTTTATCTGTTTGTCTGTTTCTCTGTTTGTCTGTATGTATGTCCGGGGTAAACTCAAAAAGTACTGCATGGATTTACTTCAAATTTTGCATGAATATTACTAACAGGTCGGGTCAACATATAGGTTATATATTCTCACACTATCACCTACGGGAGAGGAGCTATGCGGAGTAAACGAAGTCCGCGCGGACGAAGTCGCTGGCAACATCTAGTCCTAGATAATTAATAAATGAATATAAATAATCCCAAATGGTTTGTTTTCAAGATTCTATTTTTAATTTGCTATGCGATGGGTGTGCTATTGCCCTTGTTAATATGAAACTCCCACGCACCGACGAACACTGTAAATCGCGTATTGGTCCCGGGCTCCTTTGAAGAATAGGCCATCTGCCAACAGGTCGTAAAAGGCGACTGATGGGCTATGCGAGTCACAACCACCGTGGCTACTAGGCGGTAGAGTTCTGCATTGTCTCGCCTGGGTCTGTTACCACCGCCTTACCTAGTCCTACCGCAATAGCGTCAGTGCTTGTCACTGTCGTGTTCCGGTTCGGGGGGTAAGGTAGCCGGTAAACTTTGCATGTGGCATTAGACCTCGCCACAAGATAGCAACACAACATTAACATCTTTGGTGTCTATAGGCGATGGTTGACTCTTTCCATTAGGAGACGCATCTGTTAGTTTATCTTATGATATAAAAAAAACTAAAAAAGGACCCCAAATTTTCGATGGCCCGACAGGGCTTTGGGGATTTATAGCAACCCTTTACTACGTTAATATTTCTTAAATTATTATTTAAGTTATGAACAAATCTATATAGAATTTTTGAAATGTGAGATAAAATACGTAAAAGTATTTTTATAAACCGATTACACTACTGATAAAATTTGATCCTTTACAGGCGAAGCGTATTTATTCCAGTCGATCTCCTGAGGACGTTACCTCCCTAACAAAACGTGTATTGAGAGCGAATGTTACTTCCACAACATAAAACTACATTCAATTTGAAAGAAAAACTAGATTATTGTCTTAATATTATAAAAACCATTATTTGCATTCGTTTTTATACATGGGGCATACTAAAAGTTTTGCACTATTTGAATTTCGAATGTTATATTTTTAAAACGTTGCAAACTTCTTAGTAATAAAAAAAACAAATGGCGAGAAATGATTTGTCAATTGTTTTTTTATCACACATCCAAAGTTCTACGTACGCAACGAAAATGGAATTAAGTCAAAAAGATTTTAAAGCGATGATTTTTTATGATTTTAAAAGTTCTCTTTCTCCGCAAGACTGTGCCGCTCGTCTTCAAAATGCTTTTGGGAGAGAAGTACCTTGTTTGTGCACCTTGAGGCGATGGTTCGCTGAATTTGAGAGAGGTCGAGTTTCTTTACATGACGAATTTCGTGAAGGGCGGCCTTCAACTGCCGTCAACGAAAATAATGTGGCTACTGTTAAGCGGTTAATTGAAGAAAACCTCCAGATTACCTATGAGACAATTCGAGGACTACTGGGGATTGGCATAAGACAAATTCAGAAAATTTTACACGAAGAATTGACAGTTCGGAAACTTTGTTGTCGTTGGATCCCTCATGAACTGACAGCGGAGCAGAAGCGGGCCCGCGTGGAATGGTGCTCACAGATGCTACTGAAGTACGACCACGGACATTCTAATGCTGTTTATGAAATTGTCACATGAGAAGAAACGTGGATTTATTGTTTTTAACCCGAAAAAAACAAAAATCTTGTGAATGGGTGTTTGAAAATGAGAACAGGCCAACAAAAGTGAGACAGTTTTATTCCGGAAAAATAATATTATGAAGGGAGATTCATTTGACACTTTCAACTAATTTTGTATATGTAGATAATAACAAATATTGATGGTTAGTTCACAATATAATTAAGTATACCTACCTACCATCAGCTATTTCAGATGTAAAAATATTAAATAATAACTTCATAAACAAAAAGCCATTCGAATAACAAAATAATTATAAGTTTTACGTTAATTTTAATCCTATTTTTATTTATTTATATACATTTTTCTTTTACATTTAAATTTCAATTAATGTACTTTCTAATGGTGATTAATCTATATTTATATTTAATAATATTATAAACGCGAAAGTTTGGATGTTTGGATGGATGTTTGTTACTCAATCACACAAAAAGTACTGAACGGATTTGAATGAAATTTGGTACACAGATAGATCATGACCTGAAATAGCATATAGGCTGTTTTTTATCCCGGAAAAAATAAGTGATCCCGCGGGATCCATCAAAAACTTATATAGTGCTGCGGACTGCACGCGTCAGCTAGTTTATTATAAATTGACTAGGTGGTAGAGTTCCGTAATGTCTCGTCGGGGTATTTGGTACCACCGCATTTCCTATTCTTGCCGCAATAGTGTCAATGCTTTATGCTTGTCAATGTCGTGTTCCGGTTTGGAGGGCAGGGTAGCCGGTAGACTCATGCCATCCCGCCAATCAGAAGTAAGATTTGTTTGTATTAAATATACTCAAAAGATACTGGACTAATCTTAAAAATTGTTTTTCACTGAGTAAAAAAGGCCACTTTTTACCGGGTATAGTAAAAGAAAGTAACGTGTGTGAAGTTTGTTGACTTCGGTTGCGAAATAAAACGAGTGTTGAGTGCGTATGTTGTGTGGTATTTGGGATGTGGTGGACGAAGGTGGATAATTGTACCGCTAGGGTCTTCGTTATTTTTCAGGCCTACAGTCCATTTATTACAACGCTTTTTTATTTTTTCCCTGTCAACGGCGTCGCAAGGGTACACGTAAATGTTCACAAAAATTTGCATATTGATTACTTTTCTTCGTTGAGTTATGGATTTCCGCAAAATAAGATCTTCATTAAACGCCGAAGTTTTATTTATAACAGACCACAGTATGAACAAGTAATAACAAGACTGCATCTTCGCCTACAAAAGCTGTTACAATAGTCAGCGCAGTTCCCACAGGAAATTACAGCTGATTTCCGCGGAATATCTTTCAGTTCCTTTCAGAAATGGCTATTAGAAAATGGAGATTATATTTTCAAAGTCAATGCTAACGGGTTATTACTTACGAAGTAATAATTTTTGTAATCTATACATATAATAAAATCGTAGGAAAGTCAAAACTGTACATTGAATATTTTTTTAAAAGAATACTTGGAGCGTGATCTACAATCGATATAGAAGCCAAAAATATAGTTTTTAGAATTTTTGTCTGTTTGTCTGTATGTCTGTTTGTCTGTATGTATGTCCGAGGTAAACTCAAAAAGTACTGCATGGATTTACTTCAAATTTGCATGAATATTACTAACAGGTCGAGTCAACATATAGGCTACATATTATCACGCTATCACCTAAGGAGAGGAGCTGTGCGGAGTAAACGAAGTCCGCGCGGACGAAGTCGTGGGCAACAGCTAGTATATACATATAAATAAAATTGAAGTGTTTGTTTATGAATTCAAAATAACTTAAGTACAGTCTACTATTTATACGATACATAAACCCAATTTTTTTAAATTTCTGTACGTCTGTCATTCTGTTTGAACGGGGTAATCTCTGGAACAACTGGACTGATTTTGATAGAACTCATAAAAAAATAGAGGAATTCATAGGGCAGGATATAAGTTACTATTTACCCGAATTAGCAAAAGAAAGTAATGATTTTAGATCACTACAATGAATTCGCGAGTAATAACTAGTTTTTGATATACGTCCCTACCTATAAAAAAATCCTGGTTAACACTAATCTGATCATAATATATTATTATTTAACTTTAAATCACCCCATTGGTTAGCGACTATGCCTGCTCTGGGGCTCGGGTTTGATTTCCGACAGGTGCAGGCATTTATGTAATAAGCATAGAAGTTTATTGAGTATATTTGAGTATTTATATATGTACCTCTATGTATTAGTATCGTTGAATAACACTCACGTCACAAGCAAATAGTTTGTTTTCTTGGCTTGAGGTTAGATCAATTAGTATAGTTTTTCCAACAATTTACTGCGTTATTTGTTACTGCGATTTTAATTTTATTTTAAGATAGCAAACAAGCAGATGGGTCTCCTGATGGAAAGAGTCAACCATCGCCTATAGACACCAAAGATATTAATGGTGCGCTGCTAAATCTTGTGGCGAGATCTAATGCCACATGCATAAGTTTATCGGCTACTTTACTCTCCAAACCGGAACACGACAGTGACAAGCACTGACGCTATTGCGGCAGGAATAGTTAAGGCGGTGGTATCAGACTCGGGCGAAACAATACGGAACTCTACCACCTTTGTTTTAATTTTATATTCTCAACTCTGTTGATAAACCTGATTCTCACGATTTCGTCCGCTTGACCCGTACACATTACTTACTTTTACTCAGCACGGTAAAAAGTAGCCTTTATTACGCAGTGATAGTGTAGCTTTGTATTGGTGAAACAATTTTTAAAATTAGTCCAGTATCTTTTGAGTATATTCATTACAAACAAACAAATCTTACCTCTAGTAAATATATGTGTAGATTCAAATTGGCTTCATATTATAACGTATTTTGTTTCGACGCTATACGCATCGAAACAAAATACGTTATAATATGAAGCCAATTCCTACCGCAAAAGTGTAATTGTTTGTCACTGGTATTCCAGTTTAGAGGATACGATACGCCAATAAACTTATGAATATGGCAAGTGAAAATTAATTCCCCGTGTTGGTTCCGGGCTCCTTTGAAGAATAGACCAACTGCCGTTCTGCCAGGCAGGTCGTAAAAGGCGACCGATTGGCTATGCGAGTCACTACCATCGTGGCTACTAGGTGGTAGAATTCTGCATTGTCTCGCCCGGGTACCACCGCCTTACCTATTCCTGCCGCAATAGCGTCAGTGCTTGTCGCTGTCGTGTTCCGGTTTGGAGGGTAAGGTAGCCGGCAAACTTATGCATGTGGCATTAGACCTCGCCACAAGATAGCAACGCACCATTAACATCTTTGGTGTCTATAGGCGATGGATGACTCTTTCCATCAGGAGACCCATCTGCTTGTTTGCTATCTTATGATTTAAAAAAAATATATATGTATAATGGTATTGCAAATGTGTTAGACAGGAAGCACCATTATCGTCTGTGGTGGCTAAAGGCGAGGTTTCACTTGATATTCTGTTTCTTTTGAGCGCTCCATTGGTGGAACGGTTAGCGATCCTGACTACCAACGCAATCGATGGCGTCCGGGTTCGATCTCCGACGGGGACATTTGTGTGATGAGCTATTTCCGTGTTTGGATGTTTATTAAATATATTCCAGTATTTATATATGTATTTCAATGTATTAGTATCGTAACACCCATAACACAAGCAAATAATTTGCTTACTTTGGGGTTAGAACAGTAAGTGTAATTTGTCCCGTGAATATTTATTTATTAATTTATTTATATGTTGGAGAATAATGTAGATGGTATTTTAATTTATATGACCTTGCTATATGGATAGAAATGCATCATTAACGTCTTTGGTATCTAAAAATTTATCTCTTGACGGGCTGCAGTAGAACGTATGTGGTGAAATCATTTATATGAATTTGCCATATCAATATATACACCATTAACATCTTTGATGATTATTTGGCGATATTTGTCTATTAATATGGGTTAGAAAATAACGTGGGTGTAAAAATTTATACGAATTTGCCACGTGTATAGAAAAAAATACATATTCTACACTCTTTGTCGTCGGCACTTGGTGAAACTCCATTTCATGCAATATTTAATATTGCATGAAAAAAATAATATAATATTGAATCACTTGTACTGTTTCACAATAAATTATTACATATTATTATATCAACCAACCGGTTTCGCTTCTAAATAAGTATCATCAGGGCAAAAAAATATTGTGAAAAATTTTTATCTATAAATGTACTCGTGGTTAGCACCACTTTTAGAATATATTATTATCCTATCCTTAAGGTTGTCTGGAAGAGATTGTTTTTTTAGTGATAAGACCGCCTTTGTGTATCTAATATATAGAAATAGTCATGTGTGTTGTATATTTTGTCATTTACTTTTGGTGCACAATAAAGAGTTATTGTATTGTATTGTATTGTATTGTATTGCATTGTATTGTATTGTATTGTATTGCATTGTATTGTATTGTATTGTATTGTATTGTATTGTATTGTATTGTATTGTATTGTATTGTATTGTATTGTATTGTATTGTATTGTATTGTATTGTATTGTATTGTATTGTATTGTATTGTATTGTATTGTATTGTATTGTATTGTATCTTCACGCCCGTATCCCTGAAGAGGTAGGCAGAGATACAATCAGGTGCACCCACGATTAGCCGAAGATACTAAATCCCACAATGTAATAGGTGGCAAGCTTATCGTTAACCGGACATTTTCCAATTCCGGACCCCGCTGTTTTTATCAGGAAACTGAAAAAACACACATTTTTATTGTCGGAACCGGGAATCGAACCCGGGACCTCATGTGGTCAACACTGACACCTGACCACTAGACCACAGAGGCGATCATGTGTATAGAAATGCACAATTTATACCTTTGGTGTCTTGAGATGATGGTAGGTGGTTTTATATAGGGGGTAAAAATTGAAACCATGGTATTGGACCATTGGAAATTTGTGTATGACACTTTAATTTTTTTGACGATTTTTTTACTTTAACTTTGCGAAATTAGATTTATTTTAATACTCTACAGTGTTTTTTTTAAAACAATAGTTAAAATTCAAGAAAATACACAAAATAAGCAATGTATTATGCTCCACATGTCGCGCAAAATAAACGGCTGGTTAGAAAGTTCCGCAAGCGCGATGAGTCGGCGCAATGTACGCTTTACATGGCGTGGCGTGAAAATAAGAAAAAATCATAAAACGCAATTTTTTCCCACAAAAAGGAATTGCAATCATAATTAGAATGTAAAAACGGCATGCTTTCTTAATTTTTCTGTAGACAATCCCTTACAGGCTGTATGTCTGGCTTTATAGCGTTATTACAAGAACTAAAATTTTCATTTTTGGTGTTAAAAAGCTACCATCTTGATGTGTTATCCAGTTCAATAAAAAACCTTGGAATATCGCTATTCGATTCAGTGAAGTTAATACTAGTTCAAGTTACTAGTTGCAACATGTTATATAAGCTGTAAAGACAAGGACAATACTCACAATAAAGAACCAAGAAAGCAATAGATATTTTTTATTTTATATCAGAGGATAGCAAGTAAGTAGATGACTCTTCTGCAATTACAACTATCCCTTACGGATAACCGGCATACGACAGTAACCTACCGACGATCGCATTATATTTAACGCACAGTAAAATTATTTATGAATCAGACCAAAACTAGTTTCAACTACAGTTAGCAATAGAATATTGGTCTGTACGTAAACGACATAGAATGGAATGTCCAGTAGCAAGCTTATTAAAGATAGGTACTAGTTTATTTCAACTGATATGAGTGTATGGTAATGTTAAAATTTTATGTTGTATAATGTAGCTTCGCTAAAACATCAATCAATGCTTAAACTGTGAAGTGTGCAACATCCATACAAATCTACAACGAGGTTTAAGGACGTTAAAAAAACTTGTCAGTTTATGTTTATTTTTTTTTGATGAAATAAAAAAAATAACAACTGCCGATGCTATAGCCACAGGGATAGGTAAGGAGGTAGTGCCAAACCCAGGCAAGGCGTTGCAGAACACTAGCACTTATTTATTAGTCAGATTGTTATAGACATATACACATTGTTAGAGTATAAGCCTTCTATCGCCCTTCACGAGGTGTGTAGACGAACAGTGAGGCAGTTGATCTAGTCTTAAAAATGGGCCCAAATTAACACAAGGCAAATTATGCAAGACAGGAAATAGTTATTATTTAGGTGTTCTATATGGAGTCGCATTACTGCACTAGCGTTATTGGCTTCGTTAAAAATGCCTATGTATTCAAGTATATAGGTTGACTGAGTCCCCTTTGTAGAACAGATCATCTGCCAATCTACTAGGCAGGTTGTAAAAGGCGACCGTTTGGCTATGCGTATCACTACTATTCTAACTACTAGGTGGTACAGTTCCGTAACGTCTCGCTCGTATATATAGTACCACCACCTCATCTAGTCCTACCGCAATAGTGCCAATGCTTGTCAATGTCGTGTTTCGGTTTGAAAGGTAAGTAGCCGCTATCGGCTATTCTAGCTAAAAACTACATTTTTTCATGTGGCGTTGGTATCCGGCCACACGGATAGCAAAGCATTATTAATATATTTGGTGTCTATAGGCGATGGTTTCTCTTTCCATCAAGAGAGCCATCTGGTTGTTTGTTTTTTAGTAATATAAAAAAAAAACCCTTCAAAACAAGCTGATCCCTGTTAAAGCACTGAATCAGTGCGTAACTTAGACACGGTCGGTTGTTTAGCTGAGAGTCCCACTATAAACCGATCTACTGACTCGGATTTCGTTACGACAGGCGATAGTTGCTAGATAGTAGATGCTGGACGATGGATGACTGTTAAGATATAAATGACGTAAGTGTCGTACGCAACGTACAAGTCAACTACACTATTCTACTCTAGATAGCACTACGCTACCTTAGACTGCAAATACTCACACACTCTCTCTCTCTTACACACACACACACACACACATATATATATATATATATTAGGGTGATTCATTTGCGACAAAATTTTTTTTTTTTTAGGTGCTCAAGCAAAATTTTGTTCTACATATTGAAAAAAAAATTTCCACCAAGTTAGAGCTCTTAATTCGAGTTTGAAGTGCTTGCCGTTTTAATTTGTTTTTTTCCCATTAGAAATGCATGTAAATATTTTTATTTTTTTTCAAATTTCTAATGCTTGGACACATTTAATGATATTGGCATTCTGATTGCTGAAATATATCCAGGATTCCACGCTCTTTAAATGACTTTTCGTCAATTTTAATGTCGCCTGCTTTGGTCCACTGGTACCATCTGTCAAAGTTATGTTTTCGAATAAAATGCACATTTTTTTATTTTTACAGCGAAAATTGATTGATAGATGGAAAAAATAATACATATTTTTATAAAAAATTTGATTCTCTTCAAAAAAGGTCGTAACTTAAGTCTCTCAGACTCATAGTTTTTAACTTGCAGTAACTTTTGTAACTAAAAATGTAGAAAAATGATAAAAAATTACAAATTATGATGTTTAAATTCAAGTTTTTGTTTCAAATTTATTTTTTTCATTACATTGTCAATTTTACTTTTTGTACTTTTATACCTGACATGTTACACATACTGACATACAGACACACATACACACACAAATAAATAAATAACACAATAAGCGGGAAACAAAGAAGTTAATACAAAATTTTAATAAATTTGTAATTTATCATAGTTCATATTTTTATTAGAAATACAACCGAAAGAAAATGAATTGCTATTTTATAAACTTTAAATGAAAGCTCTCTAAAAGTTGTAAACGACACAGCCGAGCGATGTGTTGCGCTCATTGAAAAATTCAATGAGTTTGGCACATACGACGAAGATAATAAACAATGCCTATTATTAACTGTTCAAAATTATAGAAAAGAATTCCTAACATGTACCAAAAAACTTTATTCAACAACAAAGTAATACCTAACTTATGTGAAGATATATTTAGTAAACAGAGCTTTCATTTAAAGTTTATAAAATAACAATTCATTTTTTTTCGGTTGTATTTCTAATAAAAATATAAACTATGATAAATTACAAATTTATTAAAATTTTGTATTAACTTTTTTGTTTCCCGCTTATTGTGTTATTTATTTATTTGTGTGTGTATGTGTGTCTGTATGTCAGTATGTGTAACATGTCAGGTATAAAAGAACAAAAAGTAAAATTGACAATGTAATGAGAAAAATAAATTTGAAACAAAAACTTGAATTTAAACATAATAATTTGTAATTTTTTTATCATTTTTCTACATTTTTAGTTACAAAAGTTACTGCAAGTTAAAAACTATGAGTTTGAGAGACTTAAGTTACGACCTTTTTTGAAGAGAATCAAATTTTTTATAAAAATATGTATTATTTTTTCCATCTATCAATCAATTTTCGCTGTAAAAACAAAAAAATGTGCATTTTATTCGAAAACATAACTTTGACAGATGGTACCAGTGGACCAAAGCAGGCGACATTAAAATTGACGAAAAGTCATTTAAAGAGCGTGGAACCCTGGATATATTTCAGTAATCAGAATGCCAATATCATTAAATGTGTCCAAGCATTAGAAATTTGAAAAAAAATAAAAATATTTACATGCATTTCTAATGGGAAAAAATCAAATTAAAACGGCAAGCACTTCAAACTCGAATTAAGAGCTCTAACTTGGTGGAAATTTTTTTTTCAATATGTAGAACAAAATTTTGCTTGAGCACCTAAAAAAAAAAATGTTTGTCGCAAATGAATCACCCTAATATATATATATATATATATATATATATACACACATATATATATATATATATATATATATATATATATATATATATATATATATATATATATATATATATATATATATATATATATATATATATATATATATATATATATATATATATATATGGCAGTGTCTTATCTCGTTACCATTTTTGTATTCCTGTAAACCAGAATCAATAGCGGTTATAAATACGTAAATTGTTTCACGTGTGCTAATATCGCATGAAGAATAGATTGGTTAAAATTTTAATAAACATCTGACTGTTTGATTAATATATCAAATATGTAAATTACAATAAACAATATAACATCAACATACAGTAACCGTTATGTTTCGATAAAAAAAGGACGCGAGAAGAACTGTGCATTGTATGTCTTCAAGTCAATATATTTAAAATTGACAAACTATGTAAAACGTCCAAATTTTGAGCCCTGAAGAAGTCAACAAAGTTGACGAAACGTTGGTGATAAAATTTAAAATTTCACATAAGCTATTTGTTCATCTTTCCCTTTAAAAAATAATAAATTAAATAGCGGCAACTTTCCTGATAACTATTAAGTTGCGAGCTCAAGGTACCCTGAGAAAAAACTAAGCTGTTTTGGAACCCACAACGCTATTAATCAGAAGTATATGGGAGGAGTAGGAAAATACATCCTGTTTTTATATGCTTTAATCGTAAAAATAACATATTTAACTGAGTTATATATTCAGTAACCAAACGTTGCAAATGTTTATACTCACACAAAAATGCTTGTCCCAGTCGGGAATCGAACAAATATTAAATAAATTCAAACTTAAATTATTTCTCGAATAACTTACAAAGTTGCAAAGAGCGATTTTAGTTTGAATTGAAAAGCAGAGATCCCGTTACTTTTACGTCTACGTTCGTATATTATACGCCTTTAAAAATTATCTTCACGTTCGTATCCCCAAAGAGAAAGGCAGAGGTACAACCAGTGCACCTATGATTAGCCGAAGATAGTCAATCCCACAATGCGATAGGTGGTAAGCCTATCGCCAACCGGTCACTTATCCAATCCGGGACCACTTTAATCAGTTTATAAAAAAGTGAAAAAACACATTGTTGAATTGCCCGACCCAGGAATCGAACCCGGGACCTTTAGTTGTCAACACTAACATTGAACCTCTAGGCCACAGAACGCCTGTATTTACACTGTAATGATAATAAATATTTAGTTTTTGAAGGAATGTCTATTTTTAATATCTTTGGATGGAAAATAAGCTCCTTACCGCCCATTTGGTCGAGTGGCTAGCGACCCTGACTACGCAATCGATGGGGCTTGGGATCGATCCCCAATTCGATCCCCGACGGGGACAATCATTTGTGTGATGAGCTTAAATGTTTGTATTTACCGGGTTTGGGTGTTTATTAAATATATTCTAGTATTTATATATGTATTTCTATGTATTTGTATCGATGACTAACACCCATAACACAAGCAAATAATTTGCTTACTTTGGGGTTAGAACAGTAAGTGTAATTTGTCCCATGAATATTTATTGTTATTATTATTATGAAAGGAGATAACCATCGCCTATAGACACTAAATAAGTAATCAGTCTTATGTGTGCAATGGGATTGTAATGGTATAGGATTGTATTACTTATATGGTGAAAGGGTATAGAAAAAAAGGAACTTATAGATATTTTGTTTTTTTTTACATCATAAGATAGCAAACAAGCAGATGGATCTCCTGATGGAAAGAGAAAATCATCGCTTATAGACACTAAAGATATTAATGGTGTGTTGATATCTCTGTGGCGAGGTCTTAATGCCATATGCGTAAGTTTACGTGACTTACAGAAATAGGTAAGGCGGTGGTACCAAATACCCGGGTGAGACGTTACGGAACTCAGTAGTTACGATGGTAGTGACATGTAATCGGTCACCTTTTACGACCTGCCTGGTAGAACGGCATTTGGTCTATTCTTCAAAAGAGCCCGGACCAAGACGGGAGAAAAAAAGCATTGTATGAGGAATAGGTAATGTGGTAGTATCAAATCTGGACAGGCAATGTAGAACTCACTGGCACATTTAGCCATTCATGACCATAATCGTTGCCTATAGGCACCAAAGATATTAATGTTTTTTTTATAAAAAAAGGAGGCAATTGGACAGGAGACTCACCTGATGGTAAGTGATCATCGCCGCTCATGGACTACTACACTATCAGAAGACTTGCAGTTGCGTTGCCGACCTTTTAAGAAAAAGTAGGCTTTTGAAGGTCCCTAAGTCGTATCCGTTCGGAAAAACCTCTGTCAGTAATTGGTTTCAAAAAGAAGTAGTGCGGGGAAAAACTGAGAATCGCACAATTGTCGATTTGCAGACATCGAGATGGAGAGGATGCAATTTTGTGTCTGTCGTTCCTATTGTGGGATAAAGCCACATGCATTAGGCATCCTGTTTTGGTCCGAGCCTCTTTGAAGAACAGACTATCCACTATTGTGCCAGGCAGTTCGTGAAAGGCGAGCGATTTGGTATTCGTGTTACTACGTGACTACTATGTAGTACCGCAACGTTCAGCTCGACTATACGGTACCACTGTCTTACATATTGCTGCTACAATAGTGTTAATATTTGTCAATGTCGTGTTACGATTTGGAGGGTAAGGTAGCCGGTAGATTTATGAATAGCAATACACCACACCCCCGCCACATGGATAGCAATACACCATTAACATCTATGGAGTAAATAGGAGATGGTTTCTCTTTTCATCGAGAGAGCCATCTGCTTGTTCAATATCTACTGATATAAAAAAACCTCTGACGCTAGTGCGACAGGAAATGGAGAGGTAGTGGTACCAAATTCAGGTGGGACGTTACGGAGCTCCAATATTACTACCACCAATATACAACTACCATATTTTTTCATGTCACAAGGTTTTGTGTAAGGGCAAATTTTTATCAGAACGCAGGTAAATTGTCATTATGAAGTATGTATGTAATATAGTTGAAACTGTATAATATTTGAGTATGATAATCTATTTAGGCGTCCAAGCACGTGTACTAAATTTTGTAAGTGTACGTACGTTTGTAAGCTTGTATGTGTGTACGTTTATACTTAATCACGAATGTCTCGGAACTAAAAGTCATATAGAGATATTTTTTTATTTAAATTAGGTAAATTCCAACTTAGGGAACAAGCCAAGTTTCATCCAAATCTGTTCAGTAGTTTTTGATATACGGTTATTAATTACCAGATATTTGAAGTCATTCTAATTTATAAAATTACTTTTTGAAGTAACTATCATGGCATGTTAATGCTGTTGTACCTACGGGGACCAAACCCTATAGAGAAGAAATACGCAAGAATGTAAAAGAACACACTTTTGCACACGAAGATCTCAAATGATCGAGTTCATTCTACGATCCCCATCGCTATGGTGTGCATTGTGATGATATTATGTTATTTTACAGATATCGATATAAATATGATAGGATAATATAATATAATAGGATATAAATATCCTCGTTGTACTAACGGTGCAAGTATATATTTGATGTATCATATGAAGTGTATAGAATCAGTCACTGCGAACAGTTTAGTGTAATTGATAACTTTGTCCGTAGGCAGACAAGGTCTTTGCTGAAAATTAATTTATGATTGGCGAAGCAGAACTTATAGTGTGATTATGCTTTGACAATCCACGGAGCGTATTATTTTACCGTAAACTAACTAGTATATATAGAAATAACCCAATTAAGAGAACCGACTTATAGTGTCAAGTTATTGCTGCGCTTTCCTACGCAGTTTATCCATTTGAGAATCTATAATTAAGAGTAATCTAAACTAATATAATAAAATTAACATTTGATTGGCCTTGTAAATGATACAGAAGGCTTACAGTAAATCAATTTTATCAAAATTACTGTTTATTAAATTGTAACGAAATTAAGTGTGTTAAATTTTCATCGCTTAATGTAAGGCATGTAGATACTAGCGTATAATTGGATGAAAACAAATGGGATCTAGTGGATTACACTGTGTTTTTAGGTATTATTCTTTTAAGTTTTAAGGAAGTTAAAAAATTTGTAAGCCGGTTGATCCTGCAGGCCAACGCTGAAACTTCCCGCTAAATTAGGGTATTTTAAGCTCAACGAAGTAAAATCAATACCTAACCATAGAATTTGTTTGTAAAAACGATAGTAATTATTATTCGAAAAGATGTATATTTTTTAAAAACGATAATCTATTTTAATCTTTCGAATGGCATCCAACGCAATTTTAAGCTCTAAATTATTTTATTAGCTCCAAAATCAATAGGTTAAAAAGTGTTAAGGAATTGTATTTTTTTTTTAATTTTCGTCATTGATAAATCCCGAACGATTCAACCGAATTTAATCCAATTTACAGTATTTGACGTAGTTTTTTAATTAGAAGAGCTGGCCAGAATTTTAAATATTCGGTGTATTAGCCAGTAATTTAATTTAAAATATAAAGTAAGTTTGCTATAAACAACGTAAGTTTCATATTTAAAAAGTTGTGACTTTTAAAAAAAATTGATTTTATTTCTTGAAACGGCATTGATTGAGAAATTTCGAAGTTATGTCGAAAAACACTTTTTTCAAATTTTTTGTCAACGATAGCTCCCGAACGGAAAAATCGATTTTGATGCAATTTATGAAATGGGCACAATTTTTAGAGAAATAGAGCTGAGTAGATTTTGTACTCCATCGGTACTTAAATTTGAAAGCTATATTAAAAAAGGTTTTTTCAAAATTATGTAAATCTTCTGGACCTAATTACTTCAAATTTTCAGGAAGTCTAAGTTGAGTGAAATCCAACTGAATGCCATTTCGATGCCAACCCGCGTTTCGATCGGTCAAGCCGTTCAAAAGTAATGATATGTTTACACACACACACACACACACACACACACACACACACACACACACACACACACACACATACACACGCACACACACCTGCACCCGAAATTAGATAAAAATAATTATTTGTTTACACTAACATTGTATAATTTAATTTATTCTAATACTCTTCAGTACTTATTCTAAAATAATAGTAAAATCTAAGGAAAAACGCAACATAAATGGCTGGTTCGAGAATTCCACAGGCGCAATAAGTCGGAGCAAGGCACGCTTTACATTGCGTGGAGTGAAAATAACAAAAAATCGCAAAACGCAAATTTTGCATTTCCTACAAAATAAAGGAATTACCATTACGACTGGAACGTAAAAATGACATGTTATTTAAATTTTTCGGTACACTGTTTCTTACACGCTGTATATACAATTTTTTTTAAAAAACTACCGCACCGTTGGCCGAGTGGTTAGCGATCCTGACTGTGCAATCGACGAGGTTCAGGTTCGATCCCCGACGGACACAAGTATTTGCGTGATGAGCATAAATTATATTCCAGTATTTTCATATGTATATCTATATATTAGTATTGTTGACTAACACCCATAACACATGCAAGTAATTTGCTTACTTTGGGGTTAGATCAGTAAGTGTAATTTGTCCCGTGAATATTTATTTAATTATTTACTTTTTAATTTTTTTTCTTTGGAAACATACAATATAGGATTATAAAACTAATATAATATAAAAATTACATAAATCAATTAAGTTTCCACTTATAACAATAAAGTATATACACACAACTCGTAATAAATATTGGCGTTTTATTGTTGAACGACATTCAGTCGCTACGCCGTAACAAATAATGGCCGCCATATAACTGACAAACGATTTCTTGAATTCTGAACCTGTATTCATGGTTCTGTAGGTTTATTTTTCAAATTGACGGTCACACTAGACTATTTATCTGACAATAATGAGCTTTTTACAATACCGATCTGCACCCCTTTTAAAGAATAAACAAAATAAAAGAAATTGTGTCATTAAAAGGAAAACAATAGGCTAAACGCATTGATTTCATTTTTATTCTAATTTCATTTAAGTAGTTATAGATATGGCAAAAACATATGTTTTTGCATATCCAACCTTACGTGCAAGACTTATAGTTGTTTTTACAAAGCAATGTACGAAAAGACGATTCTATTTGAAATGAGCGCACAATTTAAAATTGTGCGCTCATTTTTGGAGGACGTTTTTGACACACTGATTGTGTATCTTGGGTTTTTTATATCAATGGCTAAACCTCTACCATCGTTACTATTAAATGGTAAAGAAAAGCACTTTCGACATAAATTCTCCCTTAGTGCCCAGGACCCCTTTTGATGAACACCTTTTTTATATCATCTATCAAGCAGATGGTTCTTCTGATGTAAATAGAAACCATCGGATATAGACATCAAAGATGTTAATGGTGTGTTGCTATTCATGTGGCTGGATGACAATGCCGGATGCATAATTCTACCGGCTACCTTACCCTTTAAACTAAACACGATAAAGACAAGCATTGACTCTATTTCGGCAGGAAAAGGTAAGCAAACAAGCAGATGGTTCTCCTGACGTAAAGAGAAACCATCGGACATAGACATCAAAGATGTTAATGGTGTGTCGCTATCCATGTGGTTGGATGACAATGCCACTTACCCTTTAAACTAGAACACGATAATGACAAGCATTGACCCTATTTCGGCAGGAAAAGGTAAGGTGGTGGCACGACCGGGCAAGATGTCGCGGAACTCTACCACCTAGTTGCCACGATGGTAGTGATATTTATAGCCAATTGTTCGCCATTTACGACTTGCCTGGCAAAACGACAGCTGGTCTATTCTTTAAAGGAACCTGAACCAACACAGGTGAATACTTTTATTTATTTATTTATCCAAATTTACAACTATTATTACAGGTTGCCCTAATGCAATAGTATAGTCCTTATAGTATTACAGCAAACATATACTTTAAAAAATAGAAACAGATATTCTAAAAATCGTCATAGATCATATATATAAAAAAGTCAGATTTTTCTAAAAATATCTACTAACAAAAAATAAAAAAAATAAAAAAAATTTATAATCATTATTATTGAAAAATGACAAAAAAAAAATAATAATTCAATTCAATTTTGAAAAATAAATTAATGGCAAGGCATCTCGTAAAATAGTTTGAGAAGAGTAAAGCTGTAATTACCGTCGTGATTACTGGGCAAAGTTCTATAGGTAAACATCTCATCTGGATTTAGTACCGCCACCTTACCATATCCTGCCGTAATAGCATCAGTGCTTGTCACTGTCGTGATCAACTTTGGATAGTATAGTAGAAGTACAGGTTTGGCCAACTCAGTACTCTTTTTGCCACTATCAATTTGAATTAATGTCCAAAAAAAAAATCAAATTCATGACGATTTATTCATAATATAGAGTTATTTTAAAAAATTAACAAAGAAAAATTTCAACACGACAGGATAAGAACCAGTGACTTTTCCTCTGGCCGGCTCGCTTTAACCAACTGAGCTACAGTCGACTGGCTCAATGTGGCGTAGTTCTTCGTTGCCTCAGGTCAAGGTTACCATATCATATTATCATTTCTGTTCGTTTCTTAATAAGTTTCATCAAGTTGAAAGATCTGATGATCTTGAAACAGCTGAATAGATTTTATTGAATCAAAAATAAGGACTTTACAACATACAGGGCTTAAAAAATCGCAAGCAAATTGGATCACCTGTTTGTTATGATGCCATAGACAGACACACAGATACATACGTTAAACTTATGATACCCCTCGTTTTTGCGTCGTGAGTTAATATTATTTTTAGGGTTCCGTACTTGAAAAGGGAAAATGGGACCGTTTTATGATCACTTTGTTGTCCATCTCTCCATCTGTCAAGAGTCGTTTTTCTCAGGAACGCGTAAATGTTTCAAGTTAAAATTTATATAAAAAATTCGGGTCTATAGTTCCTCTCAGCTGTGAAAAAAACAAACTTGTATATCAACGAGATCAAAAGATATGATCATTTATGTCGCATATTTTACGATTTTTTGCCATTTCAAAAGGAAATCGTAACTTATAGGGTACTTCCCATTGACCTAAAATTATGAATTTTGGCAAAAAGCAATATCTTACAGAACATGTAAGGAAAAAAATTCTGAAAACCGCAATTTTTAGTTCCATCTCAAAAAAATACAAGTTTATATGGAACCCTCGCGCTCAGTGCGCGAGTCCAACTCACGCTTGACCGCTTTTGTGATTATTAATCACTCAGTTCTCCCTACTTGATTCCTGACGACCATATATCAATACATAAATGTTTAATTAATTTATCCATAAATATATATTCTAGATAATTTTTGCAGCTTGATTTCATGCAATAAATTTTGGAACCAAATATCGTGCATATTACAGATAGTGAAATTTATTAGTCTGATAAATTATTTATTTATAAGCACTTAATTCTCTAAAACCATTAATTTTCCTAATACTCGAGTAAGATAAGGAAGGCTTAATCCTCGCTTCTGTAATAAATTATATATATTATTTCTAAAAGGTGTTTTTCCTGGAGTGGCTTGATCTCTTTAACTACTTTACAAAAAAAAAACCCAGTTAAAGCGTATGTTTTCTACTTTGGGTAAAATTACGAAAAACTTCGAAAAAAATGTTATTGTTAATAAAAAAAAATTATAATAATCGACCGAAACGCCGTCTGTGGGTCATCAAACAGCTTAGTAGAGTTTTATACTTGGAAAACGCTAGATGGTGCCGTGCGAAAACTTCGCATGGGTTAGCTAGTAAATTATTATTTTAAACAATGACCTCGCGGTCTAGGAATTAGCACATCATGATGTCCGGGTTTAATTCCCAGGTCGGGCAAAAGTGTTATTGAGGTGTGTTGGTCCGGGCTCCTTTGAAGAATATACCAACTGCCGCTGTTAGGCAGGTCGTTAAAGACGATCGATTGGCTGTACGCGTAACTGCCATTGACTACCAGGTTATAGAGTTCCGAAATATCTCGCCCGGGTATTTGGTACCACCGCCTTACCTATCTCGCCGTAATAGCGTCCATGCTTGTCATCGTCATGTTCCGGTTTGGAGGGTAAGGTAGCCGATAAAATTATGAATCTGGCATTGCCATTCCATCACATGGATAACAACACACCATTAACATTTTTGGTGTTTATAAGATAGCAAACAGATGGGTATCCTGATGGAAAGAGTCAACCATCGCCTATAGACACCAAAGATGTTAATGGTGCGTTGCTATCTTGTGGCGAGATCTGATACCACATGCATAAGTTTACCGGCTACCAGACCCGGGCGAGAAAATGCAGAACTCTACCACGTAGTAGTCACGATGGTAGTGACTCGCATAGCCTGCCTGGCAGAATGGCAGTTGGTCTATTCTTCAAACCAACACGGGGAGAAATATCTTCAGAGAATCAAATAGCACTTCACTCCATAAAGGGTGAAGCACTAAATAAATAATAAATGTCATTGAACAAATTAGACGAATTAATTTAACCTCAAATAAGTAAATTTTTTGATTGTGTAATGGGTGTTAGTAAGCTATACTAATATATACATCACAAATACTGTAATATTATATAATAAACACACAATTACAAATGTTTGTCCCTGTCGGGAATCGATCCCGAGCCCCCTTGATTCGTAGTTAGGTTGTCTCGAAAAGCACTAAATTCAATTTGAACACACACTAAATAAAACCAAAATTGTTCATTGTCGAGTCTGTCGAGTTGACCACATGAAGTCCCGGATTCGATTCCCGATTCAGAATTGTATTTTTTTTTCAGTTTTATGACAAAATCAACGTTGCCCGGGATTGGATAAGTGCCCGATTGGCGACAGGCTGGCCATCTATCAATTTGTGGGACTAAGTATCTTTGGCTAATCGTGGACTGCTTGTTGTACCTCTGTCTACATCTTCGGGGATACGGGCGTGAAGATACTTACATACTTACTTACTCTTGTTCATAATACGTAAATTAAGCTTATGTAACAACGACAATCGCTTACTAAGATGCTTACTTTATTCAACATTCGAGGGTATTATTACAACACACAATAAAAGACATTTTTTCATAATTATTTATTAAAAAAGTATTAAAATATAAATTTAAAAATAATTTTATTTACATTTTTTTAATATTTACAATTAAAAATAACAAAAAATTAATATTATTAATGGCTTAATTATTAATGTAATTAAATATTCAATTTAATTATATATTTCGATCATTGAGTACCTATGGCAAATATTTTACCACTAGGATAATATTTTGATTCGTTAATAAATCAATGTGTGATGACGCTCTTTGCATCTAAAATGTAGGCGAGATCCAAGATACAAGCACGCAAAGAAAAAAAAATACCGTGTTGATCTCGAGCTCCTTTGAAGAATAGGCCAACTGCCGTTCTGCCAGGCAGGTCGTAAAAGGTGACCGATTGGCTATGCGAGTCACTATCATCGTGGCTACTAGGTGGTAGAGTTCTGCATCGTCTCGCCCGGGTCTGGTACGACCGCCTTACTTATTCCTGCCGCAATAGCGTCAGTGCTTGTCACTGTCGTGTTCCGGTTTGAAGGCTAAGGTAGCCGGTAAACTTATGCATGTAGCACTAGGCCACGCCAAGAGTTAACAACGCACTTTGGTGTATATAGGCGATGGTTGGCTTTTTCCATCAGAACACCTATCTACTTGTTTGCTATCTTTTGTTTTGTTTGTTTGTTTGTTTGAAAGAGATCATGATTTTTCACAAACAACAAACTGACAATATGGTAGTTTCATGGAACGTAACCCCAAATGTTTTAATTTTATAAGTGAAACCGAAATATGACAGTGAAAATTACTGAACTATATTCTGTAGCAGGAAAATAATAGCTGGTATAGTAAACTCGGAAGAGAATAGCGTATAAAGAAATAATTAACCCCGCCAACTTCATACTGGCATAGAGTTACAACTAATAAATCCTGCCAATTTATAAATGTAATAGTAGGGGAGCCCACGACGCTAAATGGGTAGTTACTCGAGCGTCGTAGGGACCTATTGGATTTTGTAGATTAAATTATAGGAAAAATAAAAGGTTTTATAATGTTTTTTTATTTCTATGGTGGGAAAAAAACCTAAAGATAAAAAAATGTTGAAAAAATTTGTGACATGGAAACACTAAATCGCGTCAGATTAAAATATGGCGGATTAATTGCCTGCTAAAATTTAGAAAATCTGCCGAATCAAGTGTAGCGTACGGGAATGGGGGGGTCACAAAGTTTCAAAGAAAATGTTATTTTGACATTCTCGAGCTCGACTAAATTTTCATTTATTATACAGGAAATGATGTAAATTTGATGGAGCGCCTCAACAGCATGCGAGGTATCCCTCCCCTTCATGTAAATCTGACGCGCTCTAGTAAATGCAAAAATCCCCTCTTGGGCTCCCCTACTATAAAAAGGAATCTTAAATATCACCAGCCTTTATATAAAATTGAGTACACGACTATTACAAGTAGTTGCTTGAGAAACAGCTACTGAATTCACTGCAACCATTTTTAACATATTTTATATTTTTTATAAACAAATTTTAAAAACGAAAAATAATAGGCACATTTCATGAAGAGTTGACATAAACAATATATAACCTTGAGGTTATAAGGCTTAAATATTTAAATTCACAAATATTTAATCTAATCTAACCTAATCTTTATCAAATATATCTCAGAAAATTATACTTTCGGCCAAATTTAAGACAAATGAATTCATAAAAAACAATGTTTTAAAATCATTAAAAAAGATTTTCAGTGGTGAATTTATGGTTTTATTTAAAAATACTAATTGACGTGCTTCATAGTGTGGGCTCTTTCCGTGGACCGTGACACGTCCTAGATTATTTTTAAAATGAATAAACAATTAAATCAACATTTAATCAATAGTTTATCTAATCATGTCATTTTAATTCGTATATATTATTTTATTTTGTATAAATAGTAGAATTTCATAGTTGGGAAAATCACACTAAATACGTAAAATATTTACCCTTGTTACTCATGATTTTAATGATAACATTATCAATATAAAAAACTACTAAAGTTTTATGAAATCCCTAACTAGTGCTAACTAACGCTAACTAGCATTACTATTGTTTTATAAGAACCAAATAAATTCATTAAACATTTTATGTGTTTAACATTTCTGTAAGAATTATTTCAACATTCAATAATTTATTGAGGTTTTAGAATAATCAGATAATGTAAATAAATCCTCTAGTTTAAGTTATATTTTTATTGAAGGCGTTTAACTTCAGTTACTTTTTGTTATTTGTTATCATAAATAAATTTTATTTTAATTTTTTAAAATTTTATTTTAAAATAAATTTTATACTAATTTTTTTTAAATTTCTTTTAAAATAAAATCTCAGTTGTATCAGTCTGTCTTAAAACGATAAGTAACACAGACAGATAAATGTCTTTAGCTTATATAAATACTTGTATATTTAGCGACTCAGTGATGTCAACAAATGAGATATTCTATTTATTAAGGTCAACTAGAAATAAACTGATATTACGTATTTTTACTCTTGTCTCGTATTATATTTGGGCTATAGAAGTGAAAATTGGTACTACTTTTAAAGATAAAAGAAATTTTAAACTTTTGAATACTCTGAGTATTATCAACCACAATTATTAGGAAAGTTACAATCGGACATTACAAAATTCAACCCATGTATAAATGCAGCTTTATTTAATTTTGATCAACACTTTGCACCACTAGCAAAACTTAATTTTATTATTTACATAAATGTTTGCACTGTTCCACGAAGTTCAATAATGAACTATAAGTAATTTAGTTGACTTATGTCAACTAAATTACTATAAACTTATGCCAACTAAATTACTTATAGTTTAAACTATATTTACTTAATTTAGTACCTGTCCATTTTATATTATATACTATGAAATCAATTGCAAACGTATTAATATTATAAATCTATATAATAAGAAGTGAAGAGAAATCTTTAAACCCCTTTTTAAGACAATTGCGCGAAAAAAAAAACTTTTTTTTTAGTACCTGTCCATTTTATATTATATACTATGAAATCAATTTCAAACGTATAAATATTATAAATCTATATATTAATAAGTGAAGAAAAATCTTTAGACCCCTTTTTAAGACAATTGCGCGAATTGTGGAGAATAAAATTTGGCACAGTTAGTTTACATTGCGGAGGACTGCAGAAACATGTTTGACATGAAATATGTTTATTGGGAAAAACGATCTTTATCTACTTTCGATTCATTCTGCATATGTGATGTGATAATACGAACTTTCATACATATATATTTATATATTAGTCCTTGTCCCTGAATAGAGTTATCCAAAAAATATTTCCTTATGTTTGGTCTACTAAAATGAAACTCATAACCTTTCTCGTTAGTGTTACTACCATATACAAAAAAAAATTATTTTACTGGTTTATCTAAAGATGAGTGTGATAAAAATTAACCTTTATAAGGGCGTTCGTGCACTACAATGAATTTTATTGTCCGGAATCCTGATTTTTTATGGTCCGACATGGCGTAACTTTACCGTCCGACATTTTATTTTTCTCTATTCCGAAACGATTTATGTCCGTCGCTGGTACACAGCTTATTGTTTTATCTTGCCACTGGATGCACGCGATAAATCAAAAAGTTTAAGCGTTATAGAAAAAAATTATAAGTAGCTGTAGACACCTGTAGGGCTACTCTTGAAAACGGATTTCAATTTTAAATGAATATTTAATGAATTTTGAAGTATTTCGTACTCTGGACAACTATATTCAACTATTGGGTTCGGCGACAGCGCCACACGGTTTTCGAATTTTTTTGGAACTACTCATTATTGCTTTTATTCGTTATTTTGTTTAAAACAGTACTTAAAATTTTCACTTACAACACTAGCTTGACGTGTAATGATAACATCTATTTCCAATAATTATGTCGTTACTATACTGAATCCATGTGGGCAATATTGGTTTCAAGAGTACCGTTTTTTGACGATATTCGAAATTAATTGTTTTTATCAATATTGGTTTAAGATTTATATTGTTTTCAAGAGTAGGCCTGCTGATAGTAGTTAAAAAAATATTTCGTCCTGCCTCAGTTTATTGTGTTTTATGTAAAATGTCAGGTACTTTTCATTTATAAAGGGATGAACTTAATATTATTTTTGTCTTCTACTTCTTCGCACCGATAATTATCCGTTAGTGTAATTATTACACGTGTGTAGCATGTAGTTTCAAATAAAGATATCACAACTGCACGGCCCCGATCCGAGTAAATAGAGACAGTGCACAATCTAACCTTCCGTTTTTTTCATGTCACATCGGACTGTATAAAGTCGGACTGCCGGACAGTAAAATTCCTTGTAGAGCACAAACTATCTAAGTATATAGAGTTCTTTAACCGACTTTCCAAAAGGAGGTTCATCAATTCAGCTATATGGTTTTTTGAATATTCTTTTAATCATTCATCAATTCAGCTATATGGTTTTTTAAATATTTTTTTAACCTCAGAACTCTGTCATTTATGGACCGGTTTTGATTTTTTGTGTTCAGGATACTTGCTGTGTGGTCACATTTTAATTTCGCGAAGATGTGGTGCAGGTATTTGGAGATATTCGTATAGGAAATAGAAAGGCAGTTGCTTCAGTTTTACTGCGGTAAAAAATTATTGGCAAATTATTTTGTTTGAAAATTTCTTATATACATCGTAGCAAAGCCTTGTAAATACTGTAAAAACCGGTTGGCTTGTATATTTTAATATACAAAATGTGAAAGTATAGTTGAAACCTACTAAGGCACCGGTTAACATAATATTTACTAAACTAAACATAATATTTACTAAACATTTACAGTGAAACAGTGCAAATATTTAGTAAAATTCTAATTTAATATGCTTATCCAAAATATCTAGGCCCATGTTGGAAGGCGTCTAACCTTCTATCTATAAGAATAAGGTTAGCAGTTTTCGCAGGATATCCGTGATGATATACCCATTTCTTGCCGCCATCTTTTGCTCGGGCATCGTGGTAGTCACTGTTGTGCTTACCGTGGCTGTCATGCCCACCGGACGCTGAGTGACCCTGGAATTAAACATGATTTAATAATAATATATTACATACAATTCCCGATATTATAAGATATCTCCGAATAAATAAATTTAAAAAATGTGTTCAAACTGTGTAAAAAAGGTATTATAAAATCTAAGATTATGTAGATGTCAAAAAAGCGTGGTATTAATTGTTCTTTAAACCAATCTCTATATTTTTCGTAATATGAAATATTTTTTGTAATATTGTAACATATTTGTTACATAAAAAATAAAAAAAAGACAAGGCACTGAGTTTCATCCATCGGATCTTCTTAGTATGTGGCCACGATCCGATCCGATAGTAATTATTAAAATTTGACTAGTCAACAGTGCTTGTAAAGTTTTATTTGAATAAAATATTTTTGATTTTGATTTTATAATTGTTATTATAATCAAATATAACTAAGAAGAAATGATAAAACCATCTTTTTTAATTAACTTCTGAAAATGGCATGTTCTTGGATTTTTATTATACGAGGTGTAAGGGACGGTTTATCGGAAATCAAAACCATAGCTTTAGACCATGATTCTGAGATTAAACCTGTTGGAAATTTTTGAAGTCATTGACGATTTTTGTTAACATAATTTTGAATAATTTGATTTATTGTAATATTCTACAATGTTTTTTTTTTCTAAAAAGATAGTAAAATTCAAGGAAATACATAAAATAATTAATTTCTTATGTGTCACAGCCGTGCATGCAAACGACTTAATTTTTTTTTATGTCATAAGATAACAAACAAGCAGATGGATCTCGTGATGGAAAAAGTCAACCATCGCCTATAGACACTAAAGGTGTTAATTGTGCGTTGCTATCTTGTGGCGAGGTCTAATGCCACATGCATAAATTTACCGGCTACCTTATCCTCCAAACCGGAACACAACACCGACAAGCACTGGCGCTATTGTGGCAGGAATAGGTAAGGCGGTGGTACCAGACCCGGGCGAGATAATGCAGAACTCTACCACCTAGTAGCCACGATGGTAGTGACTCGCATAGCCAATCGGTCGCCTTTTACGACCTGCCTAGCAGAATTTAAACGTAAAAAAAAACTTTTTTTTAAATTACTATTACAGTTGGCCTTAGGGGTCGTTACTACGTCATCGGAATTTTTGTGCGTGCAGAGTGCCCAGCCAGCGGGCACTCTGGGGCAAAAACGCCCGCGCAACCCAATTTCCTGACACCGGACCGCTGCGGCGTTTGGACTAAATGTGATAGACGGAGTCGTGGTAGAATTTCCTTCTCTGGAATATCTGGAATCCTCATCAGATCTTCACCAAATTAAAATAGGACCACAAGGAAGCATACAAAAAAATATTTTTTATTTTCCCAAACAAAAAAATAATTTTTATTTTATAGATTCAGGCGTTACTTTGTTAACCATCCATAGCTAGTTTTCTTCATCTAAATAATTTCTAATTACGAGTATATATGTGTGAGTATGTATTTTCACCCCGTGCTTGGGAAAATTTGAAAAATTATAAAAAACAGCAAAGAAAGTTTTCGACACGCCGGACTTGAACCTGCGACCTTTCCGCTTGAGAGATCTTCAACTAAGCCAGTGTCGACTAGTTCGACTGGTTGTGCACTGGTAAAGTTATTCAATAAACAAACTTTAAAATTGGTTCATAAATGAACGAATTTTCAGGTAACAAATATAAAATACAGCCAAATTTATATACTCCTACTTTTAGTAAGTCGGTTGAAAAAAATATTTTTGTTTGGAAGAACACAATTCTCGTTTTGTGATGCTTTCCTCCGTGTTGCTCCCGGATTTGAAGTAATTTTTTTAATGATATAACAAAATCACTTCACAACAAGCAGATCCCTGTCTAAGCAAATTGAGGCTTCATATAGTAAGCTAATTCCCCGTGTTGGATCCGGGCTCCTTTGAAGAATAAACCAACTGCCGTTCTGCCAGGCAGGTCGTAAAAGGCGACCGATTGTCTATACGGTCTCCAACATCGTGGCTACTAGGTGGTAGAATTCCGTATTGTCTTGCCCAGGTCTGGTACCACCGCCACATCTATTCCTGCCAAATAGCGTCAGTGTTTGTCACTGTTGTGTTCCAGTTTGGAAAGTAAGGCAAGTAAACTTATGCATGTGGCATTAGAACTCACCGCCATTAGCAACGCATCATTAACACCTTTGGTGTCTATAGGCGGTGGTTGACTCTTTTCAACAGGAGACCCATCTGCTTGTTTGCTATCATATAATATAAAAATATATATGTCGCAGTGAAATTGTCATTACCGTTAGATTATAATCTACCTAGGGTGTTTATAATTTTGTTAGGTTAGGTTAGCAGTTAAATTATAATATCACTTAGTTAGATTATAATCTAACGGTATTGACAATTTCACTGCGACATATATAAAAAAAATTGAATAATATATTAATTCGATGAAGGTTTAAAACAGGATTTCATAGATATTGGAAGTTGAAGGTCAATGTTGCAGTTTAACTTAGCATACAAGCTCTACAATTATAGCATAGCAGACGATTCTCCTGGTGGAGAGATAACCTTCGCTTATAAACACCAAAGATATTAATAGTGCAATGCTATGCCGGACCAAAACTAAAGAAATAACTGGTAAACTTCTACTCACCTTGTGTCTTTGACCGTGTCCTCCTTGGGCGTAATGTCCCGTTTCTCCCTTCTCGTGACCTTCATGACCGGCTTGCAGATTAGACTTCTTGAAATGCCCACCCTAGAAGAAAAAAAAAACACATTGGTTTTGATTTTCTGTAGCAGATTTTTATCAATGCGTAACATGTTTTAGCGACCCTGGCCAGGGCTTGTTAGCCGATTAATTTTCAAACCTAAATCAAAGAAAGTACATAAGAAGCGTTTTGTTAACATATGCCTCTACCTTAACTTCAAAAATACCGGTTCCGGTTTTTAAAATTTTTCTTTGATGTTTACTGCGTCCAAAAATTTTTGCCCAAAAAAAAAATTTATATATATATATATATATATATATATATATATATATATATATATATATATATATATATATATATATATATATATATATATATATATATATATATATATATATATATATATATATATATATATATATATATATATATCATAAGATAGCAAACAAGCAGATGGTTGAAGCACTCTTTCCTGATGGAAAGAGTCAACCATCACCTATAGACACCAAAATGTTAATGGTGCTTTGCTATCTTGTGGCGAGGTCTAATGCCACATGCATATGTTTACCGGTATCTTACTCTCCAAACCGGAACACGACAGCGACAAGCACTGACGCTATTATATGATGTAACCATTCACGGTTTTGGCTTAGACCGGTTTATTTAGGTTAATGAAGCAGTCTCATCTCAGATACGCTCCGAGTTAAACCTTTTATACAAAACCGCTAAAGTCTCTTTCTATTAATCAGTATTTTTAAAACGATTTCAAGCCCTAAACCTGAACTGACGCAATCGTCAAATTATTAAAATATAATATATCAGTTTAATCGTAGCTGTTAGATAACAGTGATAAACAGGAAAAATTGCCATGCCACGGTCATTAAAATCTTTAAGAAAATTCCAGAAATTATACGTGGACTACCGATAAAAATATTTAAAATTTAATTGAAAAAAATCTATTAAATAAAGCTTATTATAATATTAACTAGCTAACCCGGCTAACGTTGTTCATCTTTTTTAACTAGGTACTCTTTTCTAGGTAGGTATTTTTTTTCTATATTTTCTCACCTTTTAAACATTCCCTGGACTTCAACAATTAATTCAAAATCAAAATTAGCCAAATTGGTTCAGTCATTCTCGAGTTTTAGCGAGACTAACGAACAGTGATTGATTTTTATATATATACATAGATTATAATTAATTTTAAATGACGAAATAAGATCAATGTCAAAAAAAATTCCATTTTCCAATTCCTCGGATAGTCGGTCTTTAGTAAGTGCGTGATTAAAGTAAGAAATAAAAAGCTAAGCATTACCCTGATTAGCAAAATGCACTAAAATACTATCAAGATCTCTAAACACACAAGGGGTTTAGTGTGAATATAATAATATAAACAAGTATTTTATGTTAATGCTTATTAAAGTTAGGAGCTAAAATGATGCACAGAAACTATTATTTTCTATTACTTCAGAATAAGCTTGAAACCTACAAAGTTTGGATTAAGTGATAAAGTTTAGCAAGTTACTGTTTTTGAATACAAAGGCAAGACTTGCAGTTTTAATGCACTTAAAGTTTAACGGATTCTAATTTAATTAGTTTATTATATGAAAGTTGAAATTTCAGTGAAGTATTTCAATTTATAAGGTAATTTTGAAGTGCAACTTCTTTTGTGATAGTTTGAAATAGATTTTATAAAATGTAAAAGTATAACGAAAAAAATATAAGTGTATTTATAGGATTTTTTAAGATAGGTTCAGTATGACGCACTGAATGTAAAATGCACAAAATACTTATTATTAGGGGAGCGGAAAAGGTTTTTCGCAAAACAAAAAAAATATTATTAAAAAAATCTTACGTCATAAAAATTAAGTAAAATAAATAATTAATTTACAAAAACCAAAGCAGTAATATTTTTTTTAGTTGTTGATGCCGATAAAGCAAGCAATTATCTATAAAATGATATAGAATTTATTTGGAGTATTTGCGAGGTTTTCTCTAAAAAGGGGGGCGAATATCTTAACCTAAGCGTATTAATATATACTAGCAATACCTGTGCGAATAATTCGGACTAGTTTCAAAATTAAAACCGTCAAATGTTAGGATTGCTGTATTGCATCTTAATGTATACCTGTATAAATAATTAATTTTTTTACAAAAACCAAAGTAGTAATAATTTTTTTAGTTGCTGATGCTGGTAGAGTAAGCAATTATCTATAAAATGATATAGAATTTATTTGCAGTAATTGTGAGGTTTTCTCTAAAAACGGGGGCAAACATCTTAACCTTAGTTAAGAACATCAAAATAAAAACATCTTAACCTTAGTTAAGTAAGTTAGTAAAATAATAACATAATAATTTTGTGATATTGCATCTACAATACAAACAAGTCTAGCTAGTACCCGAGTGCGGTTGACATTGATCCTATTTTTGTGAAAGTTGAGTTCAATATTAAATAAATTACAGTTTTAACTTTTGTTAAAACTGTATTATCTTTTTTTTAAATGCATTCCATTACCTGTTTTTGTACTTATAAGTAATGAGCAAATTAAAGGAGCTTTTTTTAATTTTATACCTAAACTCATTTCAGTATTCGCAGATTTCTTGTAATATTTTTGATAGTTATCATTTAAGGTGGCGTGAAACTATAATGTCCCAATTTTGGCACAATACTGTTTGCGTATCGGATCGTGACTACTGTTTGTTTTGAAATGTCTAGACCACTTTTTGTAAGTTCGTTTTCGAAACCTTCAAGGTTATTATTAATATATTTGTGTCTTCGGTAAGAGATACTTTCTCTCGGTTTTTAACAAATAGAATAATAAATAAACTAAGCGGCAAACGTATATAATACAAGTAAAGAAATGAATGGTAGGCAATCTCTCACCTGATGTTTAGAGACAGAAGTCACTTAGGGACTTTAAATATATTACGAATATTAAAAAAATATAAATAAAAGTCATAAGGACTTCCGACAGAAATGAAAACTTAAAATAAGATGTATACGCATATAAAACTACAATGGCTGCTACCGCTACGCATCGCCAGTCTGATGCAACACATCACAAGTATACCGAGCATGTCGGTGACGCGAACCCTAGGAACAATCGCTCAATGCGATTCAAGAAATTTTTATTCAAAAAAGAAAGTAATAAAGAAATTCTTATACTCTCATAATTATTAACAACTAGCTGTGCCCGTGATTTCGTCCGCGTGAAAAAATTTCTAAAATAAAAGTAGTCTAAATTACTCCTTATTACCGTGGTTTAAATGATAGATAGTCCCGGGGTTTTACTCGCATAGTTCCCGTTCCCGTGGGATTTACGGGATAAAAACTATCCCATGTCCTTTCTCGGGTCTCAAACTATCTTTGTAATAAATATCATTTAAATCGGTTCGGTGGTTTAGGCGTAAAGAAGAGACAGACAGACCGATAGAATTACTTTCGCATTTATAATGTAAAAGTAAGTATGGAAGTATGGATGAGTTGTTGACAGATTAACAAGGTCTTGAGACCAAACCATATTAGAACGGAAGGAAACGTTCACTGTCGCACATGAACACCTGCATATAGTAACATAAATATTCCTACAAATAATCTTTGTTTTTTTTTCATTTCTACCTATATTACAGCTTAAAGAATATTATTTTTACTTACCGACGAATGTTCTTTTTCGCTGTGGTGGCCGCCGTGATTTTCTTCTTCTGCTGAGTCACCTTCTTCTTCGAAGAATTCCACTTTCTTTTCGTATTCATCTTTTTTGTGTATATCATGGCTTCCTTTGGTGCTGTGTCCTTTCGAATGTTTCCCCGATTCTTCATACTATGGGTGATTGTATCATTTTTAAAAAGCAGCCTTTATTTTACCCTTGGTCTTCAACTATCTTCGTGCCAAATTTCATCAAAATTAATTCAGAAGTATAGCCGTGAAAGACAGACACAGCACTGCAGGACAGACAGACAGACAGACAGGCTTTCGCATTTGTATTGTAAGTGCTCATCTCTTTCCTGTAGCAATAGTGTCGGTGCTTGTCATTATTCTGCTCCTGTTTAAAGGGCAAACTTTTCTATTATATTATAAGATAGTAAACAAGCAGATGGCTTTCTTGATGTAAAGAGACAATCGCCTAAAGACACCAAAGGTGTTAATGGTGCGTTGCTATCTGTGCAGCGAGGTGTTAATGCTGCTTATATATGTTTACTGGCTACCTTACACTTTAAACCGGAACACGAAACTGACAAGCACTAACGCTTTTGCGGCAGGAGTAGATGAGGCGGTGATACAAGATCCGGAATCCGAGACAATGCAGAACTCTACTACCTAGTAGTCTCAACAGTAGTGACAGTTCAGACCAAACCAACCGTTCGCATTTTACAAACTGCCTGCAGAATGAGAGATGGTCTATTCTTCAAAGGAGTCCGGACCAACACGTGGAAACTTACATCACTTGCAGGTGATGGTCGTCTCATTACATTACAAGAACCATTGTCTGTTTGCTATCTTATGACATAAAACAATCAAGACAAGGCACTAACTTTGACCATTTAAAGGCAAGAAGAGTCTTTTTCCTCTAAGTGTTTTTTTAAAGTAAAGGAGGCAGATAGGAGGCTCACCTGATCACCTCTGCCCATGGACAACTACATTATTAGAAGACTTGTTGCGTTGAAAAATAAAATGTGTTTCATACCCTCGCATGTTTTTTTCCGTGTTCTTCATGGTGGTGCGCGCCGTAATGACCATCCTCCTCGTGGTGATTCTTATCGATGCCGCCGTGGTCGTGGTACGTGTCATGGTGAGTCTCTTTATCGTGGTGACCTTTGTTTTTTTTCGTTTCTTTATGGACGCCCTGTTAATTATAATTTAATGTGAATAAAAGTCCAGAAATAATCTATACAGGTTAGACTGGCAAAATATTGTATGCCCTGAAGTGTTCCGTACTCGATATGGATAGCAAACAAGTAAAAAAATATAAAATGAGTACTTAAATTTTGACTAAATTATCTAACAAAAATGTTAGAAATGGCGCATAGAAGTGCATTGTTTACAAAAAGTACAGGATCTCACTATAAGATGACTCACCGAGCTGGTTAATGGGTGAAAATTATTATATACCAAAAAAAATATGTCAATAAATATATTGAAAATGGGTTGACTAAAAATTTTAGTCCTTATAGTGAAATAAAATTACAAGTGTGGTATAAACTAGTTTTAAATAATAATAATGGAATTTCCCAAGTGCCGACGTCGGTTAAAAGTGTAAAATCTGTTATTTACCATACTCCTCTGAAACAGCTTCACCGATTTTTATGAAATTTTATATGCATATTCAGTGGATCTGAGAATCGGCTATTATCTATTTTTATACCCCTAAGTGATAAGGGTTGTCTACCCCTAAAATTTATTTTTATTTTTAGGACAACATTTTTATTTTTATTTTTTTAAATGTGGCATTAAAAATACATACAACCCTAATATTTACCCTTCTATCAACAACCCCTATATATATATATATATATATATATATATATATATGGCATAATAACGTTTGTCGGGTCATCTAGTATTGTATAATAATTTGAGTTGTATTCGTAACACATTTCTATAAGCTAGTAATAACACTGACAAAACCACAAAACATTGAACGCCGCTTTTTCAGCTCTCGGCTTTATTGGTCGCCACTAATTCACTTAAATCTTCGTTTTGTAAACGACCTTCTCTACGATTAACACATTTTATTTAAAAAAAGCGTTTAAATGAAAAGCACTTTTTTAAGCAAACTTAAAAGTATAAGAAAAACATTTAAAACTGTTATATAATAATTAAAAACCGTTTATCACATCTTTAGTTAGTAGTGCAAAAATAAAAAATAAAAAAACGCAGTACAGAAGGCAAACTATATAATATAATATTCACGGGACAGATTACACTTACTGATCTAACCTCAAAGTAAGCAAATTATTTGCTTGTGTAATGGGTGTTAGTCAACGATACTAATACAAAGAAATACATATATAAATACTGGAATATATTTAATAAACACCCAAACCCGGAAATACAAACATTTATGCTCTTCACGCAAATGCTTGTCCCCGTCGGGGATCGAACCCGAGCCCCGTCGATTGCGTAGTCAGGGCCGCTAATCACTCGACCAAATGGGCGGTCATATAAGCATTACGGGGAAGACCGAGTGGCAACCACTCGAGCTTTACAATGATATTCCGTAACATAGTCATATTTGCGTAAGCCAAATATGAACCATCAAAATAACAAGCATCTGCGTAATTCAGAATAGATAAAAACAGAGCTTCATATTTGCGTAAGCCAAATATGAACCATCAAAATAACAAGCATCTACGTAATTCAGAATAGATAAAAACAGAGCTTCATATTTGCGTAAGCCAAATATGAACCATCAAAATAACAAGCATCTGCGTAATTCAGAATAGATAAAAACAGAGCTTCATATTTGCGTAAGCCAAATATGAACCATCAAAATAACAAGCATCTGCGTAATTCAGAATAGATAAAAACAGAGCTTTCGCAATCACAATTTTAGTAGGAATTGAATTGCTTATAGAACGGATGAAAACTGCAAAAAGAAGGGGAGACAGAATGCCACCTTGCGGAACGCCAACCGTGTTAAAGGACCAGTCCGAAGAGGTTCCTCCTACCAGAACACTTTGCCGCCGATCCTTTAAATAGCTTCGAAACCAAGCAATCACGCAATTAAATACGATGGAAAAATCGATCAAGACTAACAACAATACAATATCTAGTCTTTGCGGTTGACTAGTAATTGACAACAATAAATAAAATAGGTTTTCTAATAATAGAAGCTGTTACAATAATGCATTAAATTATTGGGACATGAACAAAAAATTAAACTCCAAAAAACACTATTACGCAAGATATTTTCAATCAAGACCTTTCAAACGCGTACTATATTAAAGTTTCGATTAGGAATTACATCTGTGATGTTACATCGGAAATTTAAGTAAAGCTTTCTTATTGATCTCACGATTAGTGTGTACGTCTGATATTATGGACCGTATCTCGTAATCTCAGCCATGCGATGGTTTATTTCCTAGGTTCCATAGTTTCACCAATTTCGGTACCACAGCTTTATCTACTGCTGTTGCAATTTTTTTTATAGAACCGACTGGTATACGAGCAAGTGCCTAATTTAAATTAAAAGTTTTGAAATGTGAATATATACTCGAAATATTTGTGCTTTATGATCTTTACTTATATACTACATTAATATTTTAAATTAAAAAAAACATTTGTATTTTTGTACGTCTGTAGCGAATTAATTCAAAAATTACTGGAAATTTAATACATTCATTTACCATTAGAGAGCTACTGTATCTGGGAGTGACATAGGCTATGTTTTTACACGACTGAGCAAAGGTAAGGGACAAATTAATGGGTCACACGAACGAAGTCGCGAGAAACAGCAGCTAGTAAATTAAAGTTTACATAACTTTTCCCCTGCATCTGGGAACGATTAAGTAAAACCTGGATAGAAATAGATCATTGTGTTGCACAGTTTCTTACTAGTCATGGTAATTTTAAAAATAAATTATTCTCCTTCAAATTAGTTCCTTCTCCTTTTTGCGAATGCTCCACCATAAACTGTAAATATGAGCAAATTGCACATCATACTCTTTGGGATTGTAATCTCTGGCAAAACGAACGTAGCCAAATGCTTGATAGTAAGCTCTGTGGTCTAGTGGTTCGTTATCGGTGTTGACCTTATGAAGTACCGGGTTCGATACTCGGGTCGGGCAATTCGAAAATGGGTTTTTTCAGTTTTCTGATATAAACAACGTTGCTTGGGATTGGATAAGTGGCCGGTTGGCGATAAGCTTGCCAGTTATCACATTATGGAACTAAGTATCTTCGGGTAATCGTGGGTGCACTGGTGACTGGCTTACCTCTTCGGGGATTCAGGCGTTAAGACACTTATCACCGACAAAAACAAACCCGGGCAAGATATTGCGAAACTCTGCACCAAGTGATTATGATTGTATTATTATATAAATTTTGCCTTCACCCACTTTTTATAAATTTTGCCTTCACCCACTTTTTATAAATTTTGCCGTCACCTACTTTTTACGAGATAGCCGGCAATTAGGCAGTTGATCTCTTCTAAAAATTGGATCAAATCGAGAAAATTTATGTCGTAGATAAATCTGTATACATATATAAAAATCAATCCCTATTTTCCTTGGTTACGACATCACGCCTGAATGGCTGGACCAATTTCGGTATTTTTTTTTGTTGTGTTTGTAATTGTAAGGAGAAGGTTCTTATAAAAGAAAATATTAAGAAAATTGCGCGGAAAATTAGAAAATTTAAGAATACTTAACCACCATATAAAGTTTAATGCCATTTTGGCTGCGTGGAAGGACAATCCCGTAGACTTGTATAAATTACGTGTCACGTTGTTTGTCCGCTATGGATTCCTAATATGTAAGGCAAAGCAACGTTTGCCGGGTCAGCTAGTGTGAAATAAAAATTTGGAAAATCCAAAAGTGCGCGTCTCATAACACTCCGTTTAATTTTAAAAAGAATTAAACGACACTAAATTATATAGTAATTTTCAATGTGAAATAATCCCGTGACATACTGAAGCTGTTAAAAATGGTACCGACATGTTAAGTATTTTGAGTGTAATCGTATTCAGTTCCGGAAATTTTTAAATTTGTTTTTTTTTATACAGACTGACTGGTGAGTTATCATCGGTACTTGGAGAGTACTCGGTACTCGATTCTCATTAAAATGAAATAATAAAATTAGGGGCTTAATTTTTGACCAATATTTACAAATAAGTGAAATGAGGATATTATACCCTTTAAGCGCGCCACGATAGTCGACATCAAGGACACGCCAGCGCGTCATGTGCGTCTGCGCGGTGTCCAAGTATGGCGCAGGTAAATATAGGATTCTCGGTCTACTGTTTACTAGGTTTACCAAGAAGTATTTTAATATTTATATTTAATGTTATTTTCTCTCATCATATCTGATCGCTAATTATCACATCTTTAAATATTGATGGTAACTCATCAGTCAGTCTGTATATATTATACTTGGCAAATATTTTTTAAAAGTATTAAATGTGTTTACAAAAGGTTTTATCTTTATATCTATGTATTAGCGAAATATAAGTACAATAGATACAGTTTTAGTCCAGAAAAACGCGTAATAAGCTCAAACTCTACTCACGATGCGTGCAAAAGTATTTATCTTTCTATAAATGTGGTTGAGTTTAGGTTTGCATCACGCGTTCTTGGGATCACGTAATTAAAATTACAGAGAGTCCTTTACAGAGGTATATTTGTAGAATAATTGACTTGTAAACTTGATTTACCACTACCATCTGTTCTTAATAATAAGGATGGAGCCTTGTTGCGGTTTGCCTGCACCAATCTCGACACAAACCGTGAATATAAAATGATACTATCCATACTAATATAATAAATGCGAGTCTATCTATAAATGCGAAAATCTGTTTGTTACGATAACGCGAAGGATAAAATTTCTAAAAATATTTTTATGTTGTTACGTCAAACAAAGAAGTATAACTTCTTACGTGCGTACATAAGTACACACACATGTTTTTTAAGACTTTCGAGACTAACATAATTAATAGAGGATCCCAAAAATAATATTCATAGAGTAGTCCAATAGTTCATACTAATTTTATTAACGCGTAAATTTGTCTATCTGTCTGTCTGTCAGCCCATCTGTTACGATTTCACGGCTAAACAGCTAAATTGATAGTTCGGAAGTATTTCCAAATTCGGGGTCAAACTTGGGCTAATTTATTTTCAAAAATTAACCCTTAAGAGGATAAGGCTAAAATTAACCCTTATTTAATTAGAGGATGAAAGTTTGTATGGAAGATTAAATTGGTGACTCGTTACGGTACTCACGACCGAAACTGCGTGGTTCATCTAATTTAATAAAATAAGGAATCTTCTCAGAGGATTTAAAGCATGTAACCAAACTATGTATGACATAATGCGATAGAGTTCTCCACAATCACTATCCGTAGTCACTGTCGTGGTCCGGTTTGGAGACTAAGGTAGCCAGTAGACTTACGTATTTGGCATTGCCATGTCGCCACACGGATAGCAACGCACCATTCACATCTTTGGGGTCTATATGCTATGGTTTTTCTTTCCATTAGGAAATATACGTGCAGGTGACAATTACGCAAACGGTGAAGTATGAAATTTAGCACAGTTAAAGTTTAAATTGGAGGGAACTGCAGAAACCTAATATTTTAAAATAATACGCATTAGAAATATTAAACTTATAATTATAAACATTACACATTACTGAAATGTTTACACAATAGCCCTACTAGGTGGTAGAGGTTTGCATTGTCTCTCCCGGGTCTGGTACCAGCGCCTTACCTATTCCTGTCGCAATAGCGTTAGTGCTTGTCAACGTCATATTTGGGTTTGGAGGGTAAGGTAGCCGGTAATCTTATGCATGTGGTATTAGACCTCGCCACAAGATAGCAACGCACCATTAACATCTTTGGTGTCTATAGGCGTATATATGGTTGACTCTTTCCATCAGGAGACCCATCTGCTTGTTTGCTATCTTATGATATAAAAAAAAACAATTATGTAACATGCATGATAATATACACACTTTTTTACTATTTCTTTCCGGCCAAACGCGGATGATAAACTTAAGAGATTTTTTGTTTAGTCTTTAGTTAAATTTTGACCACAAGGCAATGGCTAGTGCTCTTTAAAATTTAAAGTTTAAATCACTATAACTTTCTTGATTTTTTCAAATTTTTTGTGATAACATAAGATTTGGGATGATGCCATTTTCCATGTCTGAGTATATTATTTATTTTAATGATTAAATAATAATAATCTCAAGCTTATCGTAACTTACTGAGATTTTTTGGTTGGTACCTATTAGAATATCAAAATATTTAAACAATATTTCGAGTGCTTATCGAGAGCCAAAAGTATAACACGGTCCGTGAGTTCCATGGGTAAGTCGCGAAACTAATTTGCACAAATTAAAATAAGTTATAAACTCAAGTGAAGCGTCGTTAATGGAGTCGAGACTTGGATTGCTTTATCTGAATAAGAACAGACTGGACAATTAACGAGGATCTGCTTTTTGTTAAGCCTTCACAAGCAATTATAGTGTTTATTTGTAAGGAGAAATCAAATAGAAAATTTTTGTTAACATAAAAAAATCGTGCCGTGTGGGAGTCCTGGCTGTTGTGAACAGACAAACCACTTTAAACCAACTTCTCTTTGAAATTGTATTTTTCTACGTGTACCTTCGAAATCGAAAATTTTTCAACCAATTTCATTATATTTTTTGTGAAGGTGTAGGGTAGACCGAAGCGAATTGGATACCTTATGTTTGAGGAGCGAAAATCAATAAAAATATTATCCTATTCCTAAAATTTTTATTCGAGAAATAGTAATCGGAATCTTTTTTTAAGGCAACCATTCGTTTCCACCACTGTAAATTCTGTTAACCAGAATCAACATGATTCTGAGTTTTTTTTATAGTCTAAGATAGCAAACAAGTAGATGGGTCTCCTGATGGAAAGAGTTAACCATCGCCTATAGACACCAAGGGTGTTAATGTTGCGTTGCTATCTTGCGGCGAGGTCTTATACCACATGCGTAAGATTACCGGCTACCTACCCTTCAAACCGGAACACGACATTGACTAGCACTGACGCTGTTGCGGCAGGAATAGGTAAGGCGGTGGTACCAGACCCGGGTGAGACAATGCAGAACTCTACCACCTAGTAGCCACGATGTTAGTGACTCATATAACCAATCGGTCGCCTTTTACGACCTGCTTAACAAAACGACAGTTGACCTATTCTTCAAAGGAGCCCGGAACCAACACGGGGGAACTATTGAACTAATGAGTAATCGGAAACTATTGAACTATGACATTAACATTTGAAATCCTAAGTTATACATACATTCTTCGAATTAGAGATCAAAGAGTTAATTAAAATCAGCAACATCCGATTCGCCTCAACTATAGGGACAAATATAATATATTGTATATATTAAAGCAATTATCTTAGAGTTTTTTAAGTTGAAAGGGTTTCGCAAGGTCTCGTCTGGGTATATAACCATCGTCTTACCAATTCCTTCTGCAACAGCGTCAATGCTTATCACTGTCGTGTTCCGGTTTGGAGTGTAAGGTAGCCGGTCGACTTATGCATGTGACATTTCCATTTTGTCACAAGAATAGCAACGCACAATGAACATTTTTGTTTTTTATAGGTGGTGATTTCTCTTTCCATCACAAGAGCCTTGTTTGCTAATTGCTATCTAATGATAAAAAAACTCAGTAGCTTAAGAGTCATTAACAAATATTTTAATAATTAATAATTAGATAAATTTGAATTATCACCTTTAAAATAAAATAGAGAGAAAGAAAAGAGAACCTTTTGTGTAAGCTCGTATATTATACATAAATTTTAGCAGCCCGACAGAGTTAACTATTTGGCCAGGACTTTATTTTCAGTCGCTCTTATTTTACTTTTGGTCAATCTGCGGTATTGATCTTTTTACACGTGCGTAGCATCTGTCCTTATTGAATTTAAGTTCTATAAACAGACAACAAATCAATGTTCATATGTGTCCCTGGTGACATGATCCAATTCGCCCCACATTAAAGATTTTCATAATATAAGACCCTTTAAGATTATGTTTAAAAGCGAATCGGTTATCAATTATAGATACCTTGCTAGACAAAACACTTTTTGTTTTAAGATTAAAATCAAATTCCTTAAACAAGAAAAATTGTAGGTGTAAATCTTACATGAATGTAAAATTTGCAATACTGGCAAACTTTCAATTTGCTGATGAAGTGAGATTGAAACACTAGTTATGGTGGGAGGTGCGGGAATAGAGAGGGAATGTAAGGCGCAGGTTGAATGCCCTCCACGAAAATATAAAACTTTAAATATAAACAGATTTCTTATTTTGATCCAATTCGTCCCTCGATCCGATTCGCCTCGGTCTACCCTAACTCCCGTGTCGTCCCTTTAAATTTTGTGAAGATTTTTAGGATTCCAGAGGTACAGGTAATGGAAAGTCCGTTGTCGTTGTTTTACTGTGCTTAAATTTTGTATAATAGAAAATATGAATGAAATAATGCTTTATTAAATGTATATGTTACGGGTAATGCTAGAAGATGGAGTAAACCCAGGTTTACCCGGGATGACTTAGTATTACCGAAGCTCTTCGAGTAAAGTCCGAATAATAAGTAAAATACATTTAAATTCGCGATTTACCCATATTCACCTAGGTTTACCCAATGCTAACAGGGTAATGTTAGTCACTTTCAGGAGGTCAGGGTTATAAAAGGTGTAATTGCAAAACAAAATGTGCTACAAAGAAATGTTCATGCTAAACTGCAGGAAGATTTTGCAATTCAAAATATCACGGTAGTTTATCTTGCTTAAATAAATAACATCAATTTTAATGTGTGTGTCATACAATATTTTAATTTGCATTTAAGCTATTAAATGTTTATGTTCTTCAAGTGATTATGTTCTTCTTTTTATATTTTATTTAATAATAGAAGTATTAAATGTCCTTGGATTTTAATTTCTCTAATTAACCAAACATTACCCAGTCACCATTGGGTAGACCTAGGTGAATATGGGTAAATCGAGAATTTAAATTTATTTTACTTATTATTCGGACTTTACTCAAAGAGCTTGGGTTATACTAAGTCAACCCGGGTAAACCTAGGTTTACTCACGCTTTCAGCATTACCCGTAACGTATATAATGTTGGGTATATTTATTTGTAATATGAATAAAAATGGAAATAGTGCTTGAATGTAATATTAATATTCGTTTATAGCATTTATCTCGCATAATAGATATTAGAATTTATTGTTATCAAAATACTGCACTACAGTGGCGCCACTTCCGCAACATCGTTGAATCCTAGTAAACAACTTTGTACCAAATTATAAACTTGGAAGTGGTGCCATCTGTTCTGATTGGTTATAGTTGACATGTACCCTACTTTTAATTATTGTAAAACTGTGATACTATAAAATGCCTTGTACCGGCCTACTCGCCCCATTCTGCTGTAAATACGTTACATACTCTTTGTTCTGCTGTAAGTCTCGACAGAATAAACATCTATGTACGTCAAACTGTCTATTATTGAAAACGAACCTAACAATAATCAAAAACAAAATATTCATCTATGCTTACTAATATCATAAAAGAAAGTTGTATTTTTGTATGTTTGTAATGCATAAACTTAAAAACTAATAGACCTCTTTTTTATTAGAACACTACATTATCCAAAAGTGACATGCTGCTTTTTACCAAAAGTAAAAAATAAGTAATAATTTTGGGTCACACGAACAAAATCGCGAGTAACAGCTAGTATTTTATAGATTCAGGCGTAACTTTGTGAAAATCTATAATAAGTTTGTTTCCAATCAGAATAAATCGGATATATTGTAATTTTTAATGATTAATTATGATATGGAATGGAGATAACAAAAACTAAAATATTTGTTACTAGCTGCGCGTTGAGCCCGCTGCATTGTAAAAATTTTGGCGAATCCCGCGGGATCATCTAATTTTTTCGGGATAAAAAGATGTGCTATTCCAGGTCACCATCTACTTGTGCGCCAAATTTCATTCAAATCCGTTCAGTAGTTTTTGCGTGATTGAGTAACAAACATCCATCCATCCAAACATCCAAACTTTCGCATTTCTAATAGGTATTAATATAGATAAAAGATATTTTTATATTATATTAATAGGTATTAATATAGATAATGATATTTTTCAGATATAAATTCGGCAAAAATAGACATTAATAAACGTGCCAGTAAACGAAAATCTGGAAGTGTTACGTCATACCGTGGTAAAACGTCAACTTGATGTCATTTTTATAGAAACCACAGAGTGTGTAATGTAGATATTATCACCTCAGCGTGATATAATTAGGACACCATTACAGTCCAGAGCGTTTTCGCGGTAAATTTTAATTTCAATTTTATAATGCGAAATTTTTATTATAAATTTGAGTTATTTCACAGAAATAAATAGTTTTTTTTGTGGTTTTTATATAAGATAAATTATTAAATAGTTTTTCAAATTTCGTCAACTAGCCTATTCAGACGAAATTAAAATGATTTATTGCAGTTTAATGTGTTTTTTGAAGTTATATCTACATTTTTGGCGCGTCAAGATAAAATGATGAGAGTAAATTTTTACTAGGAATACGCACAGCGTCGCGAAGAACCAACATCCTAAAAATAGCTAGTTGACATTTTAGTCTTTCAAAAAAGTTTATCCATTTTTTTATTATTACAAATAATTATTTTATGATATTTAAATAAAATTAAATTAACTAGAAAATGCGTTATAACAAAACTTTCTTTATGTTCGCGTTATAATAAAACCTCCTTTTTTTCTAATATTAGTGTTGTTTTTTCTACAAGCATAGGATAACGCGAAGGATATAAATTTTATAAAGATTTTTATTTTGTTACACCAATTTTTCTTTCATCAAAACATTTTTGTTCGAATTATCCTTTACCGGCGCTTGTGAAGATTTAACGTTTTTTTTGAATTACTAGCGGATCGGTTTGTGATGTGATATAGAAGTACATGTAAGGTATTTAATGCATCTGAGAACAATATTTAAGATATTAACAACAATATATCGTCTAATGATTTGATGTCGAATTGTTATGAAAACAAATTTAAAAACATAGAACATTAACAAAACACAATGCTAGATGTTTAATAACAGTGATGTCAAGTTTGGTGGGATTTTTGTCACTGTTGAGTTTAGTTGCTGACAGTTTGTAAATCCTTTACTTCACGCTAAATCTTTTACGGAATAGGCAGATAGGGTAAGAGTGACGAGCTGTGAACGGTGAACCATTATTTTGCTTTCTGCGTATTTCTTTTATTAGCGATAGGGGGCGTCCATAAATTACGTGAGGTATTTTTTTCAATTATCTGTGTCTCCCTCCCCCCCTGGTGAGATGTCGTGATTTTATTCAACCCCCTCCCCCATCCCCCAATTTCACGTGAGATTTTCAAAATGTGGGTTTCTGAAATATGTAAACGCATTTGATTGTTATTTTAAAAAGAAAAAATCTTCGTGCTTTTATTTACGATTAGTTAAGGCTATATAACGTCGAAGTATAAATGAAATTATTTTCTTTCGAACGAGTTAGTGAATGATATTAATCGTATCACGATTACACTTAAGATTACCATTCTTAAAGGGCCGGCAACGCAACTGCAAGACCCTCGGTATTGCAGTTGTCCATGGGCGGCGGTGATCACTTACCATCAGGTGCACCACCTACTCGTTTGCCCCCTCTGCTATAAAAAAACTTAAGATTAACTTAAGTATGTACAATCTGGATAATGGACCAAAATAGTATATATTTTTGTTTCAATATGAAAAGAAATTGCGTGATATTTGCCGAGACCCCCCCTCCCTCCAACGTAAGATTAGATGAGATTTGACTCGACCCCCTCTCCCCCTTAAACATCTCACGTAATTTGTGGACGCCCCCTAGCTCTGTGGTCGAAATTCGACTAAGACTTAACAATAAAATCTCTTAAGTTTGATAACAGACTTTAGTCATAACGAAAATAGTATTTTTTTTACTGTCGATAGGGAAGCGCTTGACCACGATCTCGCCTGATGGTAAGTAAGGTGCGGCCTAAGATGGAACGCGCTTTCCTAAAAGATACCTGTTCACTCTTCTCTTGAAGATCCCCAGGTTGTACCCGTCGGGGAACACCGACTCAGGAAGCATATTCCAGTCTCATGCGGTTCGGATCAAGAATGTCGAGTCGAACCGCTTTGTCCGGGTACGTGGAACGTCCACAATATAGCAATGCCTCCCCGTGTTGGTTCGGGCTCCCTTAAATAATAGACCAACTGCAGTTCTGCCAGGCAGATAGTAAAAAGAAATTGATATATTTTCCACTACCATCGTAAGTACTAGGTGGCAGAGTTCCGCAATGTTTCACCCGGGTATTTGGTACCACTGACATAATATTCGTACCGAAGTAGCGTCGATGCTTGTCATTGTCCAGTTTAGAGAGAACGGTAGCCGATAGACTTATAAGTTATGCATGTGGCATTGTCATCCCGATAGACAGATAGCAACGCACCATTTACATCTTTGGCGTTTAAAGGCTCTCTTTCCATTGGAAGAAATATCTGCTTGTTTATCTAATGTAAAAAAACGGTTAACTGGTTAATCGCTGGTAAATATGTTGTTAGGATTGTCCCTATTCATGCATCTTATTTAATAAAGTTATTGGAACGAAGTTCCTTATCGCGCGTTGTGTAAGGGGGTTAGACGGAAAAAATTCTCACGAAAAGTTGTCACGACACTTTTTGCTATAGTAAGCTATTGTAAGCTGTGCGGCGTGCACATGTTTCTCGGCCTGTCTCTCTCTCTCTCTCTTGTAGAAAGCAAGCCAGATTTACATTTTATTACAATTTAAAATTTTATTACATTTCCTTCACTAATTAATCGAAAGGAACTTCATTCCATCCGGGTGTCCCTTGACACCTCTCAACTTTTATTATTTCTTTAAAACTTTAATCTGTACACTTATTGTTTGATAAATATTTGTCAGATTCGAAAATAAAGGTTTTTATGAAGTTTCGGTTCGCAAGAATAAATATCATACGTAATGAGTTATAGAGTCAACGTAATTTGTTAAAATTTTTAATCAATACACTTAAAATATGTTCGATAAATTGGTATCGTTAACATTTCAATTAAATAAAGTTTTCTCCTAAGGTTTGGATTAAAGTTCAAAATCATAAGCAGTGAGTTATCAAGACAAATTAGTTTGTTAAAACTTTGATCTTTAAAGTTATTGTTCAATAAATTGATATCATTATTGAATATAATGTGATTTAATAAAGGTTCTTACTAAGTTTCGGATCGCAAGTTTAAAAATCATACACAATGTGTTATCTTTATTTGCACAAAATAGGGTTGGAAAAGATTTTATACATTAACTGTTAACATTTAAGTCAACTTAACTGTTAACATTTTTAATCTTTATACTTATTGTTTGATAAATTTTTGTTGTTACCAAAATAACTCGATTAAATAAAGGCTCTTACTAAGTTTCGGTTTGTAGCGTTAAAGATCATATGCTGTATTTGTAACGTTAAAGATCATAACTTATCAAGAAATTAAATAATTTGTTAAAATTTTATTCTATAAAGTTATTGTTCGATAAATTGGAATCATCGTTGAAAATAACTCGATTAAATAAGGGTTCTTACTAGTTTTCGGTTGCAAGGTTAACGATCATACGCAATATGTTATCGATTAATTTATAAACTTATTGTTCGATAAATTGTAGTCGGGTTGTCAAAGTTCGGGTTGTAAGAAATTAGACCATATAAAAATTATTACAACGTCAACTTAATTTGTTAAAACTTAATCTGTACACTTATTGTTCGTTAAATTCTTGTTATTACTAAAAATGACTATTTCATAATGATTCTTACCCAGATTCGAATCGCTAAGGTTAAAGGTGTACACAAGATGTTATCAAGTTAACGTAGTTTAAAGTTTAAATAGTTGATTAATGACATTTATTACATTTAACTTACATACATAATAACAATACCAGGGATTAAGTTTCATAAATTCCTGTATCATGTCTTTGTAGTGGCTCATCTTCTGCTCTTTAACCTTTAAAATATGCACATGAATCAAAATATAATTTTAATGTAGGTGTGTAAAGTCTGAAATTATATTTGGTCCTACATTTTTACTGAGGTTTATTTTACTTTCGCATTTATAATATTAATATTAAATAATATAGATTTTATTTTTACACATTTTCAAAAATATGAAAAACCTCAATTTTACTAATTCATGGAAAAAACTAATATGGAAGTATAGAAACCTTTCCTCCCCTCCCCCTAACACTATGGAAGCTCAATTTAAAGGTAGTAGTTTACCCCAAGGGGTACCACTAGCGTAAGCGGTGGAGAATCAATCCCCTTCTGGACATCCATGTTCAGGGGTTTGTAATCAGCCTAATCATGGATGCCCAGGCTGCCCTGCGTACTCTGGGGGGGGGGGGGGCACAATTGCGCTCTCAAACTTCGCTGCTCGGGGCAAATCGAACAGAAATCGAAAGGCACCCTCTACCACACTCCACGTGGACTATACTAATATTAGGGGTCTTCACTCAAACCTAAATGCCGTCCACTACCACCTTGAGACGGCTAAGCCGGCTCTGTTCTTTTTAACTGAGACGCAGATATCTTCTCCGGCTGATACGTCATATCTCTCCTACCCGGGGAACAAATTCGAGCATTCATTTGTACCCCGGGCGGGAGTTTGTGCTTATGTCAGAGAGGATATCTGCTCTCGACGTCTCAGCAGCCTTGAAGGCTATAGGGACCTATCCATCCTCTGGCTGCGTGTAGACTGCGACGACCATCCCCGCGTCTACGTGTGCCTCTACAGGTCCCATAGCGGAAATGCTGAAGTCGACAGGCTCGTTGAGCACCTTCAAACGGCTGTAGATTCCGTGTTGCAACAGACCCCCTCCGCTGAGATCGTGATCTTAGGCGATTTTAATGCCCACCACGCTGAATGGCTGTGTTCACGCACTACCGATCATGCGGGGAGGTCTGTTCACGATTTTGCCTTGGAATATGGTCTAACACAATTGGTAACCACGCCTAGGCGAGTTCCCGATGTGGACGATCATACGCCTTCACTGCTGGACCTTCTGCAGACCTCTCATCCGGACAATTATCAGGTATCTGTGGACGTCCCACTTGGTTCGTCAGACCACTGCCTGATCCGGAGTAAAGTGCCGGTTACGCGCCTATCACGGCCTCATTTTGCAGGCTGTCGTCGCGTTTGGCACTATAGGTCAGCAGATTGGGACGGGATGCGGTCTTTTTTTGCGTCCTACCCATGGGGGCGGATGTGCTTCTCACTGGATGATCCGAGTGTCATCGCTAACTCTATCGCTGATGTGGTGCTGCAGGGCATGGAACTTTTCATTCCATTTTCTGCGGTACCAGTTGGTGGTAAGTCTCAGCCTTGGTTTGGTCGCTCTTGCAAAACGGCTTCACGCCGAAAGCAGGAATGCTACCAGGCTTGGGTTGCAGCGTCGACATCTCGTGATGAAAAAACCAGCGCTTTACGTAAGGAGTACAATTCCACTTCGAGGTTCTTCAAAAGAGCTATCGCCAAGGCAAAATCTGAACACATTGGCAGAATTGGTGAGAAATTAGTTCGCCTTCCTTCGGGAACTCGTGCGTTCTGGTCTCTCGCCAAGGCTGTCTTGGAGAATTTCTCACAGCCCTCTCTTCCACCCTTACACGGAGATGATGACTCTCTGGCCCATACCGCAAGGGAGAAGGCCGATCTTTTGGGCTCGTTCTTTGCGGCCAACTCGACTCTGGACGACCAAGGAAATGCACCGCCTACCATCCCGCAGTGCTATAGTTCTATGACGGAATTAAAATTCTTGCAGTCTTCCGTACGTAAAGCACTTTTTTCTTTGGACGTCCATAAGTCGAGTGGACCGAATGGCATCCCTCCGATTGTACTTAAATCATGTACTCCAGAGCTGGCACCGGTACTAACACGCCTATTCCGGCTCTCCTACTCACTCGGCGTAGTACCGATTTCATGGAAGACAGCTTTAGTGCATCCCATCCCTAAAAAAGGAGATCGCTCTAATCCGTCTAACTATCGGCCGATAGCCATAACCTCCTTGTTCTCCAAAATTATGGAGACAATCATCAATTCGCAGCTCCTCAAGTATTTAGATGAGCACCAGCTGATTAGCGACCGCCAGTACGGTTTCCGTCGCGGCCGCTCAGCTGGTGATCTTCTAGTTTATTTAACACATCGGTGGGTGGAAGCAGTTGAGTCCAAGGGGGAGGCATTGGCAGTTAATTTAGACATAGCGAAGGCCTTTGATAGGGTATGACACAAAGCGCTTCTGGCGAAGCTGCCTTCCTATGGGCTTCCCGAGAAATTATGCAAGTGGATCACCAGTTTTTTGGCTGATCGGAGCATCAAGGTTGTAGTCGACGGTGCGTGCTCTGACCTTAAATCTATCAATGCTGGTGTTCCACAAGGCTGCGTGCTATCACCGACACTGTTCCTTCTGCATATCAATGACATGATGCGAATTCGTAACATACATTGCTATGCAGATGACAGTACTGGTGATGCTACATACTCCGGCCGAAGCGGTATATCTCGGGAACACGTCGAAGAGAGCCGAAATAAGCTTGTGTCCGAAGTTGAGAATCAACTAACCGATGTCTTGGAATGGGGTCGTCAAAACCTGGTCACTTTTAACCCCAAGAAGACACAGCCTTGCGTGTTTTCCGCTAAAAAGACACCCTTTGTCGTGTCACCTCGATTTGGGGATACTCTCCTGACAGCCTCAGCTAGTAACGGGATTCTGGGAGTCGATATATCGAATTACGTTCAGTTTCGCGGTCATTTGGAAGGTAAGGCTAAACTAGCCTCAGAAAAGCTCGGTGTGCTCAGCAGAGTGAGACAGTACTTCTTGCCGGCCCACCGCCTTCAACTTTATAAGGCTCAAATTCGGCCCCACATGGAGTACTGTTCTCATCTCTGGGCCGGAGCTCCTCAGTACCAGCTCCTTCCTCTTGATCGCATTCAGCGTAGAGCGGTTCGAATCGTTGACGACCTGGCTATTTCAAAATGGCTCGACTCTTTGGCATTGCGCAGAGATGTTGGTTCAATCTGTGTCTTCTATCTTATCTTTTATGGGGAGTGTTCCGACGAGTTATTTGGATTAATTCCTGCCGCCGAATTCCATCATCGGACATCGCGTCAAAATTTGAAATTCCATCCTCACCATCTCGAAAATCCACATCTGGAATCCACAACTGGAATACACAAGTCTGGAAATCCACAACTATGCGTTTCTCTCGACACTTTTTACCTCGCACTACTTTGTTGTGGAACCAATTACCGGCAGGGGTGTTTCCAAACGGATACGACTTGGGGGCCTTCAAGAAAAGAGCTTACTCATTCTTAAAAGGCCTGCAACGCAACTGCAAGACCTCTGGTATTGTGGATGTCCATGGGCGGCGGTGATCACTTACCATCAGGTGCACCTCCTGCTCGTTTGCCCCCTCTTCTATAAAAAAAAGAAACGCATTAGAATTAAGCGATGGAGGATCATCTATCACACTGAATCTTTACGTAGGTCCCGTATTAGTAAAAGTTACTTAAGTAGGTATCTTCACGCCCGTATCCCCGAGGATATAGGCAGAGGTACAATAAGTGCACCCACGATTAGCCGAAGATACTTAGATCCATAATGTGATAGGCGGTAAGCCTATCGCCAAACGGGCACTTATCACCAACTTAGTACCTAGTACCAAAGTCAATCACTTTCTCTTCCTATAAGCGAAACGACTTTTAGCTTGGCTCGCCTACGCTATAAATAATATCTCTACGTCTTTTATTGGGAACAATCATACCCTACATGTATAATCAAATTACGTACTAAAAATCTATCTAAGATATGCATGATTAAGTACCAAATATCCAAAGAGATAAACTTCAAGGGTTTATGAATGTTATTCGTTAATATTTAAATCACATCCGACCCACTTACTCTTGACTGTTTCTACATGAAAATTGAATTAACGATGTTTTTAGCCTTCAAGTAAAAGTATCAATTCTGTGCTCTAGTGGTCCGGTGTCAGGATTGACCACACGAGATTTCCTTCTTTCTTTGCAAAGCTTACGGGCCTCTTTGAGTTTTGCGGGCTTGGTACTACACACCCTGGCCTTATAACAGCTACGTCACTGTGTTTGACAGTAGCCATAGGTAACAGCTGTTTCATAATATATTTGACTTACCTCGTACGCCTTCTTTCCGTGTTCCTCATGTTCTTCTTCATATTCTGATTCATGCTGTTTGCCTCCACCTGCAACCAGTTGCCGAAAGTTAATGAACTATACTATATATTTTTTTGGAAAGTCATCTGCTTTTTTGCTAATGTTAGTTTTTTTATACAAATTTCATCCCCTATTTCAGTCCCTTAGGCGTTGATTTTTGAAAAAAGTTAGCCTATGTTTGACCTCAGATCTTCAACTATTGCATGAAAAAGAAATGAGCGGTTTAGCCGTGAAAGCGTAACAGACAGATAGACAGACACTTTCACATTTTTAATATTAGTACGGAGTTTGGATATGGATATATATCGCGGTCAGACGTTGATGAAGACATTTGGCGCAAAACGTAACAATAATGTCCAAAAACAATATAACAATAATAGAAAACTAACCAAATTATCTACGGGCGTATCGGTAACAAAAATGCTGACTATGGCCATACTGACACATATTATCAACCGGGCGAGCTAAGGGAAGCCCCGCCTTACATTCCAGAGATGTGTCAAGTTAATGTGACCGCGTTGTAACTGTAAACTTATGAAAGTCAGTCTCTCGTCATACGGATAACAACGCACCTATAATGTCTTTAGTGTTTCCACCTCTTTGTGTCTTTAGTGTCTTTTTCCACTATGAGAACCGTCTGTTTGTTTGCTTTCTTATAATATAATAAATGCATATTGGTAGGAAAAATAATAAAATGCACATTATTTATGCTGTTTGAAAAATGTTGGTTTAGTTCTATTATACTCGCGCTTCGTACTCGAAATAAATGTTTGTTATTTCATAAATTAATATGTAGTACCCATTGATATATAAAAACCCAAGATACACAATCAGTGTCTCAAAAACGTCCTCTAAATATGAGTGCACAATTTAAAATTGTGCACTCACTTCAAATAGAAGCCCGTCGCTCACGTCACTGCCCGCGCGTCAAAAATACAGAATTGTTCTCTGGTAAATTTGTAAAATACAACATTATGAACGTTAAAAAAATATAAGATATTGTATTTTCGGTAATTTAATTCGGTTTCGGTATTGTATTTCGGTAGTTTATCGATTTATTTTTGTCGTTTATATTACTAAATATAGGGTGTAATGTATGATTTTCATTTTATTTGTCTTAAAAATTTACTCGACGCTCCAAATATAATACGACAAAATTTCAATGGTCACTTTTTCAGTAAAAGGACAGTGCATTACAACCTCCTTTTAATTTAGTCGAATAATACAAATTGATCCTGTTATTATTAGTGGAGTCGATTTTTTTTCATTAATAAGTTAATTTTTTTTAATAAGATTAATTTTTTTCATTAATAATTTTGAATACCTTTTATAGTTGTTAACCAACTGCCAAAAGAGAAGAGGACATCAATTTAACGATTTTAAAATGTTTGATTATATTGATTACTTATTTTGAGGACCAAGTTAGGTGATTTTTTTTATTCTATTTGTACGAATATAAAATAACAATATATAATTGTGATTCTTACGATGAACTTTGGAGATATATTACGAAACTTTTAATATAACAATAGGAAATCAAAATGTAGCATCGAATTTTGTTCTGTTTACACGTGTTGTTGATAACGATTTCTTAAGTGGAAGGCACAGGTTGCATTAAGAATGTTTATTTTTTGTTTTAAAAATTTATTTTTAATAAAATGTTGTTTTTGATTGCGGATATCTTATACTATACATATTATAAATGTTAAAGTTTGTATGTTTGGATGTTTGATAATCAATCACGTAAAAAATGGCTGTACCAATTTGGATTTGGACTCGGATATAAGATGACCTGGAATAGCACATAGAATACTTTTATCCTAATGCAGAGATCTGCAGCTAGTCTCGTATAAGTTTTAAGTGACTGTTTATATGTACGAGTTGTTTTATTTGCATACTAACTGTTACCCGCGGCTTTGCCCGCGCATATTTACTTTAAAACTTATTTAACCTTTCTTTATTTTATTAAAAATCTCTGCATTGCCGGGTGGGCCGCTAGTATGTTAAAAATAATATTTACATATTCATCTTAATTATTTATATACAACATTTTTGTTATTAAAATGTAAGTAAAAAACGTAAGACCTGAACTTCCTATAACTTCTAAATTTTCTATACCTAATATCATAATTAACTATACCTCAAACTAAAAATACCTATTAGTAACACACCTATCAAAAAAACTAACGTAATTATAAAAGAAATTTATAATTAACAGGAAATATCTAATCTAAAATTACCTTTGGCAATAATATTATATGTACTAAACTATACTCCAAACTAAATATACGTATCTATTAGGATTTCTGTGTATGTAACACACCTATGTAACCAACTAATGTAACTATATTAAAAAATCTGTGAGCTAGTTGACCCTACAGGCCACCTGAAACTTCCCGCTGAATTTAAGTATTTTAACCTCAAAGAAAAAACTATGCCTAAGCATAGACTATTGAATTAAAAAAGTTCAAAAATCCAAAGTTTTTTTTTAAATGATACTTAGTTATTCAGTATTTAAAAAGATGTATATTTTTTCAAAATCATTAACGTGTTTGATCTTCCGAATAACATTGAACACAATTTTTTAGCTCTAAATTGTTTTATTGGAATTTTTTATACGAGGGTCAATAAAATTTTCAGAAGCTGACATATCATTAGCAACTAACCTATTGTGTTTCAAATGTCTATGGGCAGTATTCGCTCGTACGTCTGCAGATACTATAACTAAACAAATGTTCGTTTATATAATACTGCAAAAAAAAAAAACAGAAAAACTGAAATCTAATTAAAAACGAGAATTCTACGAAAAGCTAAACTTATTTCTAGAAAATTAATGCGTTTCCTTACTATGTTGTCGATACATTACATAATAAGTCTGAAAAAAAATCGTGTCTGTTATCATGTAAGAATCTATGAACTTTATAACGTAGTCATAGTCACCATTGCAGTAAATTTCCTATTTCAGTATATTCTAAATCTATTAGACTATGCAAACTAAATGTATCAATATCAAGCGTCAAACACTACATGGCTATAAACCCACAGTTTGCCTATATGTGTAGTTTCTGTGTAATAGAACCATTAACCTATAACGTTTGAAATATAAATAAATTATTTTAATGGTCATTATTTGTTTTATTGATATATAAATGTTCTACGCAAAAACAGATTTTCGACATGATTTTTTTTATGTAAATTTTACAAACCCTTAAAATTTTACTACCTCAATGCATAAAAATATTTATATTCGACTCCACATTTGCCTTGTCCTACCGGCTAACTTAAGTCAAAAATTTTATTGCTTTTTGTACATTGTTTTTTAAAAATGACTTTAAATCTTGCGTTTAAGGTTGAATATGCAAAAACACGTTTGTGCCATAACTATAAACTTTTTAGACTGAATTAGCGACAGTTTTGAGTGTCAGTTTTGTTCGGAACTGTGTATCTTGGGTATTTTATATCAATGGTAATACCGCGTAAGTTTCACGTTTCTGCTCTCTCTCTCTCTCTCTCTCTCTCTCTCTCTCTGTGCAGAGTGGTGACATTTACGCGGTACTACATGTTAATATGTGAAATAACAAATATTTATTGCAGACGTATAGGTATATATAATAGGTGATAGCGTGATAATGTATAGGTATTATGTTGACCCGACCTGTTAGTAATATTTATAAAAAATTGGAAGTAAATCCATGCAGTACTTTTTGAATTTACCCCGGACATACATACAGACAAACAGACAAACAGACAAAAATTCTAAAAACTATATTTTTGGCTTCGATATTGATTGTAGATCACGCCCCAAGTATTCTTTTAAAAAAATAATCAATGTACAGTTTTGACTTTTCTACGATTTTATTATATGTATAGATACTAACCTCTTCGTACGAAGCGCTTCGTATAAATATGATAGAACTTCACTTAAAGGTAAGTTCCTTTACTTATTAATTATTTATAATTTAACAACACAGAGCATTAGAAATAGGAAATCATTCTAGGGCAATTTAAAAAAAAAGATTGAATAGGCTTTTTTTCTCTCAAGATATCGTGTTTCTAAGCTACACAATTTTTTACAGCTTGAGAAGATCTTCGTTTTTCGTCTCTGTGGTCTATCCATTGTCAGCGTTGACCACATGAGGTACCGGGTTCGATTCCCAAGTCGGGCAATTAAAAAAAATGTGTTTTCTCAGTTTTCTGATAAAAACAATGATTGGGTAAGTATCCTTTTGGCGACAAGTTTACCATTTATTACATTGTGGGCCTAAGTATCTTCGGCTAATCGTGGGTGCACGGATTGTACCTCCGTCTACCTCTTCGGGGATACGGGTGAACATACTAATTTTTCGTCGATTAAAAGAACCATCCGCTTCTTTGCTATTTAATAATATAAATAAAAAAACAATTAATCACGTTGATTAACGAAACCCTTAAACGTCCACATTGCGCAATATAAAATGCTATCCGTAAACGGTTTGATTCTGTTAATAATTGACTTGAAAACGAAAGTGTGAAATGGAAAGTGGTCGATTTTGTTCATCTCAATACCAGAGTAGTTAACTATGCTTATTTAGTTTAGAGCCTCTTTTAGAGCCTTTTTTTCCAATTATCTAATGTATAAAATCCATTAGGTCTCAACGACGCTCGATGCTTTTTTAGCATTATTACACACCCTTACAATAAATGACTCGGAAATTGAATGCAGGACGTCCTGACAGAGTCAAACTAGCGGTAATTACTAGAACAATAAGGATAAATATAACGTAAATATAACCTAAATTTATCCCGTGCGCAAAATAACGGTAATAGCTAGAAGGGATAAAGGTACAAAAGTTTTTTATATCCGTGCGTGTGTGTCGTAAAATGCTTTATTTGGTTTTAAGTGAAGCGGATAAAAAGCTGGAATTCCGGGATGGATAAAATACAATATTTCTCTGGCAACATTTGCACGTTTTCGGACGATGTTTCATTTTATTAGACACACATGATATGGTTTTTAATAATAAGGTTACGGAAAATGATGGTCTTGTATTAATCTACGCACCTCCTAAAGAATTAGATATCTGCTTCCTGGCTTTCTTTTTAAAAAACATCATCTGCCATTTTGTGAGTTTGTTTGCAAAAGGCAAAGGATTGACAAATGTTTTTTCATTGTATATTTTTTTTATAACATAAGATAGCAAACAAGTAGATGGGTCTCCTGATCGAATCAACCATCGCCTATAGACACCAAAGATGTTAATGGTGCCTTGCTATCTTGTGGCGAGGTCTAATGCCACATGCATAAGTTTACCGGCTACCTTACCCTCCAAACCGGAACACGACAGTCACAAGCACTGATGCTATTGCGGCAGTAATAGGTAAGGCGGTGGTACCAGACCCGGGCGAGACAATGCAGAACTCTACCACCTAGTAGCCACAATGGTATTGACTCGATAGTCAATCGGTCACCTTTTACGACCTGCCTGGCAAAACGGCAGTTGGCCTATTCTTCAAAGGAGGCCGGGAGCAACACAATATAATAAAGAATTAAATAAATTAGCTATAGAATTAAATAAATTAGTTCTTTTACGTGTCACTACAGTTGATACTACTACCTAGTAACTACCGTTACTCTATCACCTGGTAGAGTATCCCGACGACTCACTTAGGGTTGGTACCAATGAATATGACTCGACAACATTAAATGGGTATTCCTTGAAGCGCAACCATTTTGAAGCACACCTAACGAACCGCAACTAAACTTTCTCGTTCCTCGAAGCGCACCTTTTAGTTGCGCTAAAGAAATAATTAAAAAATATTATATTTTTTTTCCTCAAAGCGCACCAATGATGAAAAATAGGGAAGAGCATAAAGAAAGTGGTGTAAATAATAAGAAAAATAATTATTATCTAAATATTTTTGGAGTATCTTCATGTCCGAATTCCCGAAAATGTAGGCTTCCTATTTCAAGGGGGAATCCTTTACTCTTGTGACGTACCACGCGAGCTGCATGTCGAGCTTGCATAGTATGTCGACTATACGTCCGAGTTTTGTGGAGTTACAATCAGCAAACGATTGTAGGCAGCGACCAGTGCCCTTGACGATTGGTTCAGAAAATGGTGTATCGAAATCAACTCAGATAAAACTGCAGCCATGTACTTTTGCCGTGGTCATTAACCGCGACAGTAAAGGCGCGGTCTGGGAAAGTTGTGCGACATTACTCTTTTCGGAAGCTTCATCCCGAGGGAAAGGAAAATCAAGTAACCCAGGGTAACACACGACAGTAAAATGTCATTTAAACCGCAAAGCAAAGAGTGAAAGCTCAGGCAAAATTCGTTGTAAGTCGGTTATACAACCTCACCAATAAATGTAGTATGTCACTTAGAAGCAAGTCACATTTACACACACAGACACAAGGTCACACTTTACAAGATGTGCGTAATACCTATTGTATTATACGCCTGCGTAGCCGTTTGCCTATCTCCCCCGTACGGATCCATTCCATTTTTTTCCATTCCATTCCATTCCATCCGTTGCAAGTAGCACAGAGCAAATACGTGTGTATTGTCATGGGTGCAACGTGATATATCCGCAACGATGACCTTCATAAAGATCTTGGATTGCCGAGCTTAGCTAAATATTTCAAAGATATTTCCAAAACATATTTCGATCGTACCAATTCACATCCTAACCCACTGGTAGTAGCAGTGGCAATCTATTTCCCAGATTCTAATCCTGATGCCTAATTACGTAGGCCCTGCCACATTCTCACCGATCCTGACGACCCGATTACTCTGGTCAATGAAACACACCAAACACTACACACCTACACACGCGACAACGTCGCCGCCGGCGTTGACGAGGACGTCTGTTTCGCCAATCTGCGAACCGAGCCCAAGGGCAAGGATCAGCCGATTTAAAAAATGATGCCCCACCCTAAGCCGAGGATTGGTCTCACAGGAGACACCCTTAGGGTGGAAGACGTACAGCCCCTCATCTTTAAATTCTGGCTGAGTACTCTGTTCGCTCTCGCGATCCGTTAAAGTCTAAAGCCCGGAGATCGTAGTGATTCAGACAATCCGAAACAAAAAAAAATATATTTGTCGTACAGGTGCCGCCATCGTTGATTGGTTCGAACGCCTTCGCCTTTTTGCGATCTCGAACATTCTTCGTTCTTTCACATGGGGGTTCATGGGAATTATTAGATTGTTATTTAAATCTCTTTTAAACGGTATACGTTCCTTGCATTTCACCTGATTTTTGAAATTTTTTGTGGCTGATAAAAAAATATCTCTGAATTTTTCAGTTAAGTGCCATATATATTTTCTATAAACGATTAACATTATTTTTTTTTAAATAATACAATCCATAAATCATTACAGGAGCTTTCGAATAAAACTCAGTCGTACTTTCTAGTAGCTCTGAGTCAGAAGGTACACCATATGAAAAATATGTAACACAGTGAAATTACCTAAAAATGACGGCACTTCCTACACCACTTCCCGCCAAGTATCGTAATCTGCGCTTAGCTTATCAAATTCTTTGATTCTTTACCTATTCATTGGTGTAATTAGATTTTGGATTTTGTTAATAGTTATGTAGCTATAACACCCAACTGTATCCCCAATTTTGTTATCATCTGTTTTTTGAACTGTCCCCTCGTATGATGGAAAATTTAAAAACGTATTCACGTCAAAAATACGTGAAGACAGCCGTTGATCAGAGTGCTAAGTGTGAGTTTTTCTTTCGCATTCGATCGTGAGCGCGTTTGGAGTTTACTAGGAATTTGTATGTGATTTGTACAGCGCCACCTAGTGGTAAACGTGAGAAACCAGTTCATCACTAGGTGGCGCTGTACAAATCACATACAAATTCTTAGTAAACTCGGAACGCGCTCACGATCGAATGCGAAAAGAAAAACTCACACTTAGCACTCAGTGCGAGTGATCAATATTCAGCGTAGTAAAAGTGAATAGACGCTGATTACTAATTACTCGCAGGGATCAACGGCTGCCTTCTTGACCGGTGAAGCTGTGAAGGCCCTTAAGACCAGCAGTGATTCAGACATTCCGAAAAAACATTTATTGGTTGGACGGGTGCCATCGTTGATTGGTTCGGACGCCTTCAGTTTTTTGCATTCTGGACACTTCTGCACTCTTGCACATGGGTATCATTAGATTGTTATTTAAAATCCCTTTAAAAAGGTATACGTTTCTTGTATTATAACCTGGCGTTTTAAAGATTTTTTTGGCTGATTACAATTTTTCTCTGAATTATTTACCTAAGCGCCATATGTATTTGCTACAAGCGTTTAAATATTTTTTTTTTATTATACAATCAATAAATCATTACAAGAGCTTTCGAACAAAACTTAATCTAACTTTATAGTTCCTTTGAGTCAGAAGATACACCATAATATGCAAAATATATAACGCAGTGAAATTACCAAAAAATGGCGGCACTTTCTACACCACTCCCCGCAAAGCATAGTAATCCATAGCTTATGAAATCCTTTGATTCTTTAGCTTTCCATTGGTGTAATTAGATTTTGGATGTTTGTAATAAGTATGTAGCTATAACACCAAACCGTATCCCCCGATTTTGTTATCATCTGTTTTTTGAAATGTCCCCTCTATGACGGCAAATGTAAAGACGTATTCACGTCATAAGACATCGATTATCCAGGTACTAAAGGATAAAACTCACCGAGGGCCGGAGGCTAGCTAAAAACTAGTTTTACTAACTACAGTTTATTTATTTAAAAATAAGTAATAAATTACATAAAACATCGTTGACTGATTTCGTTAGAAAAACTACATTAATAGAATTAGGTTTTTGCGGTTTGCGATTTATTACGCTTTTGGGGTTTTACCACAGTGCATAACGCGGTTTGGGAAAATACCGGGCAAGTGCGAGTCGGACTCACGAAGGGTTCCGTACCGTTGTCTATAAAAGACGGCAAAAAATTACGTTTGTTGTTAGTTGTACTATGCGTTCCAACTGAGAATAGAACTGCCAGGACGCCATATTGTTCCGCATTTTGCAAAATCTTTATTTGCAGCCGTAAGCGGCGATCGATTGGCTATGCGAATCCCTACCATCGTGGCTACTAGGTGGTAGAGTTCTGAATTTGTATTATGATGTTACAAACACTTGTACTGTTTTACCTAGATCTAAGTAAAACAGTACAAGTGTTTATAACATACTAATAATACAAATTAACATGGAGTACCAAGTGCCGACGATATTTAGTGTTCAAAGTATAGAGTCCAGAATGTCCAATCTGCTGTTAAAGGCTCTTTTCCTTTTTCTTAACTCGCTTGAAATAGTCTATAATCATTATGTCGGTAAATGTGGCGATGAGAATCACCACTTATCTCGCCAACTGACAAACCGGTGAATCGCGGTGACCCGGAAAGTCTGCAGACGTTCGGTTTACTCTGCTTACCCCGCAAGGGAACTTACTTTTATATTTATATATTTTTTTCTTAATTTGGCCAGTAAACGCGAATGTAGAGAAATATTGAAAAACTTTAAAAATAAACAAAGAAAAATATCGACACCCAGATTAATTGAAAAAGACGCAATATTTATTGAAAATCGGTCCAGCGGTTTAGCCGTGAAAGCGTAACAGACAGACAGACTTTCGCGTTTATAATATTAGTATGGATTTAAGAGAATGTTAATGGATTAGGCACAATATAGTTTAGGCTCAGTTTTATCGAAAAATTGTGCGTTTACTGCGCGTGCATTGAATACATTTAAATAGCAAAAAATAACAACTGATAACATTGTAACCACAGAATACTTAGAGACTACCAGAAGTCAATGTTACATACAAGTAATATTCGAGCATAGCACACATAGATACCTCTCACGGACGCGACTCTCCGACTGGTGCGGTACAAACTGTACCGAACTATACCGAGGTATCGCGTCCGTGAGAAGTGTCTATGTGTGCGTTGCTCGAATATCACATGGATGTTGATTGACTGCTGTTAGTCTTCAGTATACTGTGTTGTAACCGAGCGGCTTGCCGTGAGCGAGGAATCTCAGCCGACCGTCATACAGTGCCCAAATACTACGGAGGTTGACGTAAATCGATCATGTTTGATTCTTGTTAACCGCATAAAAATATTATGTTTACAACTGACTTTATTATTATGCTTATGTATTTTTGAAAATTGAAAATAAAATTACTTGTATTACACTGAATATTTGTTGTGTGTTGTATTACAAATTATAAGTGTTTTGTGTACCTAATTTGTAATAATCTATACATATAATAAAATCGTAGGAAAGTCAAAACTGTACATTGAATATTTTTTTTAAATAATACTTGGGGCATGATTTACAATCGATATCGAAGCCAAAAATATAGTTTTTAGAATTTTTGTCTGTTTGTCTGTAAGTATGTCCGTGGTAAACTCAAAAAGTACTGCATGGATTTACTTCAAATTTTGCATGAATATTACTAACAGGTCGGGTCAACATATAGGCTACATATAATCACGCTATCACCTAAGGGGGAGGAGCTGTGCGGAGTAAACGAAGTCCACGCGGACGAAGTCGTGGGCAACAGTAAATGTCATGTATTATTATGCTTTAGGTACGAAACATATTACATAATGTATTGAAACTATTTTACCTAAAAGTTAGTTATTTATGTATGTTAAACTTAAACTAAGTTTCTATTCAATAAATTTGATTGACTAATTGATTGATTTTACAATAAACTTCCTGAACCTATAAGAGATTTATCTACCAGTCAATAAATTTAAAAGATGTGTTAAAACAAAACTGTAAAAGAGTTTACTAAAATTGATCGTCGTGCTAAAAGTTTACTAAAATCAAAAGTAGGTAATATTGTAATTTGTATTTTTAATTGTAATTTATGGTAATATTGTAATTAACTGAAAAAAATTAGAAAAAAGACGAGCACGCTAAGTTTATTCCACCGGATTTCAGGCCGCTATGATCCGGTATAAAAATGTTGACTCGTCAAAAGTGCCAGTAAACTTCTATTGAATTGAACATTTTTTGAGTTTAAATATGTATTATTTTAATAATAATAAAGTTAATAAACTGTTGTAAAATGATACTATAAATAGCTCCATTATTAACAAAACTAATTTAAAATTACGAAACATTTAGAAACATATCGAAGAAAAACGTTAGTACCTTCTCAATAGTTTAACGAAAGAATCTCGAAATACAATCACCAATTTTCAACGGATGAGGTTTGTAAAGACATTGGCCACGGTGGTATGAAAAAATGGCGGTAAAACATCGTGAACCATAATTAATTCAATAACCTTCACGGATTTCGGTTGCTTAATATTCGAAGAGTTATTTAGAAAGCTATTTAACATAATTAGAAAAGTTATTCAGAAAACTAGTTGACATAATTAGGAAAACATTTTTCATACGTTATTTTTAATGTATTAAATTGCAAACAAGTCATTTAGAAATCAGAAATCAGAAGAACTATCTATATATACATATAATAAAATCGTAGGAAAGTCAATGATGTCCGGGGTAAACTCAAAAGTACTGCATGGATTTACTTCAAATTTTGCATGAATATTACTAACAGGTCGGGTCAACATATAGGTTACATATTATCACGCTATCACCTACGGGGGAGGTGCTGTGCGGAGTAAACGAAGTCTGCGCGAACGAAGTCGCGGGCAACAGCTAGTATTCAATAAAACTTTTTACAAGTTATTTTGACACGTCAATATTTATTAAAACTACTACCGAATCGGAATTGGCTCTCCTGATTGTAAGAGAAACCATCGCTTATAGACGTCAAAGGTTTTAATGGTGCTATCCGTGTGGCGAGAGGGCAATGCTACATGCATAATTTTACCAGCTACATTATTCTCCAAACTGGAATATGACAATGAAAAGCATTGACACTATAGCGGCCGGAATAGATGAGCCGGTGGTATCAAATACTCGGGCGAGACGTCACAAAACTCTACCAACTAGTAGTCACGATGGTAGTGACACGTATAGTTAATTGGTCGTAAGTAGTAGTAGCAACTATAGTTAGCCTATTTAATTCAGGTCATGAAGTCCTGCAGGGCTACTCTTGAAAATCGATTTCAATCTTAAATGAATAAATAATGAATTATGAAGTATTTCATACTCTGAACAACCATATTTAATTATTGGATTCGGCGACAGCGCCATATACTCATTCGAAATTTTTTGGAACTACTCATTATTGCTTTTATTCGTTATTTTGTTTTTAAATTTTCAAATTTAAAAACAAAACAACTCATTTTAAATTATAAATCTATATCTATATACATATAATAAAATCGTAGGAAAGTCAAAACTGTACATTGAATATTTTTTTAAAAGAGTACTCCGGGCGTGATCTACAATCGATAACGAAGCTAAAAATATAGTTTTTAGAATTTTTGTCTATTTGTCTGTTTGTCTGTATGTATGTCCGGGGTAAACTTAAAAAGTACTGCATAGATTTACTTCAAATTTTGCATGAATATTACTAACAGGTCGGGTCAACATATAGGCTACATATTATCACGCTATCACCTAGGGGGGAGGAGCTGTGCGGAATAAACGAAGTCCGCGCGGACGAAATTGCGGGCAACAGCTAGTGTTCGAATAAAAATATTAACGGTTTTTTTTCATAGGTACGAATCCTATTCATTAGATTGGTTGTCTGGAAAGCTCTTCTTTAGGCTTCTGAAGTACACTAGCAGCCTTTGTAGGTTTCGGAGTAAACTAGGAACCCTTACAGTTTCACTCCGTCATTAGTCTGTCCGTCCGTCCGTGCGATATATATTAATCACGTCAACAAAGCGGTAACATAAAATCTTGAAAAACATTTCTTTACAGGGTAGCTCCCCTATATGTAAAGTGGGGATGTTAATTCTCACGTACCCCATTGTGTGGGATATCGCTGGATAGGTTTTTAAAAAATATTGTAGGTTTGTAAAAACAAATTTTCGATTAAGGACTTGTTTTTAAAATACTTTTTAAGCTTTTAAGCATATAAGCCATTGCTTGTAAGTGTTAAACGTTTGTAGATATATTGAGCAGTTGTCGTGAAAAAATAGAAATATGCCATTTTGTGCTATTTTAATGAACCGAAAAAAGCTAAGGCTTAAAACTTATGGAGTGATTTTATTTCATCGTTAACACAGTAGGTACACTATAATACTTAATACTTTTACTTACTTAATACTTTTCCCCGTGTTAGATCCGGGCTCCTTTGAAGAATAGACCAACTGCCGTTCTGCCAGGCAGGTCGTAAAAGGCGACCGATTGGCTATCGAGTCACTAACATCGTGGATGGTAGAGTTCTGCATTGTCTCGCCCGGGTCTGGTACCACCGCCTTATCTATTCCTGCCGCAATAGCGTCAGTGCTTGTCGCTGTCATGTTCCGGTTTGGAGGGTAAGTTAGCCGGTAAACTTATGCATGTGGCATTAGACCTCGCCACAAGATAGTAACACACCATTAACATGTTTGTTGTCTATAGGCGATGGTTGACTCTTTCCATCAGGAGACCCATCTGCTTGTTTGCTATCTTATGATATAAAAAAAATAACACTGTATTTCTGGATGTAAATACAAGCTACACTGAAAACCTATGAAATTGTATTAAAAGGAGTATCAAGTTCAATCCGTGGATTTATGTAATAAAAAATCTATATATTGTGTTGATACAATTGATTTTATTGTATCAACACAAATTGACAGATACAATAGGCCTTTTCATCACAAAAATTTTTTGTGCGCATGCGTCAGAATCAGCCATCTTTTTCGTACTGTTTTTTGTAAACAACCATGCTAAATTGTCCGCCATCCATGTATCAAAAATTAAAATATAAATCAAAGTTGATTAATTGTAAAAAAAGTGAAAAAAAAAGTAGTAAGTCAAAATAATCGGAAAAAATTTTTGTACTCCATTATAATTATGTTGTCTGTACGAAAAGGAACAACAAAACGGTGTTGTTATGGAGTATGTAAAAGTGATACACGATACAAATCATTTAAAACCAATAGATTCTATTTTATAAATTTTCCAAAGCCTTGTCTTGAATATCGAAAAAAAATAATCAAATCATCAAGCAAATTACACATTAAAGCATGTGTAAAATGTGCGAAATGTGAGTTATGGGTGAAAAAATGTGGCAGAAGTGACCGAGGTTTTAGATCTATTGATAATGTTACTAAGGATACTTATATTTGCTCACTACATTTTCTTGGAGAAAGTGGTCCAACTGAACAAAACCCTGATCCTTTAAGCTATCAAGAGTTTCAACATATTGATAAATCAATTAATAACCTCTAACCTCTCAATCAGCTCACTTTTTTTCCCTTTTTGTGGACGCCCATGACATTTTAGCCACCTTTTCAATTGTTCACAATTATGAGCTTCAACTGAATCATAAATAAGTGAAGCACCATCGATGGTTTTTTCCAATAATTAATTTCTTTGTGGAGATAATAGTCCTTGTCCAGCCATTGTTGATTAAAACAGTACGAATTTTTTGAATTACCGCCGTTTCAACATGGCGGCTACGCTTGCGCTCATCTAATGATGAAAAGGCCTATTAATGTGGTCTTTGAGTAGACGTGCAGTATATCTATGAATGTGGTATTATATTTATTTTTGACATATATTTTCAAAATAGCTAAAGCGAACTTCGTATTCAAAAATTACATTTTTAGGTTAACAATAGAATTGAACCTCGGTGAATGAAATAAGACCTTATTTTCTAAAACAAAAGGATATTTTTTGAACAGGGTCATTCATAAACTATAAATGTATGTATGGTTAGTGAAAGTCCCCATATACTTAAAGTACGGTCACGACAAATTGAAATGAATATAAATAGCCCTTAGTTTGGATACAGTTTTAGTGAAATGGAGTGTTAAAAAATATATAATTTTAGGTTTGAATGTGGACAATTTACTTCAGAGCGAAATGACTATATAAAGTAAGTTTCTTAAATAACAGGTTGAAATATCTATACATCTGAATTATTGTTCAAAAAATTATTGTGTGAGCTAATAAATGAAATTTGATTTATTAAATAATGTAACTATCTATTGTAAAATATACATACAGTATATAATAAAAAGTTTTTTTATTTTATTATTTTAGTATATATCTATATAAATAAACACAATTGGAGTGTCTGTTAAAATAACCGCTTTTTCCTAAATGCATATGGATGTAATGAAAATGAAAAAATATTTATTTGCAATAATATGGGTGTCACAAGTTATTAAAAATAAATAAAATTACCAACATATTCTACCATAATTTGGTGTGCAAAATTTGGTGTGCAAAACATATTCTACCATAATTTGGTGTGCAAAATTTGAATTTCGGTCGATTTCCTTATTTACTACCGGATCGGAACCGAATCGGATGTATAGTGTATACACGGTACATATCTAAATAACATTTTTTTTACGATTTTTGCCTGCCTGTCTGTTTGTTCCGGCTAATCTGTGAAAAGGCTGGACCGATCTTGACGTTACTTTCACTGGCAGACAGACAGACATACAGACAAACAGACAAACAGACAAACAGACAAACAGACAAACAGACAAACAGACAAACAGACAAACAAAAATTCTAAAAACTATATTTTTGGCTTCGGTATCGACTGTAGATCACGTCCCAAGTATTCTTTAAAAAAAATATTCAATGTACAGTTTTGACCTTCCTACGATTTTATTATATGTATAGATTGTCTATTGTAATCACAGAACAAATATAAATAATTCCTTGATTATAATGGTGATGCATTTCGCAAATTTGAATTTCGCCCATATAATTTACATATTACAACTAATGTTTTATGCAAAAAATAAAAATAAAATTTTATTTATTTGCATATTATGTTGCCAAAATTTTAATAACGCCGCCGTGTACTTCTCGATTGAGTCCAGTTAGTTTATGATAAACAAGCCATTGTCCGCAACTTCGTTTGTGTGAAACGAAAATATTGCTTCCTTTTGTTAAAGGACAAAAAAAGACTATGTTATTTCGATATAATATAACTTTCTATAAGTGAAAGTAGTTTTAAAATCGGTTTACTAGGTTTTGAGTTTATCCGTTATAAACTTACAAACAAACTATTCTCTTTATAATATTTGTGTTAAAATAATGACAGTGTAGACTAGTGCAGATTTTTTTCTTTCTGTAACTTAATTTAGGACATAGATTTTATGTAATTTTGTAACATATGTAAGACCACAAATAAGTAGACGGTTTCCTTGTAAGTAAATGACGATCATTTCCATTTGAGTATGTCTTTGCAAAAAAAGCACCTCGAGAATCGCATAGTTGTGGATTTCCAGTTATCGAGATGGTGAGCATAAAACATTAATTTTAATGTAATGTCCGTTAGTGAAATTCAGCGTCGGGTATTAATCTCCGTCATAAGTTTTATTTGCGTTACTGCGATGTCAAACAAGTAATTTTACACTTATCTTATCAACCAGCTTTCCAAAAGGAGGAGGTTATCAATTCAACCGTAAATACGTTTTTTCGTGTGTGTTCGTGGATAACTTCGTCGAAATTAATATTTTAACCGTACCATCGCAGTTCATATTTGAAAACTTGATGTATATTCGTAAAAATATTTCCTCAGTTAAGAAAAAGTGTAAACACAAGGAACAAAAACAATCTTGCTCTGCATGTATCACGTCTCCATAGAATAAGTAACTCTTTTATGGGACAATCTATACGCTTTTACAATAAACTTCCAAATGTTATTAAAGATCTACCAATAAGTACACAAATTTAAAAAATGTATTAAATCAAAACTTTGTAAAAAAGGTTATTATAAAATATCTGAATATTTGGATGATAATAAGGCATGGGATTACTAATTAGTCTCACTAAAACTCGAGAACGGCTGAACCGATTTGGCTAATTTTGGTTTTGAATTAATTGCTGAAGTCCAGGGAAGGGTTAAAAGGTGAGAAAATATAGAAAAAAAAATAAAAGTACTTAAAAAGGCAGAACAAAGTTTGCCGGGTCAGCTAGTTAGGTTACAAAATTTTTAGTGAAAATGAAAAATTTAACAAGATAATTAAAAGCTTAAGTCACCTTCGATCATTGTAGATTCTAATTGCAACATACTAGATTAAAAAGCTTAAAACATCATCAATAGGATCATACTAGACCACGTGAGATTCTTCACATTGTGAATTAGCTGATGAGTTTGCAATCATCCAACTCGTCAAACTCTTCTTCGTCGTCAGTTAGATGATATAAAATATATTAGTTAAATTATAAAATTGTTAAAACTTACCCCTTTTGTTACTGTAATTTTCAGGTTTCTTTCCACCTTCTTTGTTGCTAGAAGCTGGTGCAGAGTCTGTAGCATCTGAAGTTGAAGTTGCAGAATCCGTTGAATCTGATGTTTGTTCACTCTCAGTGGATGATGGTTCAGTATCTGGTGCAGTTGGTGCGGTGTTTGTAACTGATGCAGATGCTGAATATGCAGGATCTGTATTAGTTATATCAGTATCGGTTGTATCGGTAGATGTAAACTCAAATCCAGGTTTTATGGTTTTGTCTTCTATATAAGTAGAAGAAGTAGTTCTTGGCTTCTTTCTGCTTTTATTTTTTTTCTTCTTTGGAAAGAACATAGTCGGTTCACCGTCTTTTGGATCGTCATCCTCAGGCACTAATGATATCCTAACATTTTCTTCTTCGGGACGAGACGATGAGTATTTAGAAGAAATTTTTCCTGGTTTAGATGCCTTTGTAGGTTTCACATTTTCGTCATCTTCATCATGGACTATGTAAAGATTTGGGTTTCTAAAAACTGAGAATTTACCGCTAGCTACAGTTTTTTTTGATTTATGTTTTCGTTTCGTTGTTTTTCTTGGTTTTAGAGTTGTTGCTGTTTTTTCTCCTTCTTTGAAGGGATTTATTCTATATTTATCTCGTAGTGATGCAGGCTCTTGTTCATCATATATATCGTAATCTGGAGTTAATTTCTTCCATTTGGTATTACCATTCGAATATTTGTCATTTGTATCTCGTGATTGTATTCTGTCCCGTTCCAGTTCTTCTCTGTACATTTCTTCCTCTTTTACTTTCTCTGATATATTTCTTTGTTCTTCTGCATGTCTCTCTTTTAATTCATCGACACTATTAAGTATTTTTGCTTTTTTCGCTTCATTTTCTTTCCGTTCTTCCTCATTAATTGTTTCTTCACGAGGTTTTTGTACATCCGTTTTGCTATCTTCATAATCAACTTCGTCTTCATATTTTTTCGTTTTTTTTTCTTCTGAACTTTCTTTCTTGTCATTTGATTTTTCTTCTTCTGAACTTTCTTTCTTGTCATTTGATGTTTTTTCTTCTGAACTTTCTTTTTTGTCACTTACTTCTGCACTTTTAGTTTCTCCACTTTGATTTTCTGATTTTTGAGGTTTTATTCGGATGTGCTTAGGACGAGGTTTTATGATTTTTAATATAGGGCTTTCACTAGGTTTTGTGATAATATTTACAATACCTTCAATGTCTGCTGTATCAGCATCAGGTATTTTTTTACTTTTATCTACAGCTTCTGCTGGTCTATGCAAATCTGACCATTCCTTTTTTTCAAAGTAATCTTCATTATCACTTTCACCTTGACCCACTTCATATATTTCATCACCTTCTGGTTCTGCTACTGCCCTTAAAACGAAATTCACAGGGGGAGCTAGCCTTTTTTTAGGTTTAGCTTTAGGAACGGGTATGAATTCCCCTAATTCATCACCATGTTTGTTCTTGAAAGGTACCCAATCTGGAAATAAATCTGCGTTTGCTTCCCGTTTGTTCACATTGGATTCACTTACTCCTAAACTCATAGGTTCGCAATAAGAGATGAAGAAAACTAAAATAAAAAACAGTTGTGACATTTTGATATGAGAAATATTTCATAATATCATAACTTAGATTCTAATATCAATAAGCAGTGGGAATGACTATCACAGTACGACTGCGCGGCACTGACCGCTTGTCTTCGTTTAACCACTATTATTTATACTGTTTGAAAAACGATTCTCTCCGCTGCTGAACGCGGTAAGAATGTTATGGATCAACCTGCCTTAAAGTTTTATACTTCTGAACATAAATATTGAATTAATTAAATTTAGTCTATTTACAAATAGTTTGTCATGTCAGCTGTTGTCATTATATTCAGTAATGTAACATCTATGCACATACAATATTTGTTGCAATGTATGATCGATTGATTGACTGATATATTTGTGAAATATAAATGTTACATTATCAAGTTAATTCTCCCATTGTTTTTTAATAAATGTAAGTTACTTACAAGTGAAAAATATTTACTACTCCAAATAGATATAGATTGCTCAAAATAGATATAATTATATTAATCAATAAAATATTTTTTGATAAATTAAGGAGAGGAAATCATAAATAAAGTTGCGTATGAATAGGATTGTTTTCTTTTAGCTATATTAATATCACAAATGCGAAAGTTTGGATGTTTGGATCGATGGATGTTTGGATAATTTTTTTGTTACTCAATGACGCAAAAACTACTGAACGGATTTAAATGAAATTTAGCACACAGGTAGATGACCTGGAATAGTTTATAGGCTACTTTTTATCCCGGAAAATCAGGTGATCCTGTGGGATTCGCCGAAAACTTTTATAATGCAGCGGGCTACACACTGCATTTGTACTTTATAAGTTTAAAATAGATATAGCTTATGAAAGGTCTGGGACACAGATGAATTCGAAGAAATTTTACACTTTAAGGTACTTTACTCCATGTAGGCTGCAGAAGTTGACAAATATGCCAAAATAAGATAGCTACAAATATTTTATTTATAATAAAAAAATATGTTTATAATAAACAAATTCTAGAATAAGAAAAACTTTTCTAGCACATTGGAATAAAAATTATGGTATATTTTTATATAGAAACTAACTTTACCTGTGTGGTCTAATGATTTTGATTGAGTTTTATTTTGATTTTGTTATAACCACAAACAAAATAATTTAATGTTATAATTAAATAAAATTGAACAGCAAATTAACCTTTACATCTAAATATAATCTGTCGCCTCTGTGGTCTAGTGGTCCAGCATTGGCGTTTACCACATGAAGTCCCGGGTTCGATTTCCGGGGCGGGCACATAAAAAAGTGTTTTTTTTCAGTTTTTCGGAGAAACACATAGTTGCCCGGGATTGGAAAGTGCCCGGTTGGCGATAGGCTTGCCACCTATCACATTGTGGGACCGAGTATCTTCGGCTAATCATGGGTGCTCTTGTTGCACCTCTGCCTACCCCTTCGGGGATATGGGCGTGAAGATACTCTATAATCTGTTGATTCAGATATTTATCAAACGAAGGCTTTTAGCTTTGCAGTTTAATTTGAATAACGCTTAATAACTTTTTATCTACACTAATATTATAAAAAAGTAATATTTGAGTATTTGTATTTTTGTAAGGGATAATTAAAAAAAAAACACTAATATTCTGGATATAGAATACTTTTTTTTACATTCTTTATCCGACTGATAAGTTCATTACACTGTAATCACTACATAGTATAAAACAAAGTCACTTTCTCTGTCTGTACCTATGTCCCTATGTATGCTTAAATCTTTAAAACTACGCAACGGATTTTGGTGCGTTTTCTTTAATAGATTGATTCTTGAGGGTTTTAGTATATAAACCTTTTCGATAAACCCACGAGAACAAAAGCTACGCGGGTGAAACCGCGGGCAGGTCGCTAGTTAATCATATGAAAAACATTTAAATGTGCGTAGAAGATGTGACGCATATTTAATGGCAGTTCTGTCTATTTTTTTAAGTCGGCTATAATTGTAATTTCACACAGCAAATTCAAAAATAACAATCACTTTATTTTTTTTTTCAAAAAGTATCATATGAAACAAAATATTTTATAAAATTAGTTTAAAGAAAACCTTATTTAATGTCCATATTAGTCCAACATAGTTGACTGTAAACCAGAGCAGACCATCTTTTATATTATAACGTCAAGGAAATCGTTTTACTCTATTTCAGAATTATTATTTTGTGATTTACTCGAGCACGTCAGATTAACATAAAGGTGATATTTTTCATACTGTTCAGGCTCTCCGCCAAATTTTAACCTTTTATACATTATAGAGCCGGGTTAATAAGGGCCGTAAAATTGTCAGATTTTTTTTGGATATTCTTACTAATTCTATTATAAATTCCTTTAAATTTTTTTTCGCTCGAGAATGTCAAAACAACTTTTTGTCATCATCCCACTTCTCAATCATCGGTTTTTAAATGCACTTACACCTTTTACCTTGCAATTTATCTACCATACCTTAATCTGACCACCTTCAGTATTTCTGTCACTGTTCATCTGTCATTAACTTTAAAATAAAAAATCTTTTATTTTTCCTATCATCTAATCTACAAAATCCAATATGTCCCTACGACGCTATAGTAAATCCTCATTTAGGATCTTGGGCTTCCATACTATTAAATTTATTTAATACGCAATTAATAAAAACAATTATTGAAATGAATTAGTGATATTCAAATCCTTTACTTTGGTTGTGTAGTATCTGAATTCTAAATACATTTACCGGCAAAACACAAACGCCACCTATTATAAATTAATTGTACTACGTTTATAGTTTTTCCGCACGTGATAACTTTCATCCCAATTGGATAAACGGTATGGCGTTGTGTTAAATGGGAGTGAACATATATAATAATATATTTTCACACAGAAATATGAGTGAGAGAACATGTTAATAAGTAAATTATTTTTTGACGTTTTGACGTTTGTCGAACAACTCGGCAGATTTGGGGGATATTTTATCTTTGTCCAGACATAGGCTAGTTTTCATTCCGAAAAAAGTGTGAGTTTCTATACAATTGCCAAAAAGCTTTTAATGCACATCTAAAGTATATTTTTAAGTTTAGTTACTATTTGTGTCCGAAGCCTTCTAAAAATAATTTCATGCACTTTCGTTTCCTTCCCTCGCATCGTCATCACTCATACCTAAGTAGGTTGGTATTGGTATAATTACTATCCTTCGTTTCGTTCCTTTAATGACTCATCCATCCATCGAAATATGTGTAATGTAAAACATTTTTTTTATATTTTATAATAATCACGTAGGTTTGCATGCTTAAGTATAATTCAAGTGTAGAATAAGTGGTGTCGCTCTATGGATGAAAGTTATATCTCATCCACAGATCCAATTTTTTTTAAATTAGCCCTGTTTCTTCAAGAATTTGTTTCATATAAGATATAATTTAAACTCTATAAATATTTATAAACATACATATCTTAAGTAATTATATCTTAAGAAATATGTTTAATGTCAAATATTTTTTTAAATTTTAAAATAATTACGTATGTTTGTATAATTAAGTATAATTCAAGTGTAGTATAAGTGGTTCCTCTCTATGGATGAAAGTTATATCTCATCCCCACATCCAATTTTTTTTAAATTAGCCCTGTTTCTTCAAGAATTTGTTTCATATAAGATGTAATTTAAACTCTATAAATATTTATAAACATATGTACATATCTTAAGTGATTATATCTTAAGAAATATGTTTAATGCCAAATATTTTTTTTTATTTTATAATAATTACGTATGTTTGTATACTAAGTATAATTCATGTGTAGTATAAGTGGCGTCGCTCTATGGATGAAAGTTATATTTCATCCACAGAGCATTTTTTTTTAAATTAGCCCTGTTTTTTCATGTATTTGTTTCATTTAAGATATACATTCAAACTATTTAAATAAATATACGTATCTAAAGTGCTTGTGCTTAGTAAGTTGGTGCTAAGGTTGTTCGATGATAATAAATGTTACAGCGTTTCGACCGCCCGTCTGCATGAATCAGAATAAAGTTTGAGAAAAGTAAATATTGAAAGTAATCTAATTCTAATCAGTGATTGTTTTTAATGTTTTTTAAACAAAACGTTAAATATCTGTTGTAAATATACTGCGTATGAGAATCTCTGCTCTTGATTATGAAATTATTGTTTTGGCGATTACAAGCTGGCTATGCTGTCATAATTGCCTAGATCGGTGATCATTATTGTGACAACTAGTCTTTTGTATTGTAAAATGTTAGAATGACTACCTCAAAAAACAAACTTCCACGACTACTAATGCTACTTTCTGATAGTCGCAGTAACGAATTGTTGCAAATTGAGATAAAAGTGTTGTATACTATTCTATATACTATTCTATTTGTGCAGTTTATGTAACCTTCACAACATGTCCTTTAGGAATCTTTACTTCACGTTTAGATTTAGAAGCACTGAAATTTGTACCACCTAATAATCTAGAAATATGACACATTTGCATGCGTATTAATTTTGTAATTTTCTTACAAATGCGACTATAACTAATAACGTGTAGGTAGGTTTATCGCATTTTACAACACTTTATTAACATGTTTGGATAATAAAATAATTATGGATTATAAATCATTTATATCGCTTTGATAAATTCAAATCATTCACAATTTGCTCAAAATTAACTTTTTTCTTTCTATTTTGAGATGTTTTATTTTTATTTTACAAGATATTCTAAACAAAATCTTAGATTATTATGTTTGTAAATCTAATTGTCAAAAAATTAGTAAACTTTTAACATTTATATTTGTTTGACAACAAAGCAAACGTACGGGAAATGTAATGTAACGTAGGGGGCTTTCTTGAGAAGAAAATTCAAAGAAATCAATATTTTAACTGTAATATTCCAACAAGTATTTGAGAACTTAATGTACATGATCACTAAAATCGCAACAATTTTAGTGAGTTTGGGTTGTGTTTGTCCAGAATAGGCTAAAAAGTATTAAAATATAATATTCATCAATAAAAAAATAGTAAAATATATCAGTCTAGCCGTTCATCTATATGTATGTATAATTAAAAGTCGTGTTAGTTATTTTACACCTTATTTTAATACATGGTAATATGATTTGATGGGAATCTAAATAAAAAATATACCAATTAGAATGAAAATAATTTTTTAAATTACTTCTTTGTGAGAATTTTTTTGCACACCTTACTCATCACTTATGAAGTTTTTGCAAAATGCGGAGCAATATGTTATCCTGACAGTCCTGTTCTCAATTGGAACGCACAGTAAAGATTACCGTCCCGTCGATGCCCAAAATTAGCATAGTCAGGGATCGCACTGATGAAATAGTGGCACAGGCGACTCACAGCGAAATAAGTTATAGCGGAATACTTATTTTTGTATATTAACATTTCTTATTGTATCATGTTCCAAGCAATGTACAAATAAATACACAAATTGTATAAAAACCGTGTGGTATCGCGGATCACCTGATAGGAACGATGATTCTTATTATAAAAATATTAATTTTAAGTTCTAGTCGAGATATGAAGAAAATAATTATTCGGTTATATATATTTTATTATGTTTTTGTGATTTTTTTATCGATAAAAATAAAAAAAAATCTACTTTACAAAATTATCTTAACACTTTTATTTTATTTACAATGATTTATAAAAATGTATAATAATAATAGCAAACTGTAATAATAACAAGAGTCTTCACGTAGACTATACATTAGACACTGTATAGTCATCATACATAGAGTATACATAAAAATCTTATGCTTTTTTTAACGTAACGGACGTTTTTGCCGGCAAGAGTACACTTCCGCAACGCTCCATAAGGAATTTCGTTCCAAAAGATTTTAACAAAAAATTATACAGATGAAAAGCTAAAAAACAAAAAATAAGAAACCTTTCTTATTAACCGTAATAACTAAGTTCTTACACTAATCTTACATATCTTTATAATTATAGGCTAGTAGACTAAATTTCACAAACTGTTTAATGCTTTACCTTATCAGGTATATATGAACAAAAAAAACTATGTTTTATATTCGTACGTAAATTTATAATAAAGATTTCGCGTTTGTTTATATTTACCGTTTTCGTGATAAATATAAATAAAGCGGCTCATGATGTCTAAACACCGACCACACAGCCCATAGACACCTAATAATAGGCGATTGACCTGTGTCAACACATCTGACTTATAGTTCCGATGTAAATGTCCACGCGCCAATGAGTAGTGATTGGGTAATCAGTGTCGACCAATCAGATGCTCTGTACATTACTATCTTTTACTGTGGCCTTGAGTTAGCCAATTACGGCGTTGCAACCCCACTTCGTCTTACCTCAGCTAGTTGCCAGAATGCATTCAATACGGAAAATCAAACATTAGCCGTCTATAGGCTGTGTAGTCGGTGTGTCTAAATGACACTACACCGTGGTCATACATACATTACGTAATATATGGTTTCTATCAAAATGTCAAAAATAATATGACATTTTACCACGTTATGACGTGGCACTTCCTGATTTGCCATCACTGCCACGTGACTTAATCTCTATTTTTGTCGAAATTATATCCTAAAAATATTATTATCCTTATCTTTTAAAATTAATATTTTAGTTTTTAGTTATCTCCGTATACTCGTAGTAATTAATCATTAGAAATTACAATATATCCGATTTCATCTTAGTGGAAATAAGCATATACTGAGTCCTGTCATTTGATGTCAGTGATACGTACTAGATTTTCTCGTCTCTTTTACTATATGCTTAGCAGTAACTCAGTCGATCTGTTCTCCGCGATAAGGCCTAACTAGACACGGGCCACTAAACCATAACACAAATAAGCTACTTAAAAATGACACCATTAAATGTGTACTTTTTTATTACTACCATCATGAGATCCATTTGTTTTTTATATATCCTCTGTATAAAACACTCGTAAAGTTGCAAAACTCGTTTAAATTTAATCTAATTTAAATTGTATTTACATTACTGAAAATAATTGATTCTGTCAAACTATGGAGAATCGGTCGTGTGCAATCGCGGTTGCGGTCTGTTGCGAAAACTAACGATGATACGGTTCATAGCACGAGAGCTTACATGCTATTTTTATTGGCTATTTAATGAGATTTATCTGCGTTTTTGGTTTATAAAGATTTTAAGGGTTTCGTACCTAAAAGGTAAAACGGAACCCTATTACTAAGCTTCCGCTGTCTGTCTGTCCCTCTGTCTGTCTGTGACAGGGCTGTATCTCATAAACTGTGATAGCTAGAAAGGTAAATTTTTCACAAATTATGTATTTCCGTTGCCGCTATAACAGTAAATACTAAAAACAAAAAAAATGAAAATATGATTGGGGTCCCAAAAATATGATGGTACGAAACCCTTTGTGCGCGAGTCCGACTCGCACTTGGCCGTTTTTTATAGTTATAGATACCCTATGATATTCGCATGACTCAAGCATATTACTTGATTTACCTCAGTTAGGTAAAAAGTAGCTCATATTACTCAGTCATAATGCAGATAGACATTGGCAAAAGAATTTTTAAAATTGGTCCAGTCGTTTTTAAATTTATCCAGTAGAAACAATATTGCTTCTTAATAATGAAACTACTTTTATATTTGGCGATTCATGACGGAGGCAATAGACGGACTGACGGACGGACGTTTGGCTATACATGTACAACTTAAACTTATGCATGTGGCATTAGACCTCGCCACAAGATAGCAACGCACCATTAACATCTTTGGTGTCTATAGGCGATGGTTCACTCTTTACATCAGGAGACCCATCTGCTTGTTTGCTATCTTATGATATAAAAAAAAATGTGACCGTATACCTTAGCAATTAATGGGTGGTAAAGTTTCGCACCATCTCGCTCGAGTATGGTAGTACCGCTTTACCAATTCCTGCCATAATAACGTCAATGTTTGTCGTTGTCATGTACTGGTTTGTAGGTAAACATATATTTATGCATGTGGAATTGCCTTTTCGCCACCTACATAACAACGAACAATTAACATCTTCCGTGTCTATGGGCGATGGTTCCTGTTTTTCTTAGAAGAGATATGTGATTGTTTGCTATCTAATAATAAAAATATAATATATAGATGTATCCTTAGTTAGTAGTCTAGTATAGACTCGAATACTAATAGAAGAGTGCGACCTCTTAACACAGGTATTTGTTTCTTAAAAAGAATGCCTCAACAAGTACCTTTACAATAAACTTCCCGAAACTATAAGAGATCTACCAGTCAATAAATTTAAAAAAATGTGTTAAAACAAAACTGTGTAAAAAAGGGTATTATAAAATCTCAGATTATTTGGAAGACAAACCAGCATGGGATTAATTGCTCCTCATATCAATCTCATATATATGTTTTATAATTATGTTATATTGTGATATTGTGTATGTATAAAAAATTATATGAAAAAAAGACAAGCCCGCTGAGTTTCTTCCGCCGGATCTTCTCAGTGTGTGGCCGCGTTCCGATCCGGTGGTAGTTTTGAAGAGTGTTGACGTGTCAAAATAACTTGTAAAAAGTTTTATTGAATAAAGTTCTTCTGATTTCTGATTTCTACGTAATTTAGTGTGACTAACTTGAATTATTGAAAACATATTATTATGATTTTCTTTAAATTTTAAGTTTGATCAGCACTCATTTTGTCTCGTTCATATTATTAGTTCGTATTATTATACAATAGGCGCAATAGAATGAGTGTTAATCTACACGCATACTCAAATAATTTTATTAATAGCACAACAAATATTTATCATGGAAGTTGTAACCAAAGTCCACATGAATACTAATAGATACGTCATTGGGAAGGAAACGTGTCGCCACGCGTATGAACAAACGCTCTTATCACTGTCAAAAGTGTCCTTCATTTCTAGATATGTTATTTTGTGAAAAAATAGAAATAAGCAATGTTGTACTGTTCTAACGTACCGAAAAGCATGACAAGGTTTAAAAATTACATTTGAAGTAATTTTATTTCATCGGTAAGTAGTACAACTCTATATTTCTGTGAGTAAATGAAAGCTACACTGATAAACTGAGAAATTGCCTTGAAAGGCATTTCCATTTGATCCGTGGTTGTAACACATCAGTCTAAGGCAGGCTTTCCCAATCTTTATTTCGCCGAGCCTCCCCGCGCCAAAAATAATATTTTCATGCCCGCCTTATATTCCATATTTACCTACTCGTTAATTTTTTTTGGAAATGTAATCTTACATATTACGTACGATCCCTAACATTTCTCTTCGCCTCCCTAGGGCACGTGCCCTGGTTGGGATGTCCTGCCTTAAGGACTCTGAGCGGCTATTGAGATTTGGAATTTTCGTGAAAAACTTTAATATTTTTGGTCCAACCCGAGGATTGAATTGGGATCTCATAATTTTGAGCCAAACAGGCTAACCTGTTGTCCACAAGGCAGTTTCTATCTGAAAAATGTCTCAGTAGCAGTCCCTCGTCTGGTGGTACCTAGTGTGTAAGCTTGCTGTTGGACGGAATAGCACGTTCAGTATATTTAAAATAAATTAAAAATCTTGCTTTTGACTCTTCGATTACAAACATCATTCGCTACTTACAACTATTCTAACTTCTAATAATCATGAAACTGATTATAATTTTACAAAGATTTTTATGAATTAAGAAATTAGAACAAGGGTAATCAAATTACTAAATAAATTTATGAAGACAATGTTCCATTTGCGGTTTTGCTTTCGTATATTATCATTTATACATATACTCGTAATAAAAGAGTAGAAAAAAGATTTCTGTACATAAAAAATTTTGGAAAATATTAACAGGGTCGGTTAAAATATCGATAACAGAAGCAAAAATACTAATTGTTAGAATTTTTGTGTCTGTCTACCTGTTTGTCTGTTAATTTGTGCGTCAATCACGCATAAACTACTGGACAGAAAATAATTAAATTTTGCATGGTTGCAGCTGAGAGCTTCGAGCAATATATAGGATACTTTTTATCCCAAAATTTGGCATCGTTCCCGTAGAATAGGGGATGAGTCAAAACATATATTTAGCTTTAATTCATTAACCTGTATTCAGAAACCTTTGTTATTTTTTTGTTTGAAAGGACATACTATAAACATTTTTCCTTAATAATTTCAAGGTCATCAGTTTTGTAATTCAGAAGTTACAGACACCATAAGTTTCAAAGGTGTCCGGGTGACGAATCCAGTTAAACGTGACACCAGGAGTATATAGAAACTTTTGAACGTATGGCTCATTATAAGTAGGCGTTTACATTTCATGGTGCTTGTTTATTGACTACTAGCTGTTGCTAGTGACTTCATCCGCGCGGACTTCGTTTACTCCACACTGCTCCTTCGCCGTAGGTGATAGCGTGATAATACGTAGCCTATATGTTGATCCGACCTGTTAGTAATATTCATGCAAAATTTGGAGTAAATCCATGCAGTACTTTTTGAGTTTACTTCGGACATACATACAGACAAACAGACAAACAGACAAATAGATAAACAGACAAACAGACAAACAGACAAACAGACAAACAGACAAACAGACAAACAGACAAACAGACAAACAGACAAACAGACAAAGAGACAAAGAGACAAACAGACAAAGAGACAAACCGACAAACAGACAAACAGACAAACAGACAAACAGACAAACAGACAAACAGACAAAGAGACAAACAGACAAACAGACAAACAGACAAACAGACAAACAGACAAACAGACAAACAGACAAACAGACAAACAGACAAACAGACAAACAGACAAACAGACAAACAGACAAACAGACAAACAGACAAACAGACAAACAGACAAACAGACAAACAGACAAACAGACAAACAGACAAACAGAAAAACAGACAAACAGACAAACAGACAAACAGACAAACAGACAAACAGACAAACAGACAAACAGACAAACAGACAAACAGACAAACAGACAAACAGACAAACAGACAAACAGACAAACAGACAAACAGACAAACAGACAAACAGACAAACAGACAAACAGACAAAAAGACAAACAGACAAACAGACAAACAGACAAACAGACAAACAGACAAACAGACAAACAGACAAACAGACAAACAGACAAACAGACAAACAGACAAACAGACAAACAGACAAACAGACAAACAGACAAACAGACAAACAGACAAACAGACAAACATACAAACAGACAAACAGACAAACAGACAAACAGACAAACAGACAAACAGACAAACAGACAAACAGACAAACAGACAAACAGACAAACAGACAAACAGACAAACAGACAAACAAACAGACAAACAGACAAACAGACAAAAATTCTAAAAATTATATTTTTGGCTTCGATATCGATTGTAGATCACGCCCCAAGTATTCTTTTAAAAAATCTTCAATGTACAGTTTTGACTTTCCTACGATTTTATTATACGTATAGATAACCTGGGAGAATCAGTTTTAGAATATACTACCCGTATTCAGTAAATGTTATAACTGCAAATGAAACAAATCTTATTCTTAATTTTACTATCTTAAATATATGTAAAAGATGTGTGTACAACGTAAGCCTAAAATCACAGATTATTAAATAGTTACTTCGTAACTAAAATACTAACCTCTTATAAGGCCGAGAATTATATCAACGGCCGAGAATATTTTATTTATAAGAAAAAAATGTGTAAACGGTTGAAATCCCTGAAACTTCCCATTAAATTAAGGAATTTTAAGCTAAAGGAGTAAAAAAATACAAAAGTAGAAAAATACAAGCATATATTTTTCAGTTCAAACATCTCTTTTGTTAAAAATGGCAGTATATTAACTTTTGAAAAGCTGTATATTTTGAAAACGATGTTGGCATTTAACTCAATTTTTGAGATCTTAAATATTGCTGTAGCTAAATAATCGATAGGTTGAAACATTTCGATGCAATTTCAAAAAACATTCTTCATTGATAAATTCCAAAAAATTTTACCGATTTTCATTAAATCAACCGTATTTGACGCAGTTTTTAAAAAAGAAAAGCTGATAAAAAGCTGACTAAGTCAGTCGGTGAATTAACTTGAAAGTTATTTAAAAAAAATTAAGCAAGTTTGCTAAAAACAACGTAAATACAATATTTGGAAAGGTATAAGTTTTGAGAATTACATTCAATTTTGATTTTTGAAACCATTTGACGTAGTTTTTTTAGTACTAAAATATCGTAGAATACCAGAAAATGACTGGTTGAATACTTTTAAAACTATGTCGAAAAAACACTTTTTTACCGACTGCAGGAGGGTGTTTATCAGTCTATATATGTATGTATGTATGTTTGTTTCTATGTGGCATTCTAGAGGCCAAACGCGTAGGCTGATTTTGATGTATCGATTCGTCTTAACCTTGCGAGTGTCACTAAAGACATGACATTTATTAGAACCCGCCATGGAAACCACCAGGCGCCATATTGTCAAAATTAAAAAAATATATATTGATGAACAATATCATGTGGAGTATCGTTGAATAGGTATTTGAAAATCATTTTGAGTTTTATTCATCATTTTTCTTTTAAAATAATAGTTTAGGATATGTTACGATTTAAATGTATTTTCCTATTTGTATTCTCGTACTTTATACATACCTATATACCTACTTCAGTATTTGTTATTCGGTCTTTATTACTACATTAATCAGTATTTATCATCAGTTAGACAATATTTTTAACAGACGAAAAAATGGAGGTTATCAGTTTGACATGTAGGTATGTATGTAATATTGTTGGAATTGGATAACATTTGACTATGATGATATATTGAGGCGTCCAAGCACGTGTAATAAAAATTGCGTAAGTGAATGTATATTTGTATGTTTGTCCAGGAATTTTTCGGGAAATAAAAGACATATCCAGATAATTATTTTTGATTTAAAACAACGTATATTACAACTCAGGGAACTGTCTAAATTTTATCAATATCGGTTCAGTAGTTCTTACTCCGTGCTAGTCCGGGCTTTTTTGAAGAATAGGCTAATTGCCATTCTACCAGGCAGGCCGTAAGAGGCGATCGATTGGCTATTTCCGTCACTACCATCGAGACCACTAGTTATTAAAGTTCTGCAACGTCTATTCCTCCCGCAATAGCATCAATGATTATCACTGTCGTGTTCCGGTTAAAAGGGTAAGGAAGCCGATACACTTATGCATGTGGCATTGCCATCCCGTCAGATGGATAGCAACGCACCATTAACAACTTTAGTGTCTATAGGCGATGTTTTCTCTTTCTATCTTCCTATCAGGACAACCATCTGCTTAAAGCACTCAATCATCATAAACAAATAATACATGTACCTCATGATACGATCAACTCCGAACTCGCTAATGATTATTTCTTTTTTTAATATCATAAGTTAGCAAACAAGCAGATGGGTCTCCTGATGGAAAAAGTCAACCATCGCCTACAGACACCAAAGGTGTTAATGGTGCGTTGCTATTTTGTGGCGAGGTCTAATGTCACATGCATAAGTTTACCGGCTACCTTACCCTCCAAACCGGAACACGACATTGACAATCACTGACGTTATAGCGGCAGGAATAGGTAAGGCGGTGGTACCAGACCCGGGCAAGACGATGCAGAACTCTACCACCTAGTAGCCACGATGGTAGTGACTCGTATAGCCAATCGGTCGCTTTTTACGACCTGCCTGGCAGAATGGCAGTTGGCCTATTCTTCAAAGAAGCCCGGGAACACCACGAGGAGAACAAATATGTCGCCAAATATTCACCAAAATCACTATTCACGGCATCCCTAATGCTGCGGCCGCACTTGCGTCTATCGTCACAAAGCTTCGCTTAGATATTTAATTAACATTCAAACCAGAAATACAAACACACGCTTTTCAAACAAATGCTTGTCCCTGCTGAGAATCAAACCCAAGTTACAATAGTAGCCATTATATTATTGTAATCCGTCTCCAAGCCCTGTTGATTGGTAGTTAAGGTCGCTATTGACCGTTTAGGGTTAATATTAAAGATTGCACAATGATTGAACGAAAGTTTGGCGGGTTTAATTTTTATTCTGCAACATTTTGTTCTTGCATTGTGTAGACTTAATATTGCACAATATTTTTCACTTCAGAGGTTGGAGCGGTCGCGTTCGGTCAGTCACATGGTCGTGTCGTAAATTTAAGCAAAATGGCGAGCAAGAATGCTATAAAAGATAAAGAACGGGAGTTTTTACTTGACTGTATAGAATTGTATGGAGATTTATTTAACTAAATCACCAGCATGGTTGCCGCCAAAACTTCGTCGTCAGACATGTTGCTCGCCTGAAAATATTGGTCAGACTGGTTTGTCAATTTTATTGAGTGAATTAATTGAACGTTTGGAGTCAAAGGAGTATTCAATATTATTGCACAATAAAAGTATTGCGCAATGTTATTGTAAGTATATGGGGCGCCTTAGGTAGTTGGTTTTATTAGGTACCTACCTATTTAATAGTGCGTTATTACTTTTATTTTAAATTCCTTTTTTAAACTTCCCACTAGGAAAGTGAAAATTTTCAAAATTTGACAAATAGAATTTGACGACAAAAAAAAAATTGACGACAAAGCAATGTTCCTGGAGTGAAAGTCTGAATCGAACCTAACCCGGCTCAAACCATGCATTGCTTTGAGCCAGTTAAGGTCTCTAGAGGGGCTAATAATAAATAGTTTAGACCACCTCAAGTTACTTAATAATCCCCAAGATATTTACTCTCTAAGAAATGACAAGTTCACGTAATTTACCATCTGATAATTTTAATATCGAAGTTAATGAATCTTAACTAAAAAGTATAAAATAAAAAATTTATTGAAAACAAAAAACCCGACTGCATTTAATCTTTAGAAAAGGTTCTTTGACTGAAATGAAAGCTAAAAAGAAGGAAACAAGCCCAGTAGTTTAGAATCATGTTAAGTAATAATGAATAACTTCACCATTGAAATAGTTCAATAATCGATGTACCTACAAACATATAAAACAATTCATGAATTTTAATTCATCACAGAACGATTAACAGTCGGGGTCCTTTGTGAAAATTTGATAGATAAAAATTGAATGGAAAGATCATTAAAAGATCAAATTGAAATAATGTCACAAATCTTATAAATACTAGAATTATTATTACTATATACAATTCCAAGCATTAGTGTCATTGAAATAATCACTTAATCTATACACCTATACTCTATACAAATAAATGAAGTCGGAGTGTTTGTTTGTAATATTAAAATAACCGCTTTTTACTAAATGCATATGGATGTATACACGATACATATACCAAAATAACATTTTTTACAATTTTTGACTGTCTGTCTGTCTGTCTGCCTGTTTGTTCCGGCTAATCTCTGGAATGGCTGAACCAATTTTGACGGGACTTTCACTGACAGATAGCTGATGTGACAGGGAGTAAATTTAGGCTACTTTTTTCGAAATTATTCCACGCGGACAAAGTCGCGGGCTCAGCTAGTTTGTAATGAGCTTTATGATACAGAACCCTTTTTATGAACATTTTAATTTTTTTACAGAGTAATTTACAATTTATCTACATCTATCTACATACGTAGTGGGAAGTTAAAAAAAACAGGTAATTTTCCAGTTTATGCCAATTTCTCAGAAAATATATGTCTAATCGACATTTTAGAACATTTTAGAAAAGTGCAACAGGAAACATTTTTATTGCAAATGGTTTTCAATGAAAAAGATAAGCTTTTTAAACTATGGTTGTTTTCTGTTTTATTAATAACAAACTACAAAGCCAAGTGTTATTTTTAACTTCCCGTTACGTATGTAGATAAGAAAGTTACTGATTTTGACCCAATTTTCGAAAATCGAGTTTTCACCAGATCTCCACGTTTTAAGGTCGTAGGAACCTTTTCCGACTATTTTCACGATGACGTTAGTAAGTCTGTTTGTATGTGTATGTGTGTGTGTGTGTGTGTGTGTGTGTGTGTGTATGTGTGTATGTGTGTATGTAACCAACAATTTATAACTTTTGAACGGCTTGATCGATCGAAACGCGGTTGATGGCATTGGATAGGATTCCGCTCAACTTAGACTTTTTAAAAATTTGAACCAAGTCGACGCGGCGCAGGAGATTATGAGAAATTTTGAAAAAACCGCAATTTTTTAATATAACTTCCAGATTAATGTACCGATGAGTACAAAATCTAATCAGCTCTTTTCCCCAAAAACTACATCTTTTATCATTTATCCGTTCGGGAGTAATCGTTGACGAAATATTTTAGTGTTTTGTCGGCATAACTTCGGATTTTTTTTACCAATTATTTAGTTAGTTAGTAGTAGATATTGTAGTACTAAGAAAAATGCGTCAAATGCTCCTTAAACAAGATAAAATCGAAAATTTCAAAAACCCCCTACATATCCTCAGACTGCCATTCTGCTACGTTTGCTCTTAAAATTATATGCATAATTTTAAGAGCAAACGTGAAAGAACCTTATGATTTTCAAAAGGAGATCTTACATTTTTGGGTTAAGGTTACAACGGTTCCTTACTTAATGAGCTTGCGTTTTTTTATTATAAACCTCCCATAGCCTCTAGCTTTGCTATGTAAACCTGGAAATCATTTTGATTCAGGGTGTATGTAAAAATATAACAAATGAGACGTCACTCAAAGGGCTTATTTTGTTTAGTGCAGGAGTTCCATGGCCACTTTCTAGTTCAGTTGTCAAACCCTGTGAATCTCCTAGTAATAAAATCCAATGACATCAGCCCAATCTCCGGTGGCCACCTTTCAGTTCCATATTTATTATATCTTAGAAAACATCCGGCACCTAAGTATTTGCCAAAATAAACCGAATTAGCCAACATTCAATGGGTTTATCTAGATTAGTTTAATAGCTTTGACGGACTTCTCTCTCACGGAGCTCTATCACCCGACACTATAAAACATCCTGTACAAAAATCATTAACATAACGAATCAAACGAGACCAAAATCGATGGCGCTGCTCGGTTTTCATTCATTTGTTCGTTTCGTTTCCATGACCTTCTCTCATTTTATCATGAGAACCTGGAAATCATCTAACATTAGATTATTTGTCAGACAGAACAAATAAGTACAAACGTGATGGGTTTATCTCGTTTAGTTTAAAAGATCCTGTAGCCATCTTTTAGTAATATCAATAGATTTTTAAAATCATCCACTACCAAACAGTATACCAAAACAAACCCGATTAGCCCATACTCGATGAATTTATCTGGTTTAGCGAGATATCATAGAATTCTTCCTGTTTTATGTTTAGAAACTGGAAGCCATTCGGTTCCAAAGTCCTTATTAGAACAAATCAAATAAGCCTCAAATCGTGGCGTGGCTCAATTTAAATTAAAAGTTCCCATAACCTACTTCCTGCTTCATCGTACGACCACAGAAATTATCTAGCACTAGGTAAACTCTCAAAACAGAAAAAATTTGTCCAAACTCGATGGGTTTATCTTGTTTAGTTCAAAGGTTCCCATAGCCATCTTCAATTTTCTTTTATTAAATTTCGATGAGTTTATCTGGTTTAATGAGATATCATATATTTCATCCAGTTTTATGTTTAGAAACTGGAAGCCATTCTGTTCCAAAGTCCTTATTAGAACAAATCAAATAAGCCCCAAATCGTGGCGTTGGTCAATTTAAATTAAAAGTTCCCATAACCTACTTCCTACTTCATCATACGACCACAGAAATTATCTAACACTAGGTAAACTCTCAAAACAGAAAAAAATTGTCCAAACTCGAAGGGTTTATCTTGTTTAGTTCAAAGGTTCCCATAGCCATCTTCAATTTCCTTTTATTAAATTAGATTTAATTAAAAAAAATCCAAATTAAATTTAAAAAATGCCACAACAAACCGATATAAACCACACTCAATTGTGTTTTCTGGGTTAGCTTAGGATTTCTCATGAATTTCTTCTCACTCTATCATCTGAACCCGAAAGCCATCCTGCTCCAAAGACTTTTTTCTTCCTGCTCCCACCATCAATGTTTGTCAAAACACAACAAAGGATCTCAAACTCGATAGGTTTTGCTTGTTTAATTTAGAAGTACTCATGACTACGTTCCAATTCCATCAGCAGATACTACAGATATAGAAATCATCCAGCACCAAATTGTTTGCAAAAACAAACCTAATTTGTTCCCCACTTGATGTTTTAACCTAGTTTAGCTTAGAAGTTTTCGGGTACATCTTCCAGCTCTACCATCAGGCACTGGAAGCCATTCCGCGATACAAATGACCTCAAAGTCGATGGTGTTGCTCTATTTTATTCCAAAGTTCCCATAACGTACTTTCAACCCCATCATGAGACCCTTGGAATAGTCTAGCACTTAGTTTATCTTATTTAGTTTAGGAGTACTCATGGTTACCTTCCAGTTTCATCATCAGATCCTGAAAATCATCCAGTACGAAGATGTTTGCCAATACTATAGAGTTAAGTGCTAATTAAAAAGCATTACCTCGTTTAGTTTAGGAGTTCATTGTGGTTGCATTTTGAATCTCAATTCTTTAAATTCCAATATCAATTTTTTCGGCGTAATCTTCAGAGCCTTATCATCATGAGAAAGATCATATTGTAACAAATTAAATGACTCCAAACTCCACTATATTAGCAATTTCTATCTGTGAGTTACAATGGCACTCTTACGGCTCCATCTTCAGTTCTTCGACACTATATTATGTAATGGAAAGTTACACATCTTAAAAAATCCATCGAGTTCGAACTTGACAATCTTACCTCTTTCTACATTTTCACTTTATCAGCTCTATCTTCAGATTCTCGTCGACATGAACACTAATCAAACTTAGTACTTAAACTTAGCAACAAGACTCAGTCCGAACAAGATTGTCTTGTTAAAATTCTGCATCAGAGAGTTCCAGTCCCTAAATCCAGGCCACATCATGAGCTCAGTTGGATGGTGCTTTAAAATTGCATTGTCTTTTTTTTATATCATAAGACAGCAAACAAGCAGACGGGTCTCCTGATGGAAAGAGTCAACTATCGCCTATAGACACCAAAGATGTTATGGTGCGTTGCTATCTTGTGGCTAGGTGTAATGCCACATGCATAAGTTTACCGGCTACCTTACCCTCCAAATCGAAACACGATAGCGACAAGCACTGACGCTATTGCGACAGGAATAGGTAAGGCGGTGGTACCTGACCCGGGCGAGACAATGCAGAACTCTACCATCTAGCAGCCACGATGGTAGTGACTCACATAGCCAATCGGTCGCTTTATACGACCTGCCTGGTAGAACGGCAGTTGGCAAAGGAGCCTGGGATCAACACAGAGAAAACTCACTGACCTTTCACAAGTCTGCCAAGTTTTTGTACAAACTGATATCAGAAAGTCGTTAAAAAGTGGCGTGCAATATTTGGAAAATCTGTTATTAAAATACGAAAATTGCCAGTCAAATAGACGCTGATGATCTTCGAATGAGGATTTTAAAGTATCAGCCTAAGGTTACTATGTAAATGCAATATCAATAAAGTAGCAAAATATAAAATTTAGTATTGATGAAGCCATTACAAGTTGCTTAATTCCTTTCATCAATTTGAAAAGAGCCGGTGATCTCAAAACGGCTGAACAGATTCTATTGAATCCGTTCAGCTCAGAACTATCTCGCAAAACAGGGTTTTCAATTAAAAAAAACCGCAACCAAATCAAACCATCCGCCTGGCCGCTACAATGTCACGGACAGACACACAGATATACAGATACGCAGATACACCCCTAAATAATTTAATAATTTCCTGAAATAATTATAAAACGCCTGGTTTTGCGTCGGGGTTAAAATCTAATTTTTAAAAGTTACACCAGTACAAATTACGATTACGAAAATTACGATGTTTTTAGCAAACTTACTTAATATTTTTGTAATAATTTTCAGGCTTAATTGACCGATTGACTTAATTGATCTTATCACCCTTTCTACTTTAAAACTGCGTTAAATACTGTTAAATTAGATTAAAATCGGTCAATTAGTTTGAAAAAAACGTTTTTTTAACATTGCTTCGAAATTTTCCAGCGTATCGATTATGTAGCTAAAGCAATATTTTAGATCTCGAAAACTGAGTTGAATGCCATTCGAAAGATCAAAATCGATCATCATTTCCAAAATATATCTGTTTAAAAATCAACATGCTACTTTTAACAAAATAGATGTTTGAACTGCTAAAATCTATGCTTACATGTTTTACTCCTTTGAGCTTAAAATACCTTAATTTAGCGGGAAGTTTCAGGGATGGCCTGCAGGGTCAATCGTGTACAATTTTTTATTTTCACTACATAAATGTGTTATTATTACCCCTTAATTACTTTTTCTATCATGTCCATATCTTATAAGAAAATTAGATAATTTGAAGATTTATATCATTTTGCCCCGTTGGTCGAGTGGTTATAGTAACCCTAGGGAACAAGCGTTTGTGTGATGAGCATAAATGTTTGTATTTCCGGATTTGGGTGTTTACTAAATATATTCTAGTATTTATATTTGTATTTCTAAGTATTAGTATCGTTGACTAACACCCATAACACAAGCAAATAATTTGCTTACTTTTGGGGTTAGATCAATAAGTGTAATTTGTCCCATGATTATTATTATGATTATTTTAAAAATTTTACCTTTTTTACGTTGATGACTAATTTTGCGACATAAAAACAAAATTGTGAATTTTCACAATAGCCTACCATTAAGTGAAATTTTATAGGGAACGTCTGTATATATAAAAGGATAATACCTGACTGACTGACACGTCTAACTGACATATCAACGCACAGCCTAAACCGCTGGACCCAGAAGGTTGAACTTTTTTACAGGGGTTATTCTTATGATATGGACAAGGAATAAGAAAGAGTTTTTTTGAATTCATCCCCTCAGATGGTGAAATACGGGGTGAAAGTTCGCAGTGTCATTTTTGAGCTTTAATGAATGAAACTTGGTAATTAGCCTTTTAATAATTTTTAGAATTTAATTTTTTTTAAATTCTATCCCGTAAGGAGATCCCGATTTTAAAGTTTGAATCAAAAATTAACTGTTTAATGTATTCCTACGAATTATAAAAAGAAAAAAAGTATCTTCACGCCCATATCCCCGAAAGGGTAGGCAGAGGTACAAAGTGCACCCACGATTAGCCGAAGATACTTAGTCCCACAATGTGATAGGTGGCAAGCCTATCGCCAACCGGGCACTTTCCAATCCCGGGCAACTTTGTGTTCCTCAGAAAACTGAAAAAAAAAAACACTTTTTTTAATGTGCCCGACCCGGGAATCCAACCCGGGACCTCATATGGTCAACGCCAACGCTGGACCACTAGACCACAGAGGCGACATTATAAATTATAAATGATTTAAATTTAGTAAGTATGCTTTTTTATACAATTAAAGAAACACATATTTAAGGATTTTTTGATTTTCACCCCTTAAGGCGGTAAAAAGAACTGTTATAAATAAATAAATAAATATTCATGGGACAAATTACACTTACTGATCTAACCCCAAAGTAAGCAAATTATTTGCTTGTGTTATGGGTGTTAGTCAACGATACTAATACATAGAAATACATGTATAAATACAAGAACCCAGAAATACAAACATTTATGCTTATCACATAGATGCTTGTCCCCGTCGCGGATCGAACCCGAACCCCGTCGATTGCGTAGTCAGGGTCGCTAATCACTCGACCAACGGGGCGGTGAAATTGTTAGAATTTGATTTTTTTAATAATAATTATAGTCCTCTGATTTAAGTTCTGCATCAGATGACCGTATAAATGTTTACAAATAGTTTAGAACGAAAATAGATATATCAGTTATTGACTGGTTAACATAAATGGTTGTCATGAAACTGCATGGTATAGAAAAGAGCACAGGTTACCTTTTATGGCTGGGAGGGAACCGCCATACTGGGAATTCCACGCGGATGAATTCGCGGGCGAAAGCTAGTAAGATTTATTATCTCATCAGGCAAGTGACTTTCCTGATAGAATGAGATAACCATCGCCTATAGACATCAAAGATGTTATTGGTATGTTGTTCTCCTTGTGGCGGGGTCTTAATGCCATATATAAGTCTACCAGTTACCTTAACCACCAAATCGGAACATGACAGGGACAAGCACTGACGTTACTGCGGCAGAAATAGGTAAGGTGGTGGTTCTAGACCTTGGCGAAACTATGCAGAGCTGTGCCACCTAGTAAGCCATGATGGTAGTGATTCGTATAGCTAATCGGTCGCCTTTTACAACCTGCCCGGCAGAACGGCATTTGGTCTATTCTTCAAAGTAGCCGGGACCAACAAGGGGGTAGGGATAGTCAATTGAACGTCTATAGATTTTTTGGTTCACCACGATTCACCAGTTTATCGGCTAGCGAGATGAGTGTTGATCCCGATCGCTTAATTGCACTGACCTGATATAAGAGGGTATCGGTCTAAATTCACATGCATAAGTTTATCGGCTACCTTACCCTCTTAATCGGAACAGGATAATGACAAGTACTAACGCTATTGTATAAGGCAGGAATAAGTAAGGCGGTGGCACCAGACCTGGGCGAGACAATGCAGAAATCTATCACCTAGTAGTCACAATGGTAGTGACTCGCATAGCCAATAGGTCGCCTTTTACGACCTGCCTGGAATAACGGCAGTTGGTCTATTCTTCAAAGGAGCTCAAACTAACACGAGGGGAAAGTTTTTTTTTTTATATCATAAGATAGCAAACAAGCAGATGGGTCTCCTGATGGAAAGAGTCAACCATCGCCTATAGACACCAAAGATGTTAATGGTGCGTTGCTATCTTGTGGCGAGATCTAATGCCATATGCATAAGTTTACCGGCTACCTTACCCTCCAAACCGGAACACGACAGCGACAAGCACTGACGCTATTGCGGCAGGAATAGGTAAGGCGGTGGTACCAGACCCGGGCGAGACAATGCAGAACTCTACCACCTAGTAGCCACGATGGTAGTGACTCGATAGCCAATCGGTCGCCTTTTACGACCTGCCTGGCAGAACGGCAGTTGGCCTATTCTACAAAGGAGGCCGGGACCAACACGGCGAAGTTACCTCACTTCTTTTTGTATTTATGAATTTCCTCAAAGTTTCGTCTAAAGCAGTGTATTAACAATACAACGTTAAACATTGCTATTACCACATAAAACTACAAAATAATCAATAGTACATGAACGGTCCAAAACCCTCACACAAAAGGTCGGGAGATTAGGTAATCTAATTTGATTTATTGGACGATTAGTTACACGTTACGAAGCTACGGTTTTGTTAATTTTTTTGCAAGTTTTTTACCAATCGGTCGTCGCTAAATATAACGTTCATTGCGTTTGATAGAAAGAAGTCTTTGTGGATTTAAGCTGGATGTACACTTGGCTGGAATACAAAATCTATACATATAATAAAATCGTAGGAAAGTCATGTATGTCCGGGGTAAACTCAGAAAGTACTACATGGATTTACTTCAAATTTTGCATGAATATTACTAACAGTTCGGGTCAACATAATGTCTACATATTATCACGCTATCACCTACGGGGGAGAGGCTATGCGAAGTAAATGAAGTCCGCGCGGACTAAGTCGCGGGCAACAGCTAGTATATAATATATAACTACCCATACCCGTGCGAATTATTCGCACTGAGTAATTTTATTAATACTTCTTAAGTTAATTTGAAATTGAACAAAAAATTTACCGACCGTCAATCTTGTTGATGTTGTTTTAAAATTAAAGCTGTCAGATGGCAGCATAGCTGTGTTATGTCTTAATATATTATGTATATAATTTTAATTTTAATCTTATATATATAAAAATCAATCCCTATTTTCCTTGGTCACGACATCACGCCTGAATGGCTGGACCAATTTCGGTAATTTTTTTATTGTGTTTGTAATTGTAAGGAGAAGGTTCTTATAAAAGAAAATATTAAGAAAATTGCGGGGAAAAATAGAAAATTTAAGAATACATAACCACCATATAAAGTTTAATGCCATTTTGGCTGCGTGGAAGGACAATCCCGTAGACTTATATAAATTACGTGTCACGTTGTTTGTCCGCTATGGATTCCTAATAGGAATGGCAAAACAACGTTTGCCGGGTCAGCTAGAAATTTATAAAAACAAAAGTAGTAATATTTTTTTTTCCCCGTTAGAGCAAGCAGTTATCTATAAAATGATATAGAATTTATTTGGAGTAATTGTGAGGTTTTCTTTAAAAAGGGAGGCAAACGTCTTAACCTTAGCATATTAATTTATATATAATATAATAAAGAAACTTAGATAAATAACTGGTCTCGCTGTGCTTGACTAGATACCGCCGACGTACTTGTCAAATGCGGCAACAAATACTACGCCGAAACCGGCGTACCCGATTCAGTCAGACCAATCACAATGCAAGCTCTAAGAGCTCACTACTCACTGTTATCCATTTACACATTATCATGACATGATGTCACACACAGTGACACACTACAATATTAAGTTGCCGCATTCACGGGGTTGTTGTTTTAAGATAGTGCGGTAACTAGTCAAGTGCCGCGAGACCAATTATTTATCTATGTAAAGAAATATAATATGATTTCCTACTGCAACTTGAGTTGATAGTTTTTTCTATACATATAATTAGATAGTAAACAAGCAGATGGTTCTTTTGAAAGAAAGACACATTCATCGTTTATAGACAACAAAGATGATAACGGAGCGTTGTTATCCTGGTGTCGGGGTCTTAATACCACATACACAAGCTTAACGGCTACCTAACCTTCCATAACCGAACACGACAGTGACTAGCACTGATTTTATTGTATCAGGAATATGTAAGGCGGTTATACCAGACCCGTACGAAACAATGCAGAACTTTACAATCTAGTGGCCACGATGGTAGTGACTCGTATAACCAGAGTCCTTCAGATAGTTCGTCTCTCAAGAACTGCCTGACTGACCGGCTATTCTTCAAAAGGAACCCTGACCCAAACGTGGTCAAAAAAGGTGGTATCCCTCAATACGACGTGCAGTGCGATGGCGGAACGTGGATGACATTATTAAGTCGAAGCTCATCAAAACACTCCTCATTATACAGACGGTAAAACACACAACGAGATCCAACTTCTCTCCCGTGACTAAGAGTTTCAAAACCGATGTGAAGAACAGGGTTGTTGATAAGACTCTACAGTCTGCGTTGAATTTTATCAAATTGGAGGATTCGATACCGGAAGGCACCGGTCCAGGTGCGAGCAGTACTCCATATGCTGCGGAACTTGCGCTTTACAGATCATTAGCACATGGCCAGGCGTGACGTCAGCACGATTCAATTCCCCCAGTTTTTTGGAAGCTAACTTAGCTGAGGGTTTCACATTAAATGGACTATCTTCGAGTATGGATACGCTCTCATAATAAATTATTACCAAGTATATAAAAGGCTTTATAAATTTATAATAAATTGTCATTGAGTATGAAATTGGCCTTACAACAACGAGATATCATATAAACGTCACTTTAATATTTGCCTCTTTCATCTATAGTAAAAGATCCTGCTTCGATTGACTTTACCTCATCGAGTTTCTTAAGGAAATAATATTTACGCAATATAATGATTAACAAAATGTGGGTTGCCACCCCATTAACATTGCTTTATCATTAATGCAAATAATGGAGTTTAAACGTAGTGAATTTGTAAAATGAAATGAAAGTATGAGCGAAAATTTTAGCGATTTCTTTGGATATCAACATACATCCACATTTTTATAGCTATGTTTAGCTTTAGGTAGTGATACCTGCCTTAAAATAATTGCTAAATTTAAGAGAAATTTAATAATAAATAGGAGCATTTCAAAATACCACAAATTTTTATTTTTATAGGCAATCATTTCGTTATCATTTTTTCTAATATCATCGACCTATCCTATTACCCACCTATAGGCGTTTCGGGCCAAATAGGCGTTTTGTAAATCACGCTGGCTATAATTAAATCAATCGATTAACTAGCACAAACAACCTGATAAGAAGGCAGAGTTCTATTCTTGAAAATGGGACATGTATCATTAGAAAAAATTGTGATAATTGCGATGTCACTAACATACTAATTTGTAATTGACTGTACCAAAGTAGCTAACAATACCCGTGATTAAATTTGTCTTTCAACATTACCACCAGCGTGGACGTATTAAACTACAATGGTTAACTAAAGTAAACTAACAAAGCAAATGTTTTTTCTTAGCAAATCGAATCTTACAAACTACGTGACGACCCTCGATGCGGTTCAAAAGTTTCTTAAACGGAAAATTGATTTTTTCACTAATTTCATCCATTGCCTTCGTTGTCGAGCTAACGACCTCTTGTGACTTCTTCATTTTAAGAGGTTTGAAATCGAACTTGTAACCAAATTTCATCATGTACTGTATTTTTTTTAACATTTGGTTACTTTATATACTTTTAGTTACATTGGTATATTTGCTTTATTAAAATCTCGATACACAATTTAAATAATTAAAAGTATCTTCACGCCCATATATACATCGGGAGAGTCATCGGCTTGTTTGCTATCATATGATATAAAAAATTATGATATCGTGGTTGTCAAATAAATATCTGTTATGTACTCTTTTTGGAGGTTTCTACATTTTTACTATTACGAGTAGTTTACACAAAATTTATCATATTAATTGACTGCAATGTGATTCTAAGCGTGCAGTGTATAATACTGAACTGTGATTGCTAAAAAATATATGCTATGTGCATTATATTGTAATATTGTCAATTAAAAACTGCTATGTATCATTACATGACTATACGTCCCGTTTTGAACGGGACTGTCCCGTTTTCAAGTACTCGGTCCCGGTGTCCCCAAGTATATTTAAGGGACATGAAAATGTCCCGTTTTCCGAAACATATACACAATAAAGGCACAAGAAATTTTAAACTGTATACCAATTCTTCGAAATCCTATTTAATTGAATAGATATTTGTTAAGATATGAGCCGAATATAAAAATAGCGCTAAAGTGTTTAATTTTCAATAGGAAAATTATTTAATTCAAAATATTCAACATTTTGGCAGATCTAACTTAACACTGATATTTAGTTTCTTTCTTCTTATGAAAATAAGTACATCCTACAGACATTGCTTCTATAATTTATTGTTTGCGTAGTTAAAAAGTGTCCCGTTTTAAGATAAAAAAAACTTGAGAGGTGTCAAGGGACACCCGGATGGAACGAAGTTCCTTTTATTATTATTTACAAAAAACCTGTATACACTCAACAAAAATAATCGTCGCGACAGCACACTGTTCAATGCGAAATAAAAATTAAAATATCTGGCTTGCTTTCTATAAGAGACAGAGGGAGAGAGAGACAGACAAAGAAACATCCGCACGCCGCACAGCTTACAATACCTTACTATAGCAAAAAGTGTCGTGACAACTTTTCGCAAGAATTTTTTCCGTTTAGCCGCCTTTCACAACGCGCGATATGGAACTTTGTTCCAACAATATGGTCAGTTTATGTATTACTAGCTGTGCCCGCGACTTCGTTCGCGTGGAAAAAGTTCTAAAATTAAAACCCGCATAGTTCCCGTTCCCGTGGGATTTCCGGGATAAGAACTATCCTATGTCCTTTCTTGGGTCTCAAACTATATTTGCACTAAATTTTATCCAAATCGGTTCAGTGGTTTGGCCGTGAAAGCGTAACAGACAGACAGACAGACAGACAGACAGACAGACAGACAGACAGACAGAGTTACTTTCGCATTTATAATATTAGTATGGATAAAGAAATACTCGTACTTTTTGCACATAGTAGATCTCGGTAATAGTTCCATGTAGCAGATGTTCATTAGATGACGACAAACGATGACATGTTAATGATAAAATAAACCAACAGACAACGTCACAATCCCAGTCAATATGTAAGTATGATAGTCAAACAATAGTAATCGATTTCTAATGTAAATTTTCAGCAAACTACTTTAGTATTTGTTTGCTATCTATTTCCCGAGTCATACATTACTGCGAAAATGATACTTTAGCTTTTGACGAAACTTCCGTATGTATCTCATACCTACTCTTTTTATATTTAACTATTTGTGTCTGTGACTTCGTTCGCCTTCTATAATAAATGTATCTTTAAATCTATAAAATCTATAAATAGAAAGAGAAATCTTGGCCTATAGACACCAAAGATGTCAATGGCGCGTTGCTATCTGAGTGGTGGGATGGCAATCTTACATGCATAAGTCTACCGGTTACCTTGCTTTCCAAACTAGAATATGATTATGACAACCATTGGCGTTATTATTGCAGGAATAGGTAAAGCGATGGTACCAGACCCGGGCAAGATGTCTCGGAAATCGATCTATTATCTAGCAGTCACGATAGCAGTCTTAAGCATAGCCAGTCATTCGCCTTTTACCAACAGCCTGTCAAAATAGCCCATAATCTACACTTCAAATGGGTCACAAGCCAACACGAGAAAACGATTTCGATAAAATTTGACAAAAGAGTCGAGTCACATCATGTCTTTTATTTTTTACGTAAGTATATGTACTTACGTAAGTATATGACATAGGTTACTTTAACTCAGGAAAATTCTTCCAGGAAATTAACACATGAAATTTTTAATAAGGAAAGAAGAAAATAACTAGCGATGGATAATAAAAATATTATTTTGTCTTTTAAACTGAATTTTTGAAGCCTCTCAGTGGTTTAGAAAACACGTAACCAAAGCATATTTTTTATAGATATCGATAAAAACATAATACCATCATAATGCACACCATAGCGATTGGGATCGTAGAACTGACTCGAATGTTCGGCGATCTTCGGAGCGATCACACCTCCCCTCGTATCTCAGCTAAAAGCTTATAGGTGACAGGCTGTTTTCTCCAGTTTCATGTATTTTCTTACTCCTCCTATATATTTCTGATTAATTTCGTTTCGGATCCCACGACAGCTCAGATTTTCATCAGGATACGCTGAGCTCGCAACTCAGTGGATATCAGGAAAGATGCCGCTGTTAATTCTGCTTTACAGAAGTTACAGTGGTAGGAACAAGAAGTGGGCCCATTGCTGTATAAAATTATTTACATACGAAAATTGCCAGTTAAATAGATGCTGATGATCTTCGAGTGAGGACCATAAAATATCAGGACAAGATTACAATGTAATCTATACTATAATATTATAAATGCGAAAGTTTGTCTGTCTGTTACGCTTTCACGGCTAAACCGCTGGACCGATTTTCATGAAATTTGGCATGAAAGCAGTTAAAGAGCCGGAGTCAAACATAGGCTATTTCAAAAATCAACCCTTAAAGGGTGGATATAGGGGATGAAATTTTTATCAAAATCTATCTTGACGACATGTTAATCTACTCGCGGGCGAAGCTGCGTGGGTCAGCTAGTTGCAATATAAATAAAGTAACAGAATACAAAATTAAGTATTGGTAAAGCCTGAATAATTTGTTTAATTCCGTTCATCAATTTGAAAAGAGCTAGTGATCTTGAAACGGCTGAACAGATTCAATTGAATCATAGCTAAGAACCATCTCGCAAAACAGGCTTTTCATTAAAAAAAAACTGAAACCAAATCGGACTATCCGCCTGACCGCTACGATCCCACGGACAGACACACAGATACACACATACACAGATACACAGATACACAGAAACACACCTGAAACTTATAACACCCCTCGTTTTGCGTCGGGGGTTAAAAAGAACAGTTTTCTTTAGATTCACCTGTATATCTTCTGTATAGGATAAAGTGCTCGTAGAGCTATATCATAATAGTATATCATAAATGCGAAATTTGGATGTTTATTACTCAATCGCGAAAAAACTGTAAAACGGATTAGAATGAAATTTGGCACACAGATAGATAATGACCTGGAATAGCACATAGGCTTTTTGTATCAAATAATAATAATAATAATATACTTTATTGCACACAACACACAGAATTGACAAAGAAAATAACAATGTACGATAAGGAACGGAGTACAAATAGGCGGTATTATCAGTGATCTCTTCCAGACAACCAGCGACTTTAGGAAATATTTAAATTATCGCGGGCATCGGTTATTGGCAAAAATGAGTTGTTCTCGCAAGATTGACCAAAAAATTTTATATTAAGCAGCGAGCTAGTAGCATACTAATATTAATACTAGCGTGCAGCTCGCTGCACTATGAAAGTTTTTGTTTAATCCCGCGGGAACAACCTATTTTTCCAGAATAAAAGTAGCCTATGTGCTATTCCGTGTCATAATCTATATGTGTGATAAATTTCATTCAAATCCGTTAAGTAGATTTTGCGTGGTTTAGTAAAAGTAAGAAGTCCCACGTACGTAACGTCTACGTCCTACGAAAACGAGTAATTTTTTTCCCCGTGTTGGTCCCGGGCTCCTTTTAAGAATAGACCAACTGCTGTTCTGCCAGGCAGGTCCTAATAGACGACCACTTGGCTTTACGTGTCACTACCATCGTGACTACTAGGTGGTAGAGTTCTGCATTGTCTCGCCCGGGTCTGGTACCGCCGCCTTACCTATTCCTACCGCAATAGCGTCAGTACTTGTCACTGTCATATTCCGGTTTGGAGGGTAAGGTAGCCGGTAAACGTATGCATGTATCATTAGAGCTCGCCACAAGATAGCAACGCACAATTAACACCTTTGGTGTCTATGGGCGATGGTTGACTCTTTCCATTAAGAGACTCATCTGCTTGTTTGCTATCTTATAATATAAAAAAAACCTCCGTTTTAATGAAAAAGTTTTATGTGACTGTCGGGAAAAGTAACAAACGAGAATGTAATTATAAGAGGATTGTATAAGCACCAAAATAATACAAAGTTTGATTAAATTTATCTCTTGAAATGTCAGTCCACATTTTCATCCTTAGCAAAGCTCCTATAAACTTTTTACATATTTATTTGTTTCTTTAACTGCTCACGAAACGACTACCTCGCATAGATTTACACATTTGACTCAAATTATCAGGATCCGGGTTTAATTTCCGGGTCAGATGCAAGTTTTTCACGAGAAGTCTGGTGTTTTTTTACATCATAAAATAGAAGACAAGCAAATGGCTCTCTAAATAGTAAGAGATAACCATCGCCTATAGACACTGAAGATATTAATGGTGAATTGTTCGTATAGGAGGTGTTAGTATCATATGCATAAATATATAACATTGGACGTATTGAAAAAATTGATCCAACTCAAAAGTAAGCAAAAATATATGTTTGTGATAGGGCCTCTCTGACCAAAACGACGGGCTAGCCGTTTTTGTGCAGTCTTTAGGAGCAATCTACTTGTTCGTTTTTTCACTAATAAAAGAACATTTAATTTCTACATAATATTGGTTATATAATGGTACATTTTTTTTATTTTTTAAAGGAATATATATTAAATAATCGCCTTACAACGAATTTCGTTGTTTCGAATGTTGTAAGGCAATTATTTAATATATATTCCTTTAAAAAATAAAAAAATGTACCATTATATAACCAATATTATGTAGAAATTAAATGTTCTTTTATTAGTGAAAAGATAAACAAATAGATTGGGCGATTATTTAATATATATTCCTTTAAAAAATTAAAAAATGTACCATTACATAACCAATATTATGTAGAAATTAAATGTTTTTAACCACAAAAATGAGTTTTTTTATAAGATAGCAAACAAGCAGACGGGTCTCCTGATGGAAAGTGTCACAAATGGCCTTTTTATTTTTTAAAAGAAAACATATTAAATAATCGCCTTACAACGAAACTACAAAAATGAGGTTTTTTTATATCATAAGGTAGCAAACAAGCAGATGGGTCTCCTGATGGAAAGTGTCATCCATCGCCTATAGACATCAAAGGTGTTAATGGTGCGTTGCTATCTTGTGGCGAGGTCTACTGCCACATGCATAAGTTTACCGGCTACCTTACTCTCCAAAGCGGAACACGACAGTTACAAGCACTGACGCTATTGCGGCAAAAATAGATAAGGCGGTGGTACTAGACCCGGGCAAGACAATGCAGAACTCTACCACCTAAAAAATCCAGCATTAATGGCACGGTGGACATGCCCACAATCTTAATTGAGGCATTTCGTAATATATGTATAAGCTAATCATATTGTTTTTATCTTAAAACGGGACACATTCATTTTTTAGTACGTATATGTGAAATACGCAAGCAAATATTAACAGTGATGTCTGTAGGATGTATCTATTTAAATAAGAGAAACCGATTTTAAATATAAAGTTAAACCTACCAAAAGCTTTGATCATTTCGTAGTTATTGGCTTATCTTTTAAATATTAACCATTTTAGTTCGATTTTTGTGTCAGACTTATGTCTGAGCAAATATTTGTCAAGTAAGATGAGATTTCCGACAAATTGGTATAAAAATTATAACCTGCGACTGTATATATTTTTCGGAAAACGGGACCTTTTTACGTCCCTGAAACATACTCGGGGACACCGGGACAATGTAGTTAAGACCGCGTTTGTCCCGTTCATAACGGTACGTATGGTCACATTACATATGTACTATAGTATTTTTTTTAACGTGGGGAAACCCGTCATGGGTACCAATCTGATCACGGGGGTGACAGATTAGTTATGTCGGACTCATTCCGACTAAAACCCCACGATGGCCACCTTCGGCGATATGTGGAAGAGCTGGGATCTCCAGAGGAACTCACGCAGTGCTCCCACTAGCACTTAGTTGCTATGCGCATTCTTCTCAGAAGATGATGGTAGTTCTTATCGCACTCTGCTAGGTATTAAGTAATCTATGATTTTCGGTCTTCTCGGGTCACTAACAGAGTAGGCAGAGCCCCCGCCCTGCACACTTAGCAACACTAAAATCAAAGCCGCAATTGTCGCGCTTGTGCGCCCCTGCGACGAGTCCAGGGGCGCGCGCGGTTTTGCCACTCGCGTTCGCGTTCAGCGCGTTCCTTCTGTGACATTACAATATCGCAGAACCCTAGGACCGCTCTCCAAGCTGCTTCGTTGTTTACCATGCCACGTACTAGGGCAGGTAAACTTAGATCGTTACCTATTATAGCGCGAAGCGCACATCGCTCTTCTGTCCAGGCTGAGCACACTTGTAAGGTGTGCTCAGCAGAGTCTTCCGCATCAACGCAGTGATGGCAGGCAGCATTTGGCTCCGCTATGTAGTATAGTATAGTGCAACGAGCGGTGACATACTCTTTGTTGGTTTCTTCTGTGATAATGTACTCGTAATATATCTATCGTGAGCGACCCGCAATTGGCTCATTTTTTGGGTAGCCGTAGCTACAAACTTTTTTGTGGGTTGGATCCGCGCTAGAACCGATTGATTCATTACCAACATATGTTTGATATTATACATGTTTGATGTGAAAGAACAGTACAAATACTGCATTTATTTTTATATACCAAATAATAATAGAATTTTTTCAAGTGCCGATGAAATGAAATGAAATGAAATTTTTTATTTGCCAAAATATTGGAGTTACAACTTATTAAAATTTGATTAAGTTACCAACATATTCTACCATGATATGGTACATTTACGATGACAGAAAGTGTAAAATATGTGGAAAAATGTTATTACAGCGCCAATAAATATTTGAATGATAAAACTATATAATGACAATGACATAACTATTATTATAGTACGAATTTGTAGAACATAATTTTTATTTCATTTTGACATTTTTTTAAACAAATATTTTCGTAATTTCTTGACATTACATACATATTTTTTTTCAATACTATTTATTAATTTGAAATTTGTTACTGTTACAGTCTACTTTTAATAATTTATTTAAGTATTAATGTAAAAATGAGTTTAAATAAAAATTTAGTAAAAATATATTCTTAAATAATATATAACAGTAATCTGTAGTCATAAAATTGCATATATAATAGTAATGTGTGTGTATGTGTGTACTCTGTAGTCATAAATTTGCGTGCCATTTATTTGGCAAAATAGGTTTATGCATATCGATATATGTTCAAAATCTTTTCCAACCCTATTTTGTGCAAATAACGTATTTGTATTTGTAAAATACATACCACCACTAGTTTATTTTAACCCCAGCTGAAAGATAAAGTAATTAATTAGGAAATACTGTGGTTTATTTGAGCCGGTGATTCAGGATCATTTACTGAGGATTAAGAATGATTCCGAAAAGGTCACGTGGAATAACTACGGATTAAGTGGATATATTGCAATCAATTAAGGCCGAAATACGTCAGTTGATGACATGATAATAATTGCTTTGCCTTTCTTGTTAATTACTGATAAGTCTGTTTGGTTATATGTTATATAGATAAAAGATTTTAATCGAGAAAATATAATAATATTTGTTTGTTATTTTTGCAAGTTTTTAATCGAGAAAATATATATTAATATTTATATGTTATAACGGATAAACTGATTTTGATGCAATTTGTGGCATTGATTGCAGTTTTGTATGGAATTGAGCTGATTAAATTTTGTAATCAATCGGCTTAATGTTAAAAAAAAACATTGTTTTTTCGACATTGAGGTTTTTTTCCGAATTTTACTTAGTAGGTACCTTCCATAGTCATCTTTGGTTAGTAGTAAAAGTGACTTTTTTTACTACTAGCGGGAAGCGAAAAATATTTAGATATATATAGATTTTCCAAACACGTATCTCTTGTAAATATACGGAAGGTCCTTAAATCTTGAATTTAATTGTTCAATGGTATGTATATTTTATAGCAGTTTTAAATGTTTCATTTGTGTCTGGATTACTTTTTCCAATTAAAATGTGAGTGTTTTACAGCATATATTATTAGAAAAACCGATAAAATGCTAATATTACTATCACAAATGTTTTGGTAACCACTTAAAAAGGTTGAAGAATGGATACAATTTTTAACTTTGTGATCGACGTGGTCGTAAGTAGATAAGGAAAATTTTACCCCTATTTTCGAATATCGTGTTTTCGCCAGATATTCACGTTTTGAGGTCTTAGGAACCTTATCCGACTATTTACACGGTGACGTCAGAATATCCATGGCATAATGGTAATCGATTGTATTCTGCTCAATTTAGACTTTCTGAAAATTTAACCTAACTCGGTCCTAGACATTTTGGAGATTTTTGAACAAATTTGGCATAACAGTAATTAAAAAAAATAAAAAACTGCGTTCAACACATAATTTGCATCAAAAGCAGTTCATCCGTTCGGGAGTTATCGTTGACGAAAAATTTCGAAAAAAGTGTTTTTGGACATAACTTCGAAATTTTTCAAACAATCATTTTTTATCTTTTTTTACTTTTTTATATTTTAGTACTTAAAAAAATTATGTTTAATATTGTTTCAGAAATGAAAATTGATTCAATTTTTCAAAAGCCTTTCAAATATGAATATTACGCTGTTTACAGCTTTACTTCGTATTTTTAAAATAACTCTAAGGCGGACTAGATTTTTAAATAAACCGATATATTTAAAAATCTGTTTATTTTACTTAAAAAACTGCGTCAAATATTGTAGATCGGGTTAAATCGGTTGATTTGTTCGGGACTTATCAATGGCAAAAAAAAGATTTTTTAACTTATCGATTTTGTACCTATATGTTTGTGGATAAATGTTGTCGATTCGAAATCTTTCTTTTTAAGTTTTATTGTTCAGGTAAGATTTCAACCGAATCCAAGTAAGTAACCCTTGACATAATTATTAGGTAATATAGATTTTCATTATGGGTACGAAATTGAGTAGCATTTGACAGTCTTATCTTTTTCTCTCTATTCGGCCTCCGGCTTCGGTTCTGGTTCCGACTCCGATTCCTATTCCGATTCCGGTTCCGATTCCGATTCCGATAAATCAAAATTAAAATCTCCAATTCCAACTCCAGTTCCGATAAACCCACTTCCGTTACATCCCTACTATTAACATCTTTGGTGTCTATAGGCGATGGTTGGATCTTTTCATTAGGAGACCCATCTGCTTGTTTGCTATCTTATGATATAAAAAAAGTTTAATTTCAAGATGGCCGCCATTATTATCGTTTTAGTATTATTTGAATGAAAGGTTATTTTTGTTGTTATTTATGTTTCATTGGCTTGGATATGTAGAAAATATGGCAAATGAAAGGTTAACAAAACATATTATTACATTAGTCTTTATCCGCGGCTTTCTCGCTCGCGTTGATGTCTTTAAATAACTGTCGAAGTCGTCATCATATTATCATTAGAATATCACTTGTACTTGCATGTGATAAACTCTAATGTACGCTTACCTGCCTTGTGATAATCTTTCTACAACACCTGTCCTTGTACAGGTTTTGCTGGAAGAGATCTCTTAAAGAGATAAGCACACCTATGTATAATATTTTATCCATTTATTGTTAGTTGATATTTTGTTTTTGTACATAAAGAGTTAAATAAATAAATAGAAAGTAATTTAAAATAATATGATATTATTTTATTGATTAACTAGGATCAACAAAATTTAAGAATCTAAGATTGAGCTTAGTTTAAACACCTGAAAACCTCACTACAATAATTGAAAATAAAAATTCAATAACTCAAACTATCAATATTATAAAAAGTTTAATCAATCTACGTTTAAAAGAGCTCAAAACTAAACATTGTTCTAGAACGCTACTGTATAAAATGGGAAATTATTAACTGGGTGAATAAATAATATATGGATGACTGTTAATGAGATGCTTTAGGAGTAAGCCGAGTGGTGTTATAATTGCGAAAAATTGACCTAAATGACGATTATTTATGAGTGAATAAAATTACGTAATATGAGCTACTAACAGCGGGAAACAGTTAATCCAAGCTAGCAACAAAAAATTCAAGCGTCCAAATTTAATATTAAATTAAGGGAAAAAATACGAATACGACAATAATACTAAGTGACTCTATAACCAGTTTGAGTTAATACATAAAGTGCTTCAAAATCACCGTTTTGGGATATGTCCATGAGCTGTGGTTATAATATTGTTTGATACTGTAATACTATTTGAAGTAATATATTTTTTCTGGTATATTATTTCTGGTATATAACATCTTCTGAAAGTAGCGTACAAGATTCGTTATTTAGTGGGCGGAGCGACGGAGCAAATACGGGTGCACAAAAATATATGTGCAAACATATTTTGGGACTAGCAATTTAGCTCAAATTTACAACACCACCCCTGAAAGCAGAACTCGTAACAAATAGATAAATAAGAAACGGGGCCATCCTACTAAGTCCAAACCAGCTCTTGTTATGTAGTAATTAAAACTTAGCGTTACAGAGCGCTTTAATCTCTGAAGGGCCGGAGGCAAGCCTCCGCCATACAAAAAGTAAATCACCCAACGCTAAGTTGAAGTAGTTTAGTTAGATTATTTCTAGATCTCACACCTAGAAATAGGAGCCAGAAGCAGGGTTCCGTCGACTTGATCCTACCCGACTTTTTACAGAAATAGGGAGTATTTTATTGTAATAACGAAGATACGAAATGTGTTTTTTATCTTTTATTAAAAAGTTGAAACGGGCCTTATACATAAGTCAACTGCCTACTTTATACTCGAAATCAAAACACGACGATGACAAGCAACGTCACTATTAATAGGTAAAGCATTGGTACCAAATACCCAGGCGTTACGATACTCTACCACCAATACTAGGCCTGTGGCTGGATCTTAATGCCATATGTATATGTATGTGTATTATATGTATACATTTATGGGCTATCTTAACCTTCCGGTTTGGAACAAAACTGAAAATTTTGTGTAATAATTGACAACAAAAATTCAATAACTTGGAACACAACAGTGGCATCCATTGACACAACAGCAGCAGGAAAATAAATGCAAAACTCTACCACCTAACAGCCACGATGGTAGTGATAAGTATAGCCAATCAGTCGCCTATTACGACTTGCCTGGCAGAATATTTGGTCTATTCTTCAAAGGATTCCATACCACCACGGGGAGAAATTTTGAACGACCCTTTTCAAGATTCTAATATAGGTACAATTAGTTCTTTTTACCTTATAATTGTTGAAATATATTTCGATCTCAAATAATCAGGAGCTAAATATTACCGACCTCCTTTGAGTTATATTTAAGTGTTCTCTCAAGTATCAATTAAGCAATAACATCTTGATCCGAAAACAGAACACAAAGTATGCTACAAGTTTAACATTCAATAAGATCGAGTTCCAATATAATTTATTTTATTTATTAAAGTATTATATTAGAAAATGTGAATACAATAGACAATTTTTTTTTATCATAAGATAGCAAACAATCAGATGGGTCTCCTGATGGAAAGAGTCAAACATCGCCTATAGACACCAAAGGTGTAAATGATGCGTTGCTATCTTGTGGCGAGGTCTAATGCTACATGCATAAGTTTACCGGCTACCTTACCCTCCAAACCGGAACACGACAATGACAAGCACTGACGCTATTGCGGCAGGAATAGGTAAGGCGGTGTTACCAGACCCGGGCGAGACAATGCAGAACTCTACCACCTAGTAGCCACGATGTTAGTGACTCGCATAGCCAATCGATCGCCTTTTACGACCTGTCTGGCAGAACGGCAGTTACTCTATATAAAAGAAAATCACCAATTAATAATGTTTGTCCGAGAATCAGTATATAAGCTGACCGGTAAAATATTGTAAACAATAATAAAATAAGAATATTTCTGAATCTCTAACAAAATGTTTACAAGCAAATGATCTGTCAAATATAGATTAATTGATTATTAAAATTAATTTGCGTTTCGGAAACCGGCCGTAAGTCTCAACTCACATTGGCGCAGAGTCGAAGCGACGCGACGAGTCATATTTTTCCGCCTAAAGCATATTCATTGTTCTGTTATTTAAGTACAAATTTGTGCTATGTAAATATGGAAGTATGCGTCGACGCGCGTTGACGCACGCATTCGTACTTCGACGCTCGCCTGGAGTCCACTGGAGTTGAATGGATTTGCAACTCGCAACGCGCAGTGATGCCAATTTAGCGGCTTTGTCGCTAGATCTAGCGACATTTCGTCTTCTACAGCGGCTTAAATTATGTGTCTAGCGACAAAAAATATCTAGCGACTATTCTAACGACTTCTGGAGTTTAAATAAAAAAATAAATAAGTATTTTAACCTCCATAAAATATGGCAAGATCTCAGCCTAAAAATCTAAGTTCTCTATATTCAGAACTTCGTTCCGAAATCGGCTATCATTCTGACAAGTCTATCTTTATCCCACTTGTAGCCTTTGAATGAGACAAATTCTAGTCAGAGCAATAAAAAATTATAAAAAAAAGCTTTGTTTATTTTATGAAAATCGGCAATTTCATTGGTAAAGACTTATTTTTTATCTAATTTCGGGACGTTACCATAAATTCTTATAGCCGAGCCACACTGTTGGAAACAAGCTTCCAACACGGGTGGCCTTGGTAGAGATCAGATGAATTTTCGTAGCAAACAAGTGTTTACACTGTTATAAACCACAGGTGGAGACCCGTGTAGAGAGAGGGCTTATTCCCAACAGTGTGCAGATCGGCTTTTATGCTTAAGCCGGGATTCCCCCAATTCTGTACTTGTGTACAGAGTAGGGGAATCCCCGGAATGAATTTTTACGATATTGTATATTTGAGACTTGAGTGTTCTGCCAAACGCTCAATTTTTTGTCATCATTTAGCGACTTGTTTTGGCAACACTGAACGCGTGCTTGGGCGCAGTGACGCGTCAGACGCCGACCACAACGGACGGACGACAGTGCTGAACTACGACGACAATGGACGAAGACGAAAAATTAATGTATTTAGTACAGAAATTTGATGTCTGTTTAACATCAAGGTGAAAACGGAATGTTCGAAAGTCTCTGAACTCCGGCACCGACGCGCCCGTCGCGCCTAGACGCGCGTCGCCGTGCAAAGGCGCGCGTCACCTTGCAAAACAAGACGCTTCGTGTCACTTCGACTCTGCGCCAATGTGAGTTGAGACTTAGAGTGGTATATAACCGCATTGAGATATAGATAGGTTTATTAGATAGATAGATTATTTCTTCTAAGGCGAAATAAGGCTACGTGTAACTAGAAATCAGAAGTACTTTACTCTATAAAACTTATTTTTTAAATTTCTACCGGATCGAAAACGCGGTCTCACATTGAGAAGATCAGGCGGAAGAAACTCATTGGACTTGTCTTTTTTCATATCTTTTTCTTTTCCACAATATCACAATATTACAAAAATTACGTTACAATTACAAAAAATATATGTATATGAGATTTTTTTTATATCATAAGATAGCAAACAAGCAGATGGGTCTCCTGATGGAAAGTGCCAAACATCCCCTATAAACACAAAAGATGTTAATAGTGCGTTGTTATCTTGTAGCGAGGTCTACTGCCACATGCATAAGTTTACCGGCCACCTTATCCTCCAAACCGGAACACGACAACGACAAGCACTGACGCTATTGCGGCAGGAATAGGTAAGGCGGTTGTACCAAACCCGGGTAAGACAATGCAGAACTCTACCACCTAGTAGCCACGATGGTAGTGACTTGCGTAGCCAATCAGTCGCCTTTTACGACCTGCCTGGCAGAACGGCAGTTGGTCTATTCTTAAATGGAGCCCGCATCCAACACGAGGAATTGGTATGAAGAACAATTAATCTCAGACTATTTTATTTTTCTTTAAAATGCCCTGAGATTTTATAGTAAACCCTTTTTTACACAGCTCTGTCACATATAGACAATGGTTCCAAGAACAAACTTTTTTTTATTAATAACTAGCTGTTGCCTGCGACTTCGTCCGCGCAGACTACGTTTACTCCGCACAGCACCTTCCCCGCAGGTGATAGCGTGATAATATGTAACCTATATGTTGAGCCGACCTGTTAGTAATATTCATGCAAAATTTAAAGTAAATCCATGCAGTACTTTTTGAGTTTACCCCGAACATACATACAGACAAACAGACAAAAATTCCAAAAACTATATTTTTGGCTTCGATATTGATTGTAGATCACGCCCCAAGTATTCTTTTAAAAAATATTCAATGTACAGTTTTAATTTTCTTACGATTTTATCATATGTTGAAATTTTGTGAACAACTTCGTTTGAGGAGACAGTCACCTTTTCTATCTTCGAAAAATTTCGAATCGAGTAACTAATAAAGATAGATAAAAAAGAAAACTTGAGAGTGACGGACGAAGAAAAGTTTTCTCTTTACGTGTAGGATTAAATAACTCTTAAATTATAATATTAATTAACAAGCAATTGTGAGAAAATTAGGCTGTTTTTAAATTGATTAATATCAATTTAAAAATCTCATAATTCCGAAACTTTAGAGTGGAGAAATCGTCAGAAAAACCATAGAATGTGTAGGATAAAAGTTTCATCGTGTTTTTCAAAATATAATCAAGCGATTAAAGTCGAAAAATAATTTTGGTATTAATAAATATGTTTCCTTCACCGAATCAAAATTTTCAAAGCATCATAACTTTATTAGTTACCCGATTCGAGATTTTTCGAAAATAGAAAAGATGGATGACTCGTGAAAATGTAGCTGTTCACAAAAACAGCGTGTTATTAATCAAAAAAAGCTTGTTCGTGGGACTACGGTGTAATAGTTTTTAAATTAATAGCATAATAATATATTTTACTAACATCGTATTTACTAAGTAGTAGAGTTTTGCAATGTCTCATCGGGGCTTTGTACTATTGCTTCACCTACCTTGGTCATAGCTTATCGCTGTTGTATTTCTGTTTGAAGAGTAAAGTAACCAGCTAACCTATGTATTAAACTCACTACTGACATCTTTGGTGTGTACTGTTGGATGGTTATCTCCTCCCATTAAAAGATCTATCAAATTGTCAGCTATCCCGTGAAATAAAATAAAAACATATTTCGAGTCGTATTTTATGTTTCCGTTTAAGTTTTTAAGTTGTTGAACAAAGAAATATTGTTTCTATTCCATTGTTGTTATTGGATTGTGTGTTTTAAAGTTTTCTAACGCGGTTATTGAAGTTCAGAAGTTATTGGATAATATGTTGTACAAGGAAATGTTTGATAAACTTCTTGTGGAGTATATTAAAGATATTTTATATGAACTGTTTTAAGTCTATTTTGAACACTCAGAACTTGTATACACTTCAGATTATTTTGTATTATGACTTATGAGCAAAGATCGGAAAAGGAAGTGCAATTTTCCGGGATTGCGTGATGTTATCTTAATGTAGGTACGCTATTGTATCCCACTATCCATCTAGTTACGGTACATAAGATAAATAAAATTATTTATATTCATTAAAATGTATCAATACCTGAATATTTCATGTAGAAAATTGTATATGAAGTATTACGTATTTTTTAAGTTATCTTTACACTACCTGCAGCGTCCAGCTTACTGCATTATAACAGGTTTTGATGAATCCCGCGGGATCAACTAATTTTTCCGGGATAAAAGTAGCATATGTGCTATTCCAGATATGCTGTAGATTTTGCATGATTGAGTTACAAACATCCATCAATCCATCCATCCATACATTCAAACTTTCGCATTTATAATATTGATATAGATTAATACGTGAAGCTAAAACATTCAACCCCTTTTCAAGACAATTACGCGATCAGTGGATCTGTTTGTCTGTTACGCTTTCATAGTTTAACCGCTCTACATATTTTGATGAAATTTGGCACAAATATCGAACAAAACGGTTTGAGAACTCTTTTAGTTTCAAGCAGCTAAGGTTTGGAACGAACTCCCTACGTCTATTTTTCCTGAAAAATATAGTCCTGGAACCTTTATGAGTAGAGTGAATAGGTTTCTTTTGGGTGGGCGTGTACCACCTACGACTTCATTGACACTTTTCACCAGGTGAGATGGAAAATAAACGACTATTCATGTTATATTCAAAATTATATTAACTTAATTATTAAAGAGTTATTTTATCCTACACGTAAAGAGAAAACTTTTCTTCTTCCGACACTCTCAAGTTTTCTTTTTTATCTATCTTTATTAGTTACTCGATTCGAAATTTTTCGAAGATAGAAAAGATGAGCGTCTCCTCAAACGAAGTTGTTCACAAAATTTCAACTTATCTATACATATAAGAAAATCGTAGGAAAATCAAAACTGTGCATTGAATATTCAAAATTTAAAAAATGATAGTTCAAGATCCGAAGTCAAACATATGCTAACTTTTTTTTCAAAAATTAGGGGCTGAAATAAGTGATGAAAGTATGAGAAACTATAATATCAGCGACATGTTAATATTCCGAGGTTGAAGCTGCGCAGGTTAGCTAGTCATCAATATTTTGCCTGCAATTAGCAAAGAAGATTGATGAGATCGCCTTAAAAGGGCTACAAGAACATAGTGTCAGCATTAATTTAATTTACAGTAAGTCAGTATTGGAATTCAACGGATATTTTTAATAGGTAATAAATTTTAAAGGATTTTAGTTGGAAAATCATGAAACTATTAAATTTGTACGCTTTTTCTTATTTCTAAATCAAGCAAAGATTTTTCTTAAACTTAAAACTTTCTTTTATTTATGACCAAAAAAACAAATTATAAAAATTTCGGATAGGTAAGACGCAAAATTTTACAAATAAACTATTATATAAAATGCAACTAAAATGAAAATATTTACTACTATATTCGAAACTAATTATAACATAGAAGGCTCTATAAACGAGCTACTCTTAGTATCATCCTAAAGAAATTAAAAAAAAAAACAAGTGTCATCTTTAAATAGATAGCGAAACAAATAACAAATATTTTAATGTCAACAAAAGTTGTTCGTCTTTTAACTTTTAAGTGGTTAAAATCATTAATTTAATCTTCATGATGAAAGATGACACAAAAAAAACGACGATTGATTGACGATATATTTCGAGATAAATGGCTTAAAATAGTGAGTAATAATTGTGAATTCAAGTAATATGATTCTTTGAAGTTTTTCGTGAATTTTATCATTTTAAGAAGAGTCCATGATACAATTTACATTTCAGAAGAAATTAATAATGTATTGCAATACGATAAGCAGCTAACAACATGGGTTTCATTTATGTAACCTCCTTTGTATGCACCCTCATTATTCTCTTTTAAAACAATAAAAATCTAAGCATTAACAAATTAATATCATCACGCATATTCTCTAACGTGGCAGGCAGTAATAGAACATAAATAGAAACTACTAATAGGTGGTAGAGTTCTGCATTGTTTCGCCTGGGTCTGGTACCACTGCATTACCTATTCCTGCCGTAATAGCGTCAGTGCTTGTCGCTGTCGTGTTCCGATTTAGAGGGTAAGGTAGCCGGTAAACTTATGTATGTGGCATTAGGTATCGCCACAAGATAGCAACGAACCATTAACATTTTTGTTAATGTCTATAGACGATGGTTTCTCTTTCTATCAGGAGACCCATCTGCTTTTTTGCTATCTTGCGATACGAGTATAAAAAGAAATGCTATTATCCAGATCGACAGCTTACGGGCTCATTCGAGTCACCAACTGTTAAAACACCACTACCAGAATCTGAGCTGTTAAACAGATTTCTGAACATTAAGCCAGAAAAATCTTAATATTAATAGTACTTTACCTGGTCCGAGAATTCACCTAGGATTTCTTAAGTGGAATAGAGGTCTATTTTATGTACTCAATTAACTAAGGCAGATAATAGTTTCAACGAAAACAAAACCACTCAAGAGTTGAAGTAATAAATACGTGGAGGAAGCTATGGTCTTATGGTCGAGATCTTTTTTTTTCAGACCTAAAGTGACTTTATTCCATTTCTTATACCATTTTTTACTTCTCCTTCCTTCCTCAATGGCATTTCAACGGAACATGTTAAAGTTTGCAGAAATGTGCAAATTATATTGTTTTCTTCGTTGATGTTATGGATGAATAAAATATTGTATATTCTTTTACAGGAACCCGGGCCAACGCTGATGGTTTTATTAATATCTCAAATTTGTATATCTATACTCGCGGACTGGGTTCGTAATGTGGAAGTGAGAGAGAGATTAGGCTTGAAAGTAAGTGTCGGTGTAAAGCTGAGATAGGGCATGCTTCGTTGGTTTGGACATGTAGAAAGAATGGTAGATGAAAGGTTAACAAAACAGATATACAATACAAATATGGAAGGATGGAGGTACCTGTCCCCGGCGTCCTGCAAGGTTTTTAGATAAAACAAATAAAAGAACCACAAATAAAAGAACCATCACGCCTGTTTCCTTACGGGTCGCATGGAATAATCATCTTCAGGCTTTCAGGTTCACCACGATCCATCGTATCGTCAGTTGGAGAGATGGGTGGTGATCCCCACCGTCGTAATACCTGACCTGTTATTACAACTACTGCCTTTTTTAGCCATAGCCAGGCCTACGACATTTACGTGCTCATACGTAAAGGATAAACCACCACCAAACATTGAGCTTCTATTACCTTACCGTAATAACTCTTTCGGACTCGAGAGAGACCTCATAATCTTAGCCGAATAGCCAAACTAGACAGTAAGGCAATAAGAAAATAAAATTGTCAAAAAAATGATCTTACAGACGTAATTACAGATTTAAATATGTATAGAAGAATAGAAATATCTTGAAATTGAAAATATAACAAGCATAAAATTCTCAGTGAAACGTTGTTCCCTAACTAAACCTTTATTAGTTGCCGAGAGTTTTCATTTTGCGCAAAACAAACTGTTCGAAACTTGAAACAATTGTCATGGAACCCATATAAAGTACTAGAGAATGCAAAACACAGCTTCTTTGTCCGCGGCCATGGATTCACAGGTTGATATTACACAATAATGAATCGCTACGAGTAGCTTTACACGCGATACATACCGACATATGAAAAACGTTGAGTGTTTTATAGATTCAGGGATTACTTTTGGCCGTGCTGGTCCGGGCTCCAATAGACCAACTGGCGTTCTGTCAGCAGGTCGTAAAAAGTGACTGATTGGCTATATGTGTCACTACCATCGTGACTATTAGGTGGTAGATTTCCGCAGCGTCTTGCCCGGGTATTTGGTATCATCGCCTTACCTATTCCTACCGCAATAGCGTCAATGCTTGTCATCGTTATGTTCCAGTTTAGAGGGTAAGTTAGCTGGTAGATTTATGCATATGGCATTTGCATTGGCACCCACTGCATTATAAAAGTTTGTAGCAAATCCCGTGGATCACATATTTTTCCGGGATAAGAAGTAGCCTATGTGCTATTCCAGATCATCATTTACTTGTGTGCCAAATTTCATTCAAATCCGTTCAGTAGTTTTTGCGTGATTGAGTAACAAACATCCACCCATCCATCCATCCAAATATACAACTTTCGCATTTATCACTACATAGTATAAAACAAAATCGCTTTCTCTGTCTTTTCCTATGTCCCTATGTATGCTTAAATCTTTAAAACTACCCAACAGATTTTGATGCAGTTTTTTCAATAGATAGATTAATTCCTGAGGAAAGTTTTAGTATATAAACCTTTCCGATATTCCCACTGGAACAAAAGCTACGCGGGTGAAACCGCGGGCAGGTCGCTAGTAATATTAATATAGATGTACAATATTAAAGGAAATTAATAGAAATTTTGGTTAATATCTCTAATAAAGTATTAAATAGTTTTTAAATTGCAAATGACGTCCAATTTCATCACCATTTGGAGGGTAAGGTTAAATTAGCTTCCAAGAAATTGGGGATATTAAATCGGGCTAGACGGTACTGTAACACCTTTATGGTGTTACGTAAGAACTGGCAGCTTTGTCTGTTTTCGAATGTAGAATGGAATTGTTTAGAAAAAAGTTATACAATAGAATGTGAGTCGAGTTTGTAATGTGACAAGGGACAGACGTCCCACGAAAATAAAAGAAGATACATTACGAAAGTCTATTTATTAGAGAATCCTGGAAAATCCTGCTTCTCATTAGTACCTCAAGCTGCCAAGCGAGTGTAAAGAAGGATTCCCTGAATAGAAAAGGGATATCGTCCCCTAAGTAACACGTCCGGCTGAGTAGTACGCTGGGCGCCGTTACAAGTTGGCGGAGGCGCCGTGTAGTCGCGGTGTGCAGTTGCTGTGTGCAGTTGCTGTGTGAAGTCGCTGCGGGAAGTCGCTGCGGGAAATCGCTGTGTGAAGTGGCTACGGAAGTCCCCACGTTCAGGCGCTACGCGCAATCACCACGCTAGAAAAACCAGGAGGGCTAAGTATTGGTGTCAGAGGGTAAGAGGTGTGATGGAGGCCATCAAGCGCTTCAACGGAACGCAAAACTTGGCGTTCGCTGAGTTTATTAAAGATTTCAGAACGGTCGCGGCGATAAACAAATGGGATATGGAGAGCCTACCGTTACTGCTGGGACTATATCTCGACGGTCCGGCATTAGCATTTTATAAAATGATATATACCGACACGGCCAATTTCGATGAATTATGTAGAAAAATTGAAAACGAATTCCCCGTTTCAATAAATTATGTGGAACGATTTTATGTATCTAAGCAAGGCCGTGATGAGGAACTATTAACCTATTTTTACAGGCTCAGCGACACCGCAACCAAAGCTGAAATTTCAGAAGTAATTTTCATAAAACAATTCCTTAAAACGATATTGCCCTCGTTCAAGGAAAAATTGGGATTGCAATTATATAAGTCACGAGAGGAGCTGCGTGACACGATAAGGCAGTATAACGAATTATTTGGAGGAAAACCGCATTCCACGGTTGACCTTCCATTGCAGCCACCACTTGGGTTGCCACAGAAATATTTGTATGGAAAGGAAACAAACGTTTTCCCTGGTGCGCCTGTGTGTTCACAACAAGAACATCAAAAACCGACGGAAGTTTTTCGTACGCCTCAATATAAAAAGACAGCCTTATGTACACAAAGTTCTTTCAGAAGCAGTCCGAAGTCACGACAACACACGGATGGCGTAGGTCATCGCGTCAATATGTGCGAAGCAGTCACGCCCGCACCACTTCAAGCCAAACAAGAGGATGAAATATCAGGTGTAAAAAATCCATGTATTCGTTTATGTGTTAGGGGACGGGAATGTCTCGCTTTAATAGACACAGGGGCAAATGTCTCATGTATGTCCGCGAGTTTAGCAAAAAAATTAAATCTGCCATATGGAACCAGTGTTCCATATAGCAGAGATAAAATTCAATCTGTTACAGGGTCTACACTAAAAGTCGTTGGTGAGGCGAGAGTAAATCTCCTCATTAATGCAAGGGTCTTCCCCAACGACATGGTGATTGTAAATAATATTGGGTACGAAATGATCCTGGGGCAGGACTTCCTTAATAAATATGATGTAGTTATTTACTGTAAAAAGGGTTATTTGTGTATAGATAAAAGGTTTTTTGTAAATTTTAATTTAAATAGCTTTAGACAGTTTGCAAATAATAGAGATAGTTGCCATAACAACATGCGCAATATATGTAATATAAAACGAGCTGACATAAAGTCTTCGTATTCATTGACTGCGACGTCAAAAATGAATACGAAGGAAAATATAAAGGCTAATATGTTTAATTTCAGAGAAAATAAGAGTGATCGCAATAATTCATACGAATTATATAGAGGTAAAAATGATATGAAAAAGGGGTGCGCGGACACGCGAAAGAGTGAAAATGTTGTTGTAAAATGTGATGAAGGGTGTAGATTTGTGCCATTAGTTTGTCATTCATATAACACTAGCAGACAATCAACCACTAAAGTTTCACCATATATGATGATGTACGCTAGGGAACCGATATTCCAAAGCGACATGGGGGTAAATAGGGATAGTCAAAACCGAGAAGTAAATTTTGCCGAGAGACATAATTTACAAAGTACGTTAGTCCGGAAGGCAATACAGCTGAAACTGGTGGGGCATTTGTCTCCCTTCATATGGCCTACCTATCCCTAACCTGATTGCCCTACCTACGAGGGGAAGGTACATTTTGGTGGGACTGTCTTTTCCTAAAAGATAGTTTGCCCCATGTGTGGTTCTGTTTATCATCACCACACCATGGCACAAACTTTGGTCTCCCAAAACCCCTGTAAAAGACAGACCACAGTCCCCTCACCTAACCTATCCTACCGCAAACATTTTTTATTTTATTACATTTTAGCCTGAAGGGCTCTAGCTGTATAAGAGATAATAAGAGATGGAAAGGCATAACAATTCAAACTTCTTTTCTTTGGTGGACCAAAAGAAAAAAGATTGAAGTATTACTTCCTCTCAACATCGAGCTCGCCCCAATATATAGACCACGATCATAAATATTCTTTACTCTGAACCATATTAATACCATCATTATATTGTCTCCCATGACTATCTGAGTTCATGTATATCCTATACAGATATCCTTTGTGTCGACTATGTCGTACTACAAAGTTGAACTCCCCTTCAAAAGACTTCCAACTCCTTAACCTATACTGACTCTTTCGACCTCATACTAAGGCGGCTCAGTCCCTAATATACATTATACCCCATAAGACTTTATTATTGAACGGAAGAACTTGAGAGGAATACATTGCTATTGGAAATATGACATTTCTTCATTTAATATTCTTTTGGTCATCTTTTTTCTTTTTGGCTTCGGTACATCATCACAGCATTGGTTGAGCCCCATCATATTACATGAAACAAATACAAGTATTAGTATTCTCATATATAAGCCCAAACAAAAGTAATGGTCTAACATGTAACAATTATTTATTACAATGAATGACTATAAGTACACTATACATTTTTTTTTTTTACATACGTACATGAAATGCTTTCAACCTATTTATATGTACAATATCTCTATATCTCCTATTGCTTAACTTCGTAATTACATAATTTACATTAGATATTCTTTCCACTATTCTGAACGGCCCTTTATATAACCTACATAATTTCAAACTCCTATTGTCCACCCGTCTTGGTGTATAAACTAATACTAATTGTCCCGGTGAAAAGTCCTTTACTTTAGCCCTTTTGTCAAAATATCTCTTTTGCCTAACCTGTGCCCTTCTAATATTTTGTATTGCCTTCCGGACTAACGTACTTTGTAAATTATGTCTCTCGGCAAAATTTACTTCTCGGTTTTGACTATCCCTATTTACCCCCATGTCGCTTTGGAATATCGGTTCCCTAGCGTACATCATCATATATGGTGAAACTTTAGTGGTTGATTGTCTGCTAGTGTTATATGAATGACAAACTAATGGCACAAATCTACACCCTTCATCACATTTTACAACAACATTTTCACTCTTTCGCGTGTCCGCGCACCCCTTTTTCATATCATTTTTACCTCTATATAATTCGTATGAATTATTGCGATCACTCTTATTTTCTCTGAAATTAAACATATTAGCCTTTATATTTTCCTTCGTATTCATTTTTGACGTCGCAGTCAATGAATACGAAGACTTTATGTCAGCTCGTTTTATATTACATATATTGCGCATGTTGTTATGGCAACTATCTCTATTATTTGCAAACTGTCTAAAGCTATTTAAATTAAAATTTACAAAAAACCTTTTATCTATACACAAATAACCCTTTTTACAGTAAATAACTACATCATATTTATTAAGGAAGTCCTGCCCCAGGATCATTTCGTACCCAATATTATTTACAATCACCATGTCGTTGGGGAAGACCCTTGCATTAATGAGGAGATTTACTCTCGCCTCACCAACGACTTTTAGTGTAGACCCTGTAACAGATTGAATTTTATCTCTGCTATATGGAACACTGGTTCCATATGGCAGATTTAATTTTTTTGCTAAACTCGCGGACATACATGAGACATTTGCCCCTGTGTCTATTAAAGCGAGACATTCCCGTCCCCTAACACATAAACGAATACATGGATTTTTTACACCTGATATTTCATCCTCTTGTTTGGCTTGAAGTGGTGCGGGCGTGACTGCTTCGCACATATTGACGCGATGACCCACGCCATCCGTGTGTTGTCGTGACTTCGGACTGCTTCTGAAAGAACTTTGTGTACATAAGGCTGTCTTTTTATATTGAGGCGTACGAAAAACTTCCGTCGGTTTTTGATGTTCTTGTTGTGAACACACAGGCGCACCAGGGAAAACGTTTGTTTCCTTTCCATACAAATATTTCTGTGGCAACCCAAGTGGTGGCTGCAATGGAAGGTCAACCGTGGAATGCGGTTTTCCTCCAAATAATTCGTTATACTGCCTTATCGTGTCACGCAGCTCCTCTCGTGACTTATATAATTGCAATCCCAATTTTTCCTTGAACGAGGGCAATATCGTTTTAAGGAATTGTTTTATGAAAATTACTTCTGAAATTTCAGCTTTGGTTGCGGTGTCGCTGAGCCTGTAAAAATAGGTTAATAGTTCCTCATCACGGCCTTGCTTAGATACATAAAATCGTTCCACATAATTTATTGAAACGGGGAATTCGTTTTCAATTTTTCTACATAATTCATCGAAATTGGCCGTGTCGGTATATATCATTTTATAAAATGCTAATGCCGGACCGTCGAGATATAGTCCCAGCAGTAACGGTAGGCTCTCCATATCCCATTTGTTTATCGCCGCGACCGTTCTGAAATCTTTAATAAACTCAGCGAACGCCAAGTTTTGCGTTCCGTTGAAGCGCTTGATGGCCTCCATCACACCTCTTACCCTCTGACACCAATACTTAGCCCTCCTGGTTTTTCTAGCGTGGTGATTGCGCGTAGCGCCTGAACGTGGGGACTTCCGTAGCCACTTCACACAGCGATTTCCCGCAGCGACTTCCCGCAGCGACTTCACACAGCAACTGCACACAGCAACTGCACACCGCGACTACACGGCGCCTCCGCCGTTACAAGTTGGTGGAGGCGCCGGGTATCGATCCCGGTACCTCTCGCACGCCAAGCGAGTGTAAAGAACGATATCCCTTTTCTATTCAGGGAATCCTTCTTTACACTCGCTTGGCAGCTTGAGGTACTAATGAGAAGCAGGATTTTCCAGGATTCTCTAATAAATAGACTTTCGTAATGTATCTTCTTTTATTTTCGTGGGACGTCTGTCCCTTGTCACATTACAAACTCGACTCACATTCTATTGTATAACTTTTTTCTAAACAATTCCATTCTACATTCGAAAACAGACAAAGCTGCCAGTTCTTACGTAACACCATAAAGGTGTTACAGTACTGCACTCCTGCCCATATACTAATGCTATAATAATTTACAAAGCGCAAGTCCGACTGCACATGGAGTACTTTGCGAACCTATGGGCCGGTGCACCCCAGTATCAAACCTGCAATTCGACAAAATACAACGCAGACTGGAGCGCCTTGTCGACAGCCCCACTCTTACTAGTGGTCTTGAACCCCTTAGCCACCGGAGAGATGTAGGTTCTCTATGTATTTTCTACCGCTTATACAAAGGGGAGTGTTCTGATGAGCTTTTTAATCTAATACCGGCTACCACGTTCCGCCAACGCACTACACGCCGTAGTGACGGATTCCACTCACACCATCTTGACTATTGGTCATCTACGACTGTTTGATTTGCACGTACCTTCTTTATACGAACAGTCAAGCTTTGCAACAGTTTACCTCACACGGTTTTTCCGAATAGCTACGATATTGGAATTTTTAAGAGTTAGTTATTCAAATGTATATATCTATCAACAAATTCCTTAAAAGCCAGCATCGCATTGGCAACTAACCCTTTATGTTGTAAATGTCCATGGGCAGTGGTGACCATTTTCCATCAGGTGGCCCACTCGCTAGTATGCCTGCAAATTCAATAAAAAAAAAATTAGTCAACTAGTTTATTATTCAATATGACCGTGTGTAACATACTTGAACTATTTCGCAATATCGTCTATTCTGGTGAACATTAACAAACCAATGTTTTACTAGTGAGAGTCATAGATGTCGCTTCAGTACATAGAATCAACATCTCCCCGTATTGGTCCCGGGCTCCTTTGAAGAATAGGCCGTTCTGCCAGGCAGGTGGTAAAAGGCGACCGATTGGCTATGCGAGTCACTACCATCGTGGCTACTAGGTGGTAGAGTTCTGCAATGTCTCGCCTGGGTCTGGTACCATCGCCTTACCTATTCCTGCCGCAATAACGTTGGTGCTTGTCACCCTCGTGCTTCGGTTTGGAGGTTAAGGTAGCCGGTACACTTATGTATGTGGCATTAGACCTCGCTACAAGATAGCAATTCACCATTAACATCTTTGGTGTCTATAGGCGATGGTTGACTCTCTGTTAGGAGACCCATCTGCTTGTTTGCTATGTTATGATAAAAAAATATACATACAGCATCTATACTGGTTGACTAGTTAAAAGATTTTAAATATTAATCAATTCGTTGCGCATGATACGGCACCCGTGCCATCATTGTTTTTTAACGTATGGCGTATGACACGGGCGTCGTGTCATTTGTAAATCGTATCGCATCGTCTAATATATGGGCATGAAGATGCATTTTTTTTGTTACTTTGATTTGGGTTGCCTCGTGGTCGAGAGCCTTTTTGGCTCAGATCATAAGGTCCCGGGTTCCCGGGTACCCGGGTGGGGCAAACACTTTTGCCGTATTTCCGAGGTTTTCTCAAAAATTCAAAATCTCAATAGCAGCTTAGAGTGTGGTGGGTGGTGTGGTACCACTCCCGTACCTCGGATGAGCACGTATTAAACCGTCAGACCCGCTTATAACTAGAAAATATAGTCGAAAGTTGGCGGCGATGGGGATCACCACTCATTTAACCAACAGAAAGTCTATAGGCGTCCGGTTTACTTTGTCTACGCTGCAAGCTGACCATCGTGCGTGATGATACATTTACATTTAGACACGATATTTTGTTTTTTTGAACTGTCGAGAAAAAAATACTTATTTTTAACTTCCCGCTACGTATTTAAATAAAGAAGTTACTTTTGCCCCGACTTTCGAAAATTTAATTTTTCACCAAATCTCCACATTTTGAGGTCTTAGGAACCTTTTCCGACTAGTTTTACGATGACGTCAGTATGTCTATATGTATGCATGTATGTGTGTTTGTGTGTGTGTGTGTGTGTGTATATGTCTGTATGTAAACATCTTATAACTTTTGAACTGCTTGACCGATAGAAACGCGGTTGGTGGCATTCGATTGGATTCCACTCTACTTAGACTTTCAGAAAATTCGAACCAATTTGGTCCATTTTAGAGATTTTTTTTGACATCTTTGATATTCTTAACCTATTGATTTTTAGCTAAATAAAACAACAAGAGCTCGAAAATTGCTTTGAACCCCATTCTAAAGATCAAAACCGATTTTGAAAATATTCATCTTTTCGATCATTAAAATACCTACTATCATTTTTACAAAAAATCGTGCTTAGGTATAGTTTTTGCGACATTGAGCTGAAAATACTTTAGCAGGAAAGTCCAAGGATGGTCTGCAAGGTCAATCGGTTTACAGATTTTTTTATACCATACCATTACAAATACAAAAAAAAAAGCTCAGCTTATGTCATATTATCATATCATAGTATCTATAATTACAAAAAAATGAGAGTGTCTGTTTGTAATATTAAAATAACCGGTTTTAACTGAATGCATATGGATACACGGTACACATACCAATATAACACTTTTTACGATTTTTGTCTGTCTGTCCGTCTGTCTGTTACTTCCGGCTAATCTCTGGAACGGCTGAATCGATTTTGACGGGACTTTCACTGTTAGATAGCTGATATAATAAGGAGTAACTAAGGCTACTTTTAAAAAAAACGCACAGGGACGAAGTCGCGGGCACAGTTAGTTTTAAATATAAAAATTGGTAAAGTGTGTGTCGGGCCACGCGCAATGTATGGTTCTGAGGTTGCCTATTACAATAATGCGGATTTAAAGAGGGCTTTTATTGTTTCATATGTATACTACTAAAATATTTAATCTATTTAACGTCACTGAGAACTATATCCATATCACACGTTCACCACCTAGAAGTTTTTTTTACAACAATACAAGCATAATCTAATAACAACTTTAAAGAATATATATTAATATTCAACAACTTAATTTTACGCATCATTCTGTATATTGTTATTCACTCAAGAAACTAATGCGCTAGGGACAGGCCAACGCACTGATTTCTTATCAGCGCGATCAACCGACGACTCATCAGTCACCGAATGCAAATATAATTACGCCAATATAAATACCTATGCAAAACCATAGGTTCCTTATCTTATTTTCCTATGTTTTAGCAAGTTCATACATACGATTTTGCTATGTTTAACATAGCAAAATCGTATGTGTGTGATGTATGTGTACATCGGGACGTGACGACCTTATCGCCCGCTGGTGGATTAATCTTCTTCTGTGAAATTATTCTACCGGTGCAGTCAGTCAATAAAAGTGGTAGTGCTATGCTTAGCTGAATGGGCCGGCACGACCGGGGCAATACCATTACCTCACTTAGAACCAACGTAAAGTAACAGCTTTGCTGCTGCGTTCCGTTTGGTCTGTGAGGTTCCCGGAGGCCCTTTCCCCCTCCCCCTAACACTATGGAAGCGCGATCAAAGGTAGTAGTTTACCCCAGGGGGATACCACTAGCGTTAGCGGTGGAAAATCCCCCTCTGGACATTCATGTTCAGGAATTTGTCATCAAACTAATCATGGATGCCCAGGCTGCCCTACGTACTCTGGGGGGGGGGGGGGGCAAAATTGCGCTCACACACTTCGCTGCTCGGGGCAAACGGAACAAAAATCTACAGGCATCCCCTACCACACTCCAGGTGGACTATACTAATATTAGGGGTCTTCACTCGAATTTAATGTCGTCCACCATCACCTTGAGACGGCCAAGGCAGCTTTGTTCTTTTTAACCGAGACGCAGATATCTTCTCCGGCTGATACTTCATATCTCTCCTACCCGGGGTACAAATTTGAGCATTCATTTGTACCCCGGGCGGGAGTTTGTGCTTACGTCAGAGAGGATATCTGTTCTCGACGTCTCAGCAGCCTTGAAGGCAAGGACCTATCCATCCTCTGGCTACGTGTAGACTGCGACGACCATCCCCGCATCTATGCGTGCCTGTACAGATCCCACAGCGGAAATGCCGAATCAGACCGACTCATAGAACACATCCAAATTGCAACAGATTCCGTGCTGCAGCAGATCCCCTCCGCAGAGATCGTGATCATCGGTGATTTTAACGCCCACCATGCCGAATGGCTCGGTTCACGTACTACCGATCATGCGGGGAGATCTGTTCACGATTTTGCTTTAGCGTATGGTATGACACAGCTGGTTACTTCGCCTACGCGTGTTCCAGATGTGGACCACCATCTTCCTTCCTTGTTAGACCTTCTGCTGACCTCACACCCAGACAGTTATCAGGTTTCTGTAGACGCTCCACTTGGTTCATCGGACCACTGCCTAGTACGGAGCAAAGTGCCGATTACGCGCTTATCACGGCCTCGTTCTTTAGGCTGCCGTCGCGTTTGGCATTTCAGATCAGCAGATTGGGACGGGATGCGGTCTTTTTTTGCATCTTACCCATGGAGGCGTGTGTGCTCCTCGCTGGAAGATCCAGATGTCGTTGCCGACTGCGTCGCTGATGTGGTGCTGCAGGGAATGGAACTTTACATTCCGTTTTCTGCTGTACCCGTTGGTGGCAAGTCTAAGCCATGGTTTGGTCACTAATGCAAAACGGCTTCACGCCGAAAGTATGAATCCTACCAGGCCTAGGCTACGGCATCGGCATCTCAGGATGTAAATACTAGCACACTCAGAAAGGAGTACAATTATGCCTCTAGGTCTTTTAAAAGAACCATCGCTAAAGCAAAATCCGAGCACATTGGCAGAATTGGCGGGAAGCTAGTTCGCCTTCCTTCGGGAACTCGTGCGTTCTGGTCAAAGCTGTTCAAGGTAATTTCTGTATGCCCTCTTTTCCACCTTTGTACAAAGATGATGGCTTTCTAGCCCATTCTGCAAAAGAGAAAGCTGATCTCTTAGGCTCATTTTTTGCAGCCAACTCGACTATAGACGACCAAGGATACACCACCAATACACCACCTACTACGCGGTGTGATACTTCCATGCCGGAGGTAAAGTTCTTGCAAACTGCAGTGCGTAAGGCACTCTTTTCCTTGGACGTCCATAAGTCGGGTGGGCCTGATGGCATCTCTCCTATCGTGCTAAAGATGTGTGCTCCAGAGTTGGCACCGGTTTTAACGCATTTATTCCGACTCTCCTACTCAAAAGGCACCGTGCCCATAACTTGTAAAACCGCTTTAGTGCACCCAATCCCTAAAAAAGGCGATCAATCGGTCCCGTCCAACTATCGGCCTCGTCCAACTATCGGCCTATAGCGATAACCTCCTTATTCTCCAAAATAATGGAGTCCATTATTAACTGTCAGCTTCTGAGGTATCTTGAGGAGCACCAGCTGATTAGTGACCGCCAGTACGGTTTCTGTCGCGGACGCTCAGCTGGTGATCTTCTGGTTTACCTAACACATCGGAGGCAGTCGAGAATAAAGGAGAGGCATTGGCAGTTAGTTTGGACATAGCGAAGGCCTTTGATCGGGTATGGCTCAGAGCACTTCTTTCCAAGCTTCCATCCTATGGGCTTCCTGAGAAATTGTGCAAATGGATCACCAGTTTTCTGACGGATCGGAGTATAAGGGTCGTTGTTGATGGCGCATGCTGTGATCTTAAACTCGTCAATGCTGGTGTTCCTCAAGGTTGTGTGCTATCGCCTACGCTGTTTCTTCTGCACATTAATGACATGTTGCGATCGAGCAGCATCCATTATTATGCGGATGACAGTACAGGCGACGCTTTGTACTCTGGCCGCAGCGGAATTTCTCGGGAACATGTCAACGAGTGCCGGAACAAACTGGTGTCAGAAATTGAAGCACAACTTTCTGTTGCTTCGGAGTGGGGTCGATTAAATTTGGTCCAATTCAACCCCATTAAGACACAAGTTTGCGCGTTTACCGCTAAAAAATCACTCTTTGTCGTATCACCTTGTTTTGAAAATACTTCCCTGAAAGCCACAGCCAGTATTGGAATACTTGGAGTCGACATATCGAGTGACGTTCAGTTCCGCGGTCACTTGGAAGGCAAGGCTAAATTAGCCTCTAAAAAGCTGGGAGTTCTCAGCAGGGCCAGGCAGTACTTCACACCGGCCCATCGCTTATTACTTTATAAGACGCAAATCCGGCCTCATATGGAGTACTACTCTCATTTATGGGTGGGAGCTCCTCAGTACCAGCTCCTTCCTTTTGATCGAATTCAACGTAGGGCGGCTCGAATCATCGAGGACGAGACTCTTTCAAATCGGCTTGATTCTCTGGCGTTACGTAGAGATGTGGCATCACTCTGTATCTTTTATCGGCTCTACCATGGGGAATGTTCCGAGGAACTGTTTGGAATTAATTCCTGCTGCCGAATTCCACCATCGGACATCGCGACAAAATGCGAAGTTCCATCCTTACCATCTCGATGTCTGGAAATCCACAACCGTGCGATTCTCGAGGCATTTTTTGCACCACACCACTCCTTTGTGGAACCAGCTATCGGCAGAAATTTTTCCAAATGGATACGAATTAGGGACCTTCAAGAAAAGAGCTTACTCATTTTTAAAAGACCGGCAACGCAATTACAAGACCTCTGGTAGTGTAGTTGTCTAGGGGCGGCGGTAATCACTTACCATCAGGTGAGCCTCCTGTCCGTTTGCTCCCTCTTCTATAAAAAAAAAATAATGTAGATTGTTTTAGATTAGATGTAGATAGTTTTGATGTTTTCGTAAGTTTGTAAAATGTAGATAGACAATGTTTATACCTACCTAAATTTTTGGTCAGAGTTTGTGGATGTTTATAAATTTCTGCTTATAAATTATGTAGAAATATTTTGACAAGTGTATAAAAATTGATTATTTAATAACTTATGTCTAAAATATGCGAGGCAGCGAGCTTTCGGACAAACCGAGACACGGTTTTTGCAATGCTTTTCTGTTAACCAGTGTTAAAGTATATGTTTCAATAAATGAAAAAAAAAGAACTTCTCTAAGTACATTTTATAAGTTGGTCGACTGCTATTCAGAAACTTGGTCTTCACAGCCATGATAGTTTTCCTTTTAATTTAACTATATTTACTACTACCGTGAATTTCTCACCCCAAAACTCGTGAAGATACTATTTGTTCGTTCAAACCCCTTATAATTTTGTTTTTGAGGTTAAGCTAGAGCTAAACTTTAATGAAATGCCCCTTATGTGCTACTAGCTGTTGCCCTCGACTTCGTTCGTGCGGACTTCGTTTTCTCCGCACAGCTCCTCCCCCGTAGGTGATAGCGTGATAATATGTAGCCTATATGTTGACCCGACCTGTTAGTAATATTCATGCAAAATTTGAAGTAAATCCATGCAGCACTTTTTGAGTTTACCCCGGACATACATCGACTTTCCTACGATTTTATTATATATATAGATAAGAGATTTTCTGCTTATGAAAAAAATATAATCCATAAACTTTTCCAATAAATAGTTTGCTCTAAGTTTTCTATTAATTACACTGGTTGCAGTTTTAAACATCTTATCAATATGCAATTACAAAGGTGTTGTTCGAGTTGAGAACTCTTGTTCGGGCAAAGACTCCGATTAGCATACTGTTGACCGATTTACGATCGATATCCGCTAGATAAAGTGCATTACATACTTGCAACTTTTACTTTTTACAATAGAAATCAGAAATCAGAAATACTTTATTCAATAAAACTTTTTATAAGTTATTTTGACACGTCAACATATTTTTTTTAAAAACTACTACCGGATCGGAAACGCGGCCACACACTGAGAAGATCCGGCGGAAGAAACTCAGCGGGCTTGTCTTTTTATTTTCCATATCATTGATTTTTTTTAATATAGTTCATATATTCATTTTTAACGTGTCTTAATATTAATTTCTTATGTTTTCAATCAACTTCACAAAGAAAAGGAGATTCTTGATTTGACTGTATTATTTCATGTTTTTGACTTCAGATTTCGGCCATTCATTAACTGGTGTGGATTTTTTTTGGTTATAAAGGTACACTTTCCATTTGGTTCATGCAAAATTGGTGAAGATCTGATCCCAAGTTTGAGAGGTGTAGGAGTTTGGAAGAAGGTTGTTTCAGTTTCACTGCATTTAAATTACACGAAATTATTTTTTACGTTTCAATAAATACTAATATAGAATGTATGTTTTATGTCTATAATTTCTAATAATTCAAACGATTTGTCTTAAATATATTAAAACTTTTGTAAAATGATCACTTTCAGTAAGTTTTTCTAAAATTCAACATTTAATAAAATATTAGTATCTCGTTTCTTGGGTGTGCGTCCAGCGCGTTCATGCAGATGATATACTTATCCGACTATACATTTTTTTGGTTGATTATCCATATTTTTTTGGTTTTCATAAAAAATCAGTGAGAAAGTGATTACGTATTATGTGAGTTATAGATTACGCATTACGTGAGACGTATAATAAAATTGCAACTAAAAAATAGATGCAGTGAATAAACGCTTGACATGATTCTGTGTTGTAAATTTGTACAAATTCATGCCACGAGAGACGTGAGTGCAGAGGGGGCGCGCGGAAAGATTGAGACACGAGCGCGCGTCTATTATATTGCATAGATTTAATACGTCCTGGGCGTTGCGATTCGAGCGCGCGGCTCGGGTGCTTACTATGACTAGTCCCTTATAGTATAGCTCAAGCGGGGTTTTGTGATTGACTCGAGCGCGTCAGATACAGATAAGGGATTAAGGGGCTACCTTGTATACTGCTGAGGCTCTCTAGCAAATATCAGCTTTTTTTATAGAGCCGGACATCTAAGGCAATTAAAATAAAACATCCAATAACGTCAGCTTTTGAATATTGGCAAATTATATATATTTTTGTTATTACTACATTATTTGTTATAAATTAAAAAAAAGATTAACTGCGCTCGAGAATGTTAAGACAATATTTTCTTCGAAATTATATTTTACTCCTACTTTCTTACCATATACTTACAACATCAGATTTTCTAAATTATTGCTCAATTAACCCAACATTGACGTGAAAAAATATTAAAGAATCTTTTATTTTCCATCTATCCACCAACGTCTAATCTACAAATCCAATAGGTTACTACTAGGTGGTAGAGTTCTCCATTGTCTCGCCCGGGTCTGGTACCACCGCCTTACCTATTCCTGCCGCAATAGCGTCAGTACTTGTCATTGTCATATTCTAGTTTGGAGGATAAGTAGCCAGTAAACTTATGCATGTGCCACAAAGTAGCAAAAAATTTAAAGTTATACTATTAACATCTTTGGTTTCTATACACGATGGTTGACTTTCCATTAGGAGACCCAACTACTTGTCTGCAATCTTATGGTATATAAAAAAAGAGTAAATCCCCAAAGCATCTTGGGCTCTGCTACTATTATAAACTTAATAGGAAATAGATTTAAAGTCGTTAGTGAACTTACTGCCTTCGTTCAAGTTTCTCGACGCCTTGCATCTTTTATTACGTGCGATATAAAGATCGGATTCAATTTGCATGTGTATACATACTAATATTATAAATAAGAAAGTCTATCTGTTCTGTTTGCAATGCTTTTAATATAAAATTATAATGATTTTTTTTATATCATAAGATAGCAAACTACCGTCGCTTATAGACACCAAAGGTGTTATTGGTGCGTTGCTACCTTATACCTTATATATATATATATATATATATATATATATATATATATATATATATATATATATATATATATATATATATATATATATATAGGGATTTAAATTGCAATTAAACGAGCAGATGGCTCTCCTGCTGGAAAGAAACAATAAGTTTACCGGCTAGGTTACCCTTCAAACCGGAACAAGACAATGACAAGCATTGTCGCTATTGCGGTAATACCAAACCTGGGCGAGACGATGTAGAGTTATTACCTAGTAGTCACGATGATAGTGACACACTTGTAGGGAGAAAAGCAATATCATTTTTTTCAAAGACCCCCAGACAACACAAGGAACAAGAATAACAACTTCCAGAGGAACAAGGATAACACGAGGAATTATTTTTATTACAATGAAAGATTGTAGAAACAGCAGTTTTAATAGCATATTGTATAGAATAGCACGAAAGAGCCAGAGAATTCCAGCAGGTATATGTAGGGTGGCACGTTGCAATATTTAAACATCTATTGGTTACGAACCAAACTGTAGGGCTACTCTTAAAAACCGATTTCAATTTTAAATGAATATTTAATGAATTTTGAAGTATTTCGTACTCTGGACAACTATATTCGAAAATTCGGACCAAAATTCGGACAAAAATTCGAAATCCGTGTGGCGCTGTCGCCGAACTTATGGGGGTAGCGCAACACGGATTTCGAATTTTTTTGGAACTATTCATTATTGCTTTTATTCGTTATTTTGTTTAAAACAGTACTTAAAATTTTCACTTACAACACTAGCTTGACGTGTAACGATGACATTTCCAATAATTATGTCGTTACTATGCTGAATCACTGTGGGCAATATTGGTTTCAAGAGTACCATTTTTTGACGATATTCGAAATTTATTGTTTTTATCAATATTGGTTTAAGATTTATATTGTTTTCAAGAGTAGGCCTGCTGGTTAACTACTAGACTATAAGGATAATCCTTGGAAGAATAAACTGTCAGGCAGTTCCCCTTAAGGCGAACAATTGGCTAAATATGTCATTACCACCGTCACTACTGTTCTGACTCGGAGGTTAAAGTGGCTTTTAAAGATATGCTTGTGGCATTAATATCCCATCACATGCATAGAACTGTACCATTTTAACATCTTAGGTGTCTAAAGGTACCTTATCGTTTCTTTCCATCTGGAAATCCATCAACTAAATGACGCTTTATGTTTTCAAGCCTGCTTAACCGTTTGGGCTGAAACGCGTGCTGAAAAAGTGGACATACATACACTCAAAAAAATTATGCTGGTGGTAAAATATATTTCCTTTTAAAAATACATTTAAGACTAAAGTTGTCCAATCTCACTATGAATGAGTACCACAGAATACAAGATGTTGAATATATCCGCCAATCTTCATTCATAGCCTAGAATAGTCAACTAGCCTTTAAAAGAAATCCCTAGAGATATTCTAGAATAGAGTAGGTCAACTTGTATTATAACGCTCAGTTCCATGTGTGCAAAGCTCGGGTATGCAACATATACAAGGTGGAATTTTTCAACGCCGACTGGAAGTAAAGTGCTGTGAATACTAAAGACGGGAAAATTACTCAAAGAATCCTTCCTTTATTTTTAAGAAGAAACAATAGTGTGTTCAAAGATTTTGAACGCTTGACCGCTAATGCAAAAGTCTATTTGTCTGTTATGCTTTTACGGCTAAGCCACTGAACCGATTTTGATGAAATTTGTCAAGGAGGTATCGGGGTATCAAGGAGGGATCCCGGGTCTTTAAGACCCGGGATCAAACATACATAGGCTACTTTAAAAACTTGTTGCTAGTACTCTATACTTTTATGGTATTAATCGATAGGATTATTCATAAGGACTAATGGCCAATGCACTAACATTGTCTTAGCTTAGGACAATCCTAAATAGTATGCCGTCACTTCTCGTCTTAAAGGAAAAGAATGGGACAGCATACTATTGTCCTAAGCTAAGACAATGTTAGTGCAATTGGTCATAAGTCTCTGTAACTTACTCGGCTACAACAACTTTATTTACCTCCTTAGGCTCCCTTAGGGATTGATTTTTGAAAAAAGTTAATCTTATATATAAAATTCTCGTGTCACAATGTTCGTTCCCGTACTCTTCCGAAACGGCTTGACCGATTCTCATGAAATTTTGTGAGCATATTGAGTAGGTCTGAGAATCGGCCAACATCTATTTTTCATACCCCTAAATGCTAAGGGTAGTCCACCCCAAAATGCTAAGGGTAGTTAACCCCAAAATTTATTGTTTTATTTTTTAGATAAATTTTTTTCTTATTTTTTATGATACAGCATTAAAAAATATAAACAGCCCTTAATTTTCAACCCTCTACAATCAACCCCTATTTTTTAATTCAATAATTTATATGGCAAAACAACGTTTGCCGGGTCAGCTAGTAATATAATAATATTCGCGGGACAAATTACACTGACTGAATTACACTGAAGCAAATTATTTGCTTGTGTTATGGGTGTTAGTCAACGATACTAATACATAGAAATACATATATAAATACTAGAATATTTTTAATAAACACCTTAACCCGGAAATACAAACATTTATGCTCATCACACAAATGCTTTTCCCCGTCGGGGATCAACCCGAGCTCCGTCGATTGCATAGTCAGAGTCGCTAACAACTCGACCAATGGGGCGGTTAAGTTAGCTTTTGTTCAACTCCAGATTCTCAATTATCTTCAAGCTAATTTTTATCATAATCGGTTTAGTGGCTTGGCCCTGAAAGCGTAACAGATAGACAGACATTTGCGTGTTATAACATTAGTAAGGATGGTTAACATAAAGAAGTTACTTAATAACCGCTTGACCTAGTTTGATGAAAATTTTGTTTTTTTTTTATTAATCATAAGATAGCAAACAAGCAGATGGGTCTCCTGATGGAAAGTGACAAGCATCGGCTATAGGAACCAAAGAAGTTAATGGTGCGTTGTTATCTTGTGGCTTGGTGTGATTCCATATGCATAAGTTTATCGCCTTCAAACCGGAACACAACAGGGACAAGCACTAACGCTATTGCGCAGGAATAGGTAAGGCGGTGAGACCAGACTCTAGCCTGACAATGCAGCGCTCTATCACCAAGTAGCGACGATAGTAGTGACACCCATAGCCAATCGGTTGCCTTTAACGACTTGCCTGGTAGAACGGCAGTTAGCCTATTTTTCAAAGGAGCCCGCACCAACACAGGGCAAATGATATACATATATACCAATGTGCATTTTTTATCTATATATCTATACAAATAAACAAATCTATACAAATATACAAATAAATAAATCAAAATAACCGCATTTTACTAAATTCACATGGAAAAACCTTAAAAACAACAACGAAAAATATCGACACGCGGAATATGAACCTGCGACCATCTCCCTAAGGCCTATTTTTCTTTTTGTCTTTCTGTGTGTTTGTTCCAGCTAATCACTGAAACGTCTGGACTAATTTTGACGGGACTTTTACTGGCCAATAGCTGATGTATTAAGGAGGAACTTAGGCTACTTTTATTTTTAAAATAATTACACGGACGAAGTCGCGGGCACAGCTAGTCATCAATTAATTCACATCTAGTGAAGAAGGCGGATGTAAGGTAGCCCACATATATATCATTACCTATACAAAAATACATAATATACCAAAGTAACAGTTTTACAAGAGTTATATTGTCGTCACTAAAAGCGTAGGTTTCGCCCACGTAAGGTTTATAAAGCCACTTGTTCTTGGTAAAGGAATCATATTTTTGTCATAAACTGAAGTGTCGAATCACAAATTTCTTGGTATATTAATTTCCTTTTCTATAGCGAAAAGAAACGAAAATGTTCCTAAAAATATTGCATATGGAATAAAAATATATTGCATAGCGGAAGGTAGAGTTCCGCAACATCTTGTCCAATTATATGGTACCACCGCCTTACCTACTCGTGTCGCAACAGTGTAAATGCTTGTCATTGTCTAGTTTCGGTCGGTCGGGTAAGGTAGACGGTAGACAAGCACAAATATCTATTATATAAATCTATATATTTAAAAATTGATTGCTGTTCGTTAGTCTCACTAAAACTTGGAAACGGCTGAACCGATTTGGCTTATTTTGGTTGTGAATTAATCTTTGAAGTCCAGGGAAGGTTTAAAAGGTGAGAAAATATGGAAAAAAATAAGAGTAGTTAAAAAGGCAGAACAACGATTGCCGGGTCAGCTAGTTATAAGATAAAAACCTCTAACCCCCCTTTTGATCCTGCCATTCTGCCTGGCAGTTTGTAAGAGGCGACCGATTGGCTACGTGAGTTACCACTGTCGTGGCTATTATGTTGAAGAGTTCTGCATTGTCTTGCCCGTGTCTGGTACCACCGCCAAAGTCATATTCCTGTCACAATAACATCAGTGCTTGTCACTATCGTGTTCCGGCTTGTAGGGCGAGGTAGCCGGTAAACTTATGTGTAAGGCTAATGCTTTAATTGAGTATTCCTATCTTTTTGGCGAGGTCTTAATAGACCTCGCCAAAAAGATAGGAATACTCAAACTCAAAAAATTTTTTTAATAGTGATGGATTTTCTGTCCATTGGAAGAGTCATCTGCTTATTTGTTACTTTATAATACAAAAAAAACTTGACCTTACTATCTCGTTCTATCAGAGTGCTAAGTGTGAGTTTTTCTTTGCGCATTCGATCGTGTGCGCGTTTTGAGTTTACTAGGAATTTGTATGTGATTTGTACAGCGCCACCTAGTGGTAAACTGGTTTCTCTCGTTTACCACTAGGTGGTGCTGTACAAATCACATACAAATTCCTTGTAAACTCGAAACGCGCACACGATCGAATGCGAAAAGAAAAACTCACACTTAGCACTCGGAAGAGTATTCGTTAGTACTCATTTGTTATCTTTTGATATAAATAAAAGGAAGACTGTCTTCAGCGTTGCTTTACTAGTCTCAAGGACTATTCTATAAATACACAATAAAATCTCATTTAACCTGAACCTTTTACGCCATTTCCTTAAGCAAAACTTGCAATAAAACTGTATGGTGTCCTATCAAAGATGGTTGCAGTAAATGAAATAAATTTTATTGTTATTACACCATTAAACGCAACAGCAAGCGTTGGTTCATGGACGATTCTCATACACGCAATATTGTAATATCTATTTGTAAGGGAATTTGTTCATTAATGCTTTTTATGTCTTGAGTTAGGTCAGATTTCCTTGCATACTAGCCGCGTTCAATGGGTTTGATGCGATAATGTGTGACAAAAAAATATGTTTGAATAAACGATGATATGTAAATATACAGAATTTGTCTAAAAGTAGCAATGCAGTAAATCTATAATATTATAAATCCGGAAATTTGAGTAGTTGAATGTACGGATGGATGGATATTTGTTATTAAATCATGCATAAATGGCTGAACCGATTTGGAGGCACACATGTGATTTGGAATAGCACATAAGATACATTTATCCCCCAAAAATAAGTTGTTTTCGCGGGACTCACTTAAAACTGTTGTAATGAAACGGCTGTACGGTATATCTTGTATTAAATTAGCGACCTGCCCGCGGTTTCACCCGCGCAGCTTTTGTTCTCGTGGGAATATCGGAAAGGTTTATACACTTAAACTTTCCTCAAGAATCAATCTATCTATTAAAAAAAAACCGCATCTAAACCCGTTGCGTAGTTTTAAAGATTTAAGCATACATAGGGACATAAGGACATAGGGACAGACAGAGAAAGCGACTTTGTTTTATACTATGTAATGATAATATCTGGTTGGCCGAGCTTTGCTCGCTTTTTCACATATTTTTGGAACCGAGCTTTTCTTGGACCTTGAACCTTGATAAATCGATTCCTATAGAATATATATATTTTTTTTCTGTACCTGGTTGACCGAGTTTTGCTCTACACTGCATAGTGTACATGTGTGTAGATATCATATATATCACATGAATTTAGTGTGTGTAATATTATTTTTATTAATCTTTTAAAGACTTTTCTTTAAAATATTAGATTTCTGTAATCCTCCAAACCGTAAACTATAATTTTCTGTACCTGGTTGACCGAGTTTTGCTCTACACTGCATAGTGTACATGTGTGTAGATATCATGTATATCACATGAATTTAGTGTGTGTAATATTATTTTTATTAATCTTTTAAAGACTTTTCTTTAAAATATTAGATTTCTGTAATCCTCGAAACCGTAAACTATAATATGCTGAATTTTATACTCCACCGTTCGCTCAATTGTCTTAAAAAGGGGTTTAAAGTTTTTCCTTCACGAATTAATATACACTAGCGATCGCCTATGACCGAAATTCGACCATAGACTACACAGTAAAAACTCTTTTAAGTTTGACAACTGACTTTAGGCGTAAAGAAAATACTCGGATGAATAGTAATAGTTCCATGAGAAAATAGATTATTAAACTTGTGTGTATATTGTCATGTATGTCACATGAATGTAGTGTGTGTAATATTTATTTTTATTAATTTAATGTATTTCTAATGTATACTAGCTGTTACCCGCGGCTTCGCTCGCGCATTTTTACTTTAGAATTTATTTAACTTTTCTTTATAAGCTACTTCCCTTATTTTACCCCCTTATATATATATATATATATATATATATATATATATATATATATGTGAGTGGTTACGCAAAAAGGGACCTGAAGGGATTGGAAACGGTTTTTTTTTTTGATAAATTCTGATTCTATGGTTCTATATTCTATATATATATATATATATATATATATATATATATATATATATATATATATATATATATATATATATATATATATATATATATATATATATATATATATATATATATATATATATATATATATATATATATATATATATATATAATCGATTGATAATCGAATTTTGAAAAACGCTTAAACACGAAATTACTTTTTTTGTACTCAATTCATATGAAATTTTATGCACATGTGTCCAGGGAATAAACAGTTTCATACATCCCCTATTTCACCCCTTCCAGGTTGAATTCTGAAGTGAATTCATCATGAGAGAAATACGTGTGCAAAATTTCAAGTTTCTAACTCTAATGGTTTGGCCTGTGCATTGATACCTCAGTCAGTCACTTTTGCCTTTTATGTATATAGAAGATAAAGGTTATTCAAAAATATTAGGTTCCTGCACTTCTCCGTAATGTGAACTTTGATTATTCCAAATTTCATACGCTACCGTCCGCGCAATTGTCTTAAAAAGGGATCCAAAGTTTTTCCTTCGCGTATTAATATACTAGCTGCAGCGTGCAGCCCGCTGCACCATAACAGTTTTTTTGGGAATCCCGCGGGATCACCAATTTTTTTCCGGGATAAAAGTAGCCTATATGCTATTCCAGGTTATTATCTACCCGTGTACCAAATTTCATTCAAATCTGTTCAGTAGTTTTTGCGTGATTGAGTAACAAACATCCATCCAAACATCCAAACTTTCGCATTTATAATATTAATTAATTAATAATTAATTAATAATATAGATAGATATTTTATTAGCTGCACCTTGCATCATGCTGCATTACAAAAGTTTCTTGGTGAATCCCGCGAGAACAACTTATTTTCTGTGATAAAAAGTAGCCTATTATTCCAGGTTCCTATATACTATTTCATTCAAATTCATTTAGAAGTTTTGACGTGATTATCTAAAATCCACCAATCAATCCAAACATCCAAACTTTCGCATTTATAGTAATACTAGCTGACCCGGCAAATTTTGTTTTGCCATATAAATTATTCAATTAAAAAATAGGAGTTGATGATGGAAGGGAGAAAATTTAGGGTTGTATGTATTTTTCAATGATGAATCATAAAAAAATAAAAACACAAAAATTTGTCCAAAAAATAAAAATAAAATATCACAGGTGGACACCCTTATCACTTAGGGGTATGAAAAATAGATAGTGGTCGATTCTCAGACCTACTGAATATGCATATAAATTTTTATAAATATTGTTTAAACCGTTTCGGAGGAGTATAGTAACTAACAATGTGACACGAGAATTTTATATATAAGAAGATTAATACAGAAATACTGAGAAATATAGATAACGAAACGCAGCACGCGTTGTTAAGAATAAGTTATATGTTTAGGCTTTTAACACAGCGCCATCTTTTGGATACTACCAACCAAGATTTTAAAAAGTGAACCGTTATATTAATTAACTAATTAATACTGAGATTTGTTAGTTACTTGTGGAATTTACAAATAATTATAACCCTTTGTCATAAAACAAATAAATAATAATTAACAATAAAAAAATATTGCCCTCATTGATTTCAGAGCAACCTATCTTTATTTATCTTACTAGAAATATATTACAATATTTAAAACAATAGAGAGTAGGCCAACTGCTGTTCTGCCAGGCGGGTCGTAAAAGGCGACCGATTGGCTATGCGAGTTACTGTCATTGTGGCTGCTAATTGGTAGAGCTCTGCATTATCTCGCCCGGGTCTGGTACTACCGCTTTGTTAATTTCCACCGGAATAGCGTCAGTGCTTGTCCCTGTCGTGTTCCGTTTGGAGGGTAAGGTAGCCAGTAAACTTATGCATGTGGCATTAGACCTCGCCACAAGATAGCAACGCACCATTAATATCATTGGTGTCTATAGGCGATGGTTGACTTTTTCCATCAGGAGACCCAACTGTGTGTTTGCTATCTTATGATATATAAAAACAATAGAACAATAGAAAATTACAAGTGCAAAATTTAATGTAAACGTATCGGTATTACTTATTTAAGAATTCAATGTCTCGAATTGTTTAGTATTGGAAATTACTACATAATTCGGTGTCGTTTAAATACAAATTAAACTATCGTTATTCACCAAGCACTTATGGATTTTCCAAAGTTTTATCTATGCGGACTGACTGGTGGGTTAGTTACCTTCAATATTTAAGGACGAGATATTGGCGATCATATATGATGAGAAAAAATAACATTAAAAATAAATATTAAAATACTGCTTAGTAAACTTAGTAAACAGTACACGGAGAATCCTATATTTACCTGCGTCGAACTTGGACACCGCGCGGACACACGTGTCTCGCAGCGCGCTATCAACACAGTATAGCATGGGGTGGCGGCGGCGTGTCCTTGATGTTGACTAGCGCGTACTATAGAGTATAATATCCACATTTCACTTATTTTTAGAGAAATATTGGTCAGTCTGTATACAAGAACACCTTTGATAAAATTACACAAATGTATTATCATCACGCCGGTTCCTTTGTGGGCTAAGCAGAGTGAACAGAACGTTTAAAACCTTTCCGGTTTACCACGACTTACCATTTTGCCAGTTGGTGAGATGGGTGGTGATTCTCATCGCTGCATATAATTAACCTGTAAATGATTACCGCTTATTTGTAGTGATAACAGGACGGACAGCTTAAAGTCCTCACCGCAGCACGGTGTTATAACCAGACTCCGAGCTCCCATCAAGATTTGGAATTTTGAGAAAAACCTCGAGAAAACCTTATTAAAAAAGAGGCACCCTGGATTAGCCGAAGATACTTAGTCCCATAATATGATAGGTATCAAATATATCATCGTCACTTATCCAATCCCGGGCAACAGAGTTTATACAAAAAAAAAAATTTTTGATTTGCCCAACCCGGGAATCGAACCCGGGATCTCATGTGGTCAACACTGACACCAGACCACTAGACCACAAAGGCGATTAAAGAAGCATTTATAGTACTTTTTTTAATTATGAACGCATAAACTTATGCATGTGGTTTTACCATCCCACCACATGGATTTTTCACCCCACCACGCACCACGCACCATTACTATCTTTGGTGTCTATAGCCGATGGTTTCTTTTTTTATCAGGAGGGTCATCTGCTATTTTTAAATCTAATGATATAATTACTATTGGCCTTTCCAAGGATTGAATCCGAGATCTCATGATCTGAGATGTAAAGGCCCTAGACCAAAGTTAGCCAAAACTACAATTTCATCAAAAGTCATCAAAAATCCTCTCAAAGCTCAAAAGTCACAAATTAATTAAAATTCAATTAGCAAATCCCAAGCTACAAGTTACGTCGCTTCAACAAGTTATGCGCCGCCCGCCCAACGCCTATGGGAGGTTCTTATATAAGCTGAAGCTCACTGAAAGCTCACAGTGCTCACTGACAGTGTGAAGGAATGCCACGCTGAAACTTCATGCGAGTGTTTCTGCAACTTTCGATCAAGTAAGTTTAGATTTACGTTTGATGTTTAAAACTTATTTCGATATGTTTTTATGGTTTTTCTAAGCTTGGATTTAATACGGAACAGCTAAAAAGGTGAAGCGACTAGTGTAAAAGCTACGAGAAATAAATTTCACATAAAGTTTATGAAATTTGAAATGTGTAATCTTTCAGAGTTTAATAAATTCCATAAAATAATATCAATTTTCATCCGGAATTTTTTATGGTTTTTCTGAACTTAGATTTAATACAGAACAGCTAAAAAGGTGAAATGATCAGTATAAAAAGTTACGAGAAACAACAAAAAGCTTATGAAATTTGAAATTTGTATAATCTTTCAGTTTAATAAATTCCATAAAATTATATCAACTTTCAGCCGATATATTTTTATGGTTTTCCTAAACTTGGATTTAATACGGAACAGTTAAAAAGGCGAAACGCATACTATAAATAAAGGGAGGCATACTATAAATAAACGCATACTATAATAATAAATAAACGCATACTACAAAAAAAGATGTAACAAAAAGCTTATTAATTTTGAAATATGAATAATATTCAGAGTTTAATAAACTAATTTATTTAATTTAAAAATAACTTTTTTCAAGTTATTTTGACACGTTAAAATATTTTTTAAAACTACTACCGGATCGGAAACGCGTCCACACACTGACAAGATCCGGCAGATGAAATCAGCGGGCTTGTCTTTTTTTACATCATTTTTTATACGTAGTCTATAGTTTGTAGTGTATAGCTTAATACGGAAGAGAATATCATAAAGCGTAGGAATTTCTTAATTTTGATTTATTTTTAATATAAACAGAAAAAAACAGATAAATTATAAACTCATAAAAGAATATTATATATATATATATATATATATATATATATATATATATATATATATATATATATATATATATATATATATATATATATATATTAATACGCTAAGCTTAAGATGTGTGCCTCCCTTTTTAGAGAAAACCTCTATATCCTTTTATAGATGATTGCCTGCCCTACGGGCATCAATAACTAAAAAAATATTACTGCTTTGGCTTTTGTAAATTAATTAATTATTTACACAGGTATACATTAAGACGCAATACAGCAATGCTGACATTTGACGGTTTTAATTTTGAAATAAGTGCGAATTATTCGCACGGGTATTGCTAGTAACAGAGATTTAAACTCGGTTATTGAAATTTTATTAATTATGGAAGAGGAAGCAGTTCTCTTTAAAATTCGACTGAAAATTATACCAAGTTTCAGTAGAATTTTAAAGAGAAAATCCACAATTCTAATGTATTTTTCTATAAATATGCATACAAATCAGATAAATAATAAAATTTGAAATATAAAGCTTATATCATTTAATAGGCTACACCTTAGATAATTGTTAATTTTCATCGAATACAGTTATCTTATTTATTTTTATTTATTTAATACTTTATTGTACCCAGAAAATAGCACAATTAGGAAGAAATAAACATATCATAAGTACAATGGACGAGCTTATCTCTACAACCTCTTATCCTATAGAAAGGGATGTTTTACATCACATGGCCTATGTAAATTATGTGAATATCTGCTTAACATTTCACAGATACAGAAAATCGAAATTCGGTAGTTACAATTTCACTAATTATAATAATAAAACTTCCTAAGCTCAGGAACTGACCTTATAATGATTATTGCTTATTTTTAGCTAGACTGATTAGAACTCCTCTTTAAAATTTCACAGAAAATTATGCCAATTTTCAGTCGAATTTTACATGGAGTTCCGTAATTCTAATATAGTTTTTTTATAAATGTGCATAAAATCAGATTTATATTAATATTATAAATGCGGAAGTTTGGATGTTTGGATGGATGGATGGATGAATGTTACTCAATCATACAAAAACTACCAGACGGATTTTGATAAAATTTGACACACATATAATGACCAGAAGTTCATAGGCTACTTTTTATTCCGGAAAAATTAGTTGTTTCCACGGGCTTCACCATAAACCATTGTAATGCAGCGGACTGCATACTACAGCTAGCAAAATTATAAAACTTGTACGTCTCAGATATTTGTAAATATGACTCCAATACTGTTCTCTTATTCTATAAATGGGATATCTTACATAACATGTCCTGTATAAATTAGTAAATCCATACTAATATTATAAATGCGAAAGTCTGTCTGTCTGTTACGCTTTCAACGCTAAGCCGCTGGACCTATTTTCATGAAATTTGGCATGGATATAGTTGAAGATCCGGGGCCAAACATAGGCTATTTTTTTTCAAAATTTAGTCCCTGGAGGGCTGAAAAAGGGGATGAAATTTTTATTAAAAGCTATCTGGATGACTTATTAATATACTCGCGGGCGAAGCTGCGCGGGTCAGCTAGTATCTTATATATCATAATATATTTACTAATTTAATTAGTCGCCTCTGTGGTCTACTGGTCCAGCGTTAGCGTTGACTGCATGAGGTCCCGGGTTCGATTCCTGGGTCGGGCACTTAAAAAAAAGTGTTTTTTCAGTTTTCTGATGAACACAAAGTTGCCCGGGATTGGAAAGTGTCCGGTTGGCGATAGGCTTGCCACCTATCACATTTGTGGGACCAAGTATCTTCGGCTAATCGTGGGTGCACTTGCTGTACCTCTGCCGTAACTTCGGGGATATGGGCGTGAAGATACTTTATATATCATAACCATCTGATTAAGATTTTACGGTTACATAGAGTTGAAATTTGTTAATTGCAGTTTTACAAATTATGGTAATAAAACTTCCTAAGTACAGGAATAACCCATTGAAAATCCTGATTCCTAAAAAACATTATTTTTATATACATTTTTCATCCAATATTATTTATTTGCTAAAACCACGGAGTAAATTCATGTGGTCTGTGGCTAAAACGATAGTTTATATAATTTTACTAGCGACCTGCCCGCGGTTTCACTCGCGCAGCTTTTGTTCCCGTGGGAATATCGGAAAGGTTTATACACTAAAACCTTCCTCAAGAATCAATCTATCTATTAAAAAAACCGCATTAAAATCCGTTGCGTAGTTTTAAAGATTTTAGCATACATAGGGACATAAGGACATAGGGACAGACAGAGAAAGCGACTTTGTTTTATACTATATAATTTTATTACGCACGACCAGCTTGTCTATTTAATGTGTGAAATATCCGTGAAGTGGGACAACGGTGACTCATAACCATCATCATAACACAGGTCTCGAACCTATAACAGGCACCAGTTTCTCACAAAACAGGTATGCCACTTTTTAGTAAAAAAAATATTAAATGCTTATACATATATAACTTAGAACCTATCGTAAAAGAAAATAAACACATATTTAAAGGTTGAAGCTTAGCCGTGGAAGCGTAATAAACAAATGACTTCACTTTTGATTTTATAATATTATGGTAAAACATAATTGAAGATATATAATATACTTCAAACAATAACATTTATATAATATACGTCCAACAGTAAAAGTGCAAGTTATTAATTTTTATACGATTTCTCAAAGAGGCGAAGTTTCTCAATTTGGTTATTTATTTATTTTATTTATTTAACACTTTATTGTACACAAAAACAGTTACAGTAAACATTAAAATGATATATATTAAGATAAAAGGTGAGCTTATCTCATTTTGAGATTTCTTCCAGCAAACCCGTATGAAGAAAACAATAAATAAACACAGATATTGTGCACAACATAAACAAAAAATGTGGCCTTAAAGCTATTGGCAAAAAGAAATATAAAGTAAAGAGAAAAGAGATAAAACACTGACACATTAAAAAACTATAAAAAAATAACACACAAACAACATTGGTTGTGTGTTTTAAATGTTTATTATCTTCAAACTCGGTTATTTTTTCCCCTATATTGGTCCAGACTCCTTTAAAGAATAAACCAAATACCGTTCTTCCAGGTAAGTCATAAGAAGCGGCCGATTGCCTATACGGGTCATTACCACCATGACTACTGTAGGTAGTGGAGTTCTGCAATGTCTCGCCTGGGTATTTGGTAACATATATAGGTAACGTCTTATCTATTCGTGCCGCAGTAACATCAACGCTTGACATTGTCATGTTTTCCCCCGTGTTGGTTCCGGGCTCCTCTGAAGAATAGAACAACTGCCGTTCTGCCAGACAGGTCGTAAAAGGCAACCGGTTGGCTATGCGAGTCAATACCATCGTTTCTACTAGGTGATAGAGTTCTGCATTGTCTCGCCCAGGTTTGGTACCACCGTCTTACCTATTCCTACCGCAATAGCGTCAGTGCTTGTCGCTGTCGCGTTCCGGCTTGGAGGATAAGGTAGCCGGTAAACTTATGCATTAGACCTCACCATAAGACAGTAACGCATCGTTAACATCTTTGGTGTCTATAGGCGATGGTTGACTCTTTTCATCAGGAGGCCCATCTGCTCGTTTGCTATCTTATGACATAAGAAAAAAAAATGTTCCAGTATGGTGGGTAAGGTAGCCGGCAGACTTATCCATGTGACATTGCCAACCCTTCACACAGATAGCAATGCACCATTAACATCTTTGATGTCTATAAGCGATGGTATCTCTTTCCATCAGGAGACCCATCGACTTATTTGCTATCTAAGATTAAAAACAATATGACACTTTGGTGTCTGTGGGAGACCCATCTGTTTATTTATTCTCTTATGATATAAAAAGTATCATAGGATATTATGCAAGCACAATGTGAGCAAAGCCGAAGGCGCGAAGGCGAACATTTATGCTCATCACTGTTGCAAAGCATAAACAAATGAGATGAGCATATGCATGCTTTTCCTCATCGGGGATCGAACCCGAGTCCCGTTAATTGCGTAGTCAGGGTCGCTATCCACTCGACCAACGAGGCACTCCCCGTAAAATAATAACAATAATAATAATAATAAATATCGCAGGACCGACTATACAAATTTATCTAGGTTAATCAAATTATTTGCTTGTGTAATGGGTGTACATAACATACTAACACATAGACATGCATATATAAATATCATAACATACATAATAATCACGCCAACCCAGAAATATAAACATCTATGCTCATCACACAAAATTTTTGTCCTTTTCGTGGTAAGATTCACTAACCACGCAACCAACAGAATGATCAAATACCTAATCTGATTTAATTAAATATTATTTAAAACTAAATATAAAATGAATCTTAATTTTCTGATAATAATTGATAATAATGCTTTAGTAATAATAAGTAAAATAATAAAAAATACTAATTATGGTACCGTAAAATATGGCATAAGATACATCCCGAAATAACACAGTTATCTACCCGGCTTATCACATAAATATAAAGAAGGTTTGTTAATTTGCTTCTAGGTCGCACATTTAGAAAATGAGCCTGTCTCCAGACATGTGGGAAGTCTAAAATAATAGTGGACCTTATACGACTTGTTAAATAAATGGCTAGTTGTTACTTTAATAATTGTAACATAAATATAGTAGTGTGCGGTTGTAACATAAATATGAGAGTCAAATTTCTCAAAATTCTCAAATTTCTCAAATTTGAGAGTCAAATTTCTCAAAAATCAAGAGACGGGAACAAGCATTTATGTGATGAGCATACATGTTTGTGTTTCCGGGTTTGGGTGTTTATTAAATATATTCTAGTATTTATTTCTATATGTATATGTATTTCTATGTATTAGTATCGTTGACTAACACCCATAACACAAGCAAATAATTTGCTTACTTTGGGGTTAGATCAGTAAGGGTAATTTGCCCCGCGAATATTTATTATTTATTTATTATTATTTATTTACTGTTATTTAAAAAAATATGATAAGGTACAGTAGTTTTTTCAGGTAGTTATAGCACAGATTATATAATAGTTACTATCGTAAATTATAGTTCCGTCGCCGAAAATTATAAGTGACATTGCAATGAAGGATACTAATTTACGGCAGATTAGGTAACGATACTTTTATTACATAAACCCAACGGTTCTTTAACTCCCCGTGTTGGTCCGGCACCCTATGAAGAATAAAGTGAGGCGACACTTGCTAAAGCGAAATGTCTAAACTTGTTTTGTTCAAATCATGAAATCTTGCGTCACTATCGTGTTTTCGTGTAATGCTGGAGCCGCACTTGCATCTATTGTCACAAAGCTTCGTGCAATAACACGATAAATGCAGATGTGACCGGCTATTATCAGCTATGTTCTCATACATCCCAGACTGTGTGTGCCTTAGCGCGCATATAACTTTGGGACGAAAGACACAAGGCCAGCTCCAACATTATCGTATTTCGGTAATATTTATCGGTAATCATTAAAATAAAGACAAGACATAGCATTAGTCGCTAATAGCTCTCTTTCACATTTCTGAAAGGCCGTAAAGCTTACGCATATTGCTTATGGTAACTAAAACACGATGTTATTAACACATTACTCACTGACTGAGAGTTTGATTATCGATAATAAAGAAAAAAATCTTCATTAACTTTTCCTTTTTTCATTTCCTTATCATATTCGAACATTGACAAGGTACACTAGACTAATATTTTTTTTATTTCTTACACTAAATTAGTTCTATCAATAATCTGAGGCTCTGGTAAAAGAAACACGGTGTTCCGATTGGCTAATTCAAAATTGCTATTTTGTTGTGCATGTTTACAGCTAGTGGATTGGTCGGTAATAATTCTTTCGGATTATTATAAGATGTGTTGACAGAACAATTGGTCTGTTATTAGGTCTCTAGATAGTTTACTCAATGGATCCGAATAAAAATTTAGCTCAAAATTAGAAGTATAGTAAAATTGTAACAAAAGTAAAAAATATACACAGTGTCAGATAAAAAGTTGATTAAATATTGTTGTACGATTTTGTCACATAAGCAGTTATAATTTAAATTTTTTTCTTGTAATGATTATGCAATATAATTTATAAGCAATTAACAAATTAAAATGTATTTGGTTCACAATTATAATAATATTAATATTACAACTATATCTAATCTATGCTCAAAAAATCATATCTGAGAACCATTGATTATATGGTCAGGGGCGCTAACTACTCGACCATTGGGGTGGTTGATTTAAAAATAGTATGATTATTAAAATTTAATGTAAAGGAACGGCAAACACATACATATAGATACACACACATATAGACACACGTAATAACTTTTACGTTAATATTAAAAGAGGGATTTATTACACTTAACAAATAAATGCATCAAATTTTTATAACAAGCAATATTTAATGTAGCAGACCCATTCTCTGACCCATGGAGGATTTTTCGCCTGTGCTAGTTAGGTTTTTATCAATCAGGTCATATGATTGCTGATGGCAATCATATTATCTGTTAATTTTTAATTTACGTTGAATACAGAAGTGTGTGTAGCGATTTTTTATTAGTTTAATTAATTTTTAGTGCATATTATAAAAATGTGCTTTTTTCACTTCTTCTCCATATACAAGGTTGTAGAAGAAAAGGTGAGAGAATTCGAATTTGATTTTCGAATTTTCACTGAATTTAAATTAAATTTATTGAAAGACTAGCTGACATGCGAAGCTTCGTCTGAGAGAAAATAAACATGGCGTCGATATACTTTTACATACAAACTTTTATTAGGGAACTTAGGGAAAGTAGCGATTTTTTATTAGTTTAATTTATTTTTAGTGCATATTATAAAAAATGTGCTTTTTTCACTTCTTCTCCATATAAACTTTATACCAAATTTCATATTCCTCACTCCACATAATTTTTATATATGTTAATGTCTACAAATTTTATTTTATTTATTTATTTATTTATATTCATGCACAACAAAAACGTACATAGGTTAAACTTAACGCCTAAGGGCATTCTATCCTAGCCAACCTCGTTCAAAACAGAAACATGACTTATGGAGGGGGTGCATCTAAATTTACTTAAAGACAAAGTAATCTTAACTTGTATAAACAAATCAGAGGAGATCAAAATAACAAACTAACTTAAAAATTTTAAGAATTACACATACAACACATATATACATAATACATACATACATAATACATATATACATAAAATATAGATAAATAACACTTACATATACATATCTATATACTAAATACATATACATAAATATATACATACATACATTATGTTCATACTGATTAAAATCATCATACAACTATGAGCAAAAAACAAGTTATCACTCATTATATTCATATTAACTTGAAAGATCGAAATATAATTTTAAATGCTAATTTTGATGTAACTTTCCTAATATCCTCAGGAAGTGCATTCCACAAACGAACAGCTCGATGGGAAAAAGATTGTAAAAGAAAATCTGTTCGGCAAAACGGAACATACAAGGACAAATTTTCTTGAGACTGCAAGTTCCGACTATGTGTATCACTCTGCCAAGCAAAAAGAGACTTGAGGTACGCAGGAACAGACGGATCGTGTAATATAGAAAATAATGTACATAACATTCTAAAATCTCTGCGTTGACGTATAGGTAACCACTTAAGAGTAGCACGATACTGTGAGACATGATCGAACTTGCGCAGGCCATAGATAAATCTAATACAGTTATTCAGAAGTCGATCCAATTTGTCAAGAAGAATTTGGCTGAGATCAGAGTAACACACATCGGCATAATCAATGATAGGCAATACCAATGTCTGAACCAATGCAATTTTTGTAGAAATAGGCAAAAAGTTTTTGTGCCTATACAAGGTTTTCAGTGTGTGGTTAACCTTTTGACAGACTCCTGTAACGTGTGGAACCCAGGTCAATGCGCTATCTATAGTTAATCCCAGGTCTTTGACATGAGGGCTGAGAGGTATAGATGTGTTATTAAACATGATAGGAGGTAAAAGATTGAGATCACACACTTGTGCAACCCGCCGAGTGCTGCCTATTAAAATAGCCTGACACTTAGTCGTATTGACAGTAATCCCAAAATTACGAGACCAGTTCAAAATATGTTTGCTATAGATAGAATAAATCCTCATTTATTCTATCTATAGCAAAATTTAGATCTGTTACTTTGGCGCTAGTATAAAGTTGCAAGTCATCTGCATACAGGTGGTAAGGGCATTTTAAAGAAATAGTGACAGCATTAATAAACAGTGAAAATAATAAAGGAGAAAGTATACCGCCTTGAGGTACACCAGCAAACAGATCACACCAGTCAGAAATGTTACCAGTACGTACTGCCTGCTGACGACCCCGAAGATAAGAAGAAAACCAATCCCTCACATTTGAAGAAAAACCAGCAAGCTTCAGTAGCGCAAGTAGAATCTCATGGTCAACAGCGTTAAAAGCATTGGAAAAATCTATTAAGACTAACACCGTAACCTGAGACTCATCCATTGCCACTCTGCAGTCATTGATGATCTTTAGTAGAGCCGTAGTGGTACTATGACCAGGTCTAAAACCAGACTGATAATCACTCAATAAATTATGGTCTAATACAAATTTTGACATTTGCTTATAAACTGCCGCTTCAAGAATTTTTGATAGGAATGGTAAGATAGAGATTGGCCGGAATTGATTGGGAGAATTAGGGCTAGATACTTTGGCAAGCGGAAGGACATAGGCTTTACGCCAGGCAGAGGGAAAGACGCCAGATGATAAAGAAAAATTCATTAAGTGAGTCAAAGCAGGTAAAATGCACTTTATAATCGGAAATATCATCTCCCTTCCTACTCCATCAAAACCAACGGCTTTAGACCTGATCGACATAATAATCTTGCTGGTTTCTTCACATGTTTTTTCACAATTTTCTCTTAACGTTATTATATAGATTTCTATGTAATAATATTCAGCCCTACAAATATTATTTTAGCGTACAAATATTACAAAATATATTCATTTCAAAAATATTTTTTAATCTTTTTAACTCCCCGCTGCGTAGTACGTAGTGTACGTAGATAGGAAGGTACTGAATTTTCCCCAATTTTCGAAAATCGAGTTTTCACCGGATCTCCACGTTTTGAGGTCAAATCTTTTCCGACTTTCTTCGCGATGACGTCAGTGTGTCTGTATGTATGTATGTATGTATGTGTGTGTGTGTATGTGTGTATGTAAACATCTCATAACTTTTGAACGGCTGGACCTATCAAAATGCGGTTGATGGCATTCGATTGCATTCCGCTTAACTTAGACTTCCTGAAAATTATAACCAAATCGGTCCAGCAGATTTTGAGAAATTTTGAAAAAACCTCAAAAAAAATTTTGACGAAACAATATTTTTTTTAACATAACTTCCAGATTAATGTTCCGATTGAGAACAAAAACTAATCAGCTCTATTCCTCAAAAATCTAGTGCATTAATTGCATCAAAATCGGTTAATCCATTTGGGAGAAATCGTTGACGAAAAATTTAAAAAAAGTGTTTTTTCGACATAACTTCGAAACTTTTCAACCAATCATTTTTTGGTATTCTACGATATTTTTAGTCCTAAAATAATTACGTCAGATGACATTTCAAGAATCAAAATCGAATCAAACTTTCAAAAGTTACAACTTATCAAATATTAAAATTACGTCATTTTTAGCAAATTTACTTTCTATAAAATAATTTTTAGGCTAATACACAGATGGACTTAAAAATCTTATTAGCTTTTCTCCTTTAAAAACTGCGTCAAATACCATTAATTGGATCAAAATCGGTCAATTTGTTTAGGATTTATTAATGATGAGGAATAAAATATTTTTTGACATTGCTACAAAATTTTTCAACCTTTTCAACCTATCAACTATCAACATATGAATGTCATTCGAAAGATCAAATTCAATCAGTGTTCCCAAAATATACAACTTTTCAGAAATCAATATACTGTAACTTTAACAAAATAGATGTTTGAACTGAAAAAATCCATGTTTATAGTTTTTACTCTTTTGAGTTAAAATACCTTAATTTAGCGGGAAGTTTCAGGGATGGCCTGTAGGGTCAACCGCTTATACATTTTTTTTACTGGGGACTTATGTCGGTACATTATACAAATATTACACAAATATGAGAATTTGGCTGAATGGCCATAAGGCCAAACCAAACATACCAGAACGGCTGAAAATATTGGTAGGTACAAAGCTTTCGCTTTACGTTTAAATATAATAAATATGAGCTACTTAAAATAATCACCTATAACGTAAGAATTTAAGAACCTTTATCCGTATTATCAAATAACATATTGTTTGGTTAGGATAATCCGTCGCTCAACCTTTGCGGATAAAAAATGAAAAAGGAGTGTTATGCACACAGACATGTTTTTACGGGTTAAAATATAAAAGCGTTAAGAGCTAGTAAGCACGTTCCCCTGTCGCATACAGATATATAGTTAATTTAGGGTAACAAGTCGTTTGGATATGTCCACACTTTGAAAATTGTATTGTGGTTAAAAAATATAAATATAAGTATCGTCACGCCCGTATCCTGGAAGAGGTAGACAGAGGTACAACTAGTGCACTCACGATTAACCAAATCTCTTGGTCCCACTATGTGATGATAAGCTTATCACCAACCGGGCATTTTCCAATCCCGGGCAACAGAAACTGAAAAAAAAACATTTTTTTAATAGTCCGACCCGGGAATCGAACCCGGGACCTCAAGTGTTCAACGCCGACACCGGACCACTAGACCACAGAGGTGATAATACAAATATATAATTTGATGCAAATTAACCAATCTTCTACTCGAGTTAACAAATAACTAGCTGATCCGGCAAACGTTGTTTTGCCATAAAATGTAAACATATAAACCTTTGTCTTAAATCATTCTATCTATTTAAAAAAAACGCATTAAAATTCGTTGCGTAGTTTTAAAGATCTAAGCATACACAGGGATTAGGGACAGACGGCGGAAAACGACTTTATTTTATTCTAGCTGTTGCCAGCGACTTCGTCCGCGCGGACTTCGTTTACTCCGCATAGATCCTACCCCGTAGGTAACAGCGTGATAATATGTAGCCTATATGTTGACCCGACCTGTTAGTAATATGCATGCAAAATTTGAAGTAGATCCATGCAGTACTTTTTGAGTTTACCCCGGACATACATACAGACAAACGGATAAACAGACAAACAGACAAAAATTCTAAAAACTATATTTTTGGCTTCGATATCGATCGTAGATCATGCCCCAAGTATTCTTTTAAAAAAATATTCAATGTACGGTTTTGACTTTCCTACGATTTTATTATATGTAGGTATTATTATATAGACTAGCGACTTGCCCGCTGTTTCACCCGCGTTGCTTTTGTTCCCGTGAGATTATCGGAAAGGTTTATATATTAAAACCTTCCTTAAAAATCAATCTATCTATTAAAAAACCGCATCAAAATCCGTTGCGTAGTTTTAAAGATTTAAGCATACATAGGGACATAGGTGTCCCTATGTCAGTAGTAGTAACAGAGAAGACGACTTTGCTTTATACTATGTAGTGATTTAATTAAATTCAGAGTAAAAGTAAACACAAAAAATCATCAACTTGTTCCCTTGTATTTAATATATAATGTATGGAGAATATAGATATTTCGGATTACTACGATTCACCGGTTTGTCAGTTAGCGAGATAAGTGGTGATCTTTATAGGTTGCGATTTTGACAGAGCCGCGGTTTAGGGAAAATGTGTTTTTTTATCATAAGATAGCAAACGAGCAGATTGACTATCCTGATGAAAACATCAAGCATCGCCTACAGACGCCAAAGATGTTAATGATGCGTTGCTATCCTTGTGCCGGGATCTTAATGTCACATGTACAAGTTTTTCATTTATCTCACTCTCCAAACTAGAACATGACAGTGATGCAGCATTGACGCTATTACAGTAGGAATAGGTAAGGCGGTGGCACTAGAACTGGGAGAGATAATGCAGAACTCTACCACCTAGTAGCCACGATGGTAGTGATTCCTATAGCCAATCATTCGCCTCTCACGAATTGCCTGGCAGGTGGTCTATCCTTCATAGGAGTAATAGTAAGAGAGAATATGGGATAAATGTTTTTTTTTATATATCATAAGATAGCAAACAAGCAGATGGGTCTCCTGATGGAAAGAGTCAACCATCGCCTATAGACACCAAAGGTGTTAATGGTGCGTTGCTATCTTGTGGCGAGGTCTAATGCCACATGCATAAGTTTACCGGCTACCTTACCCTCCAAACCGGAACACGACAGTGACAAGCGCTGACGCTATTTCGGCAGGAATAGGTAAGGCGGTGGTACCAGATCCGGGCGAGACAATGTAGAACTCTACCACCCAGTAGCCATGATGTTAGTGGCTCGTATAGCCAATCGGTCGCCTTTTACGACCTGCCTGATAGAACGGCGGTTGGCCTATTCTTCAAAGGAGCCCGGGACCAACACGGGAAATTATAAATATTAGTGTAACGTCTGGATGTATTTTTCCTAAATGCGAACGAAACCTACTAGTCAAATTTTATTTTTTAGGGTTCCTTAGCTATGTGGGAAAAGCGGGACCCTTATAATTTTGTTACGTCCGCCTATCTGTAAGTCAAAGTTTGTAAGTCAGTCATTTTACTCACGAAATATGAACAATGATTTATTGTTACAATTTAGAAACTAAGTGTATTTTACAAACCGCTGAATATGCAGTTTAATTTTGAAAAGTAAAATTAGTAAGGGTAGAACTACACATGTAACTGAGAGATAAAAAAAATTAAGCTAACATGTGTTGGATGTATGGTGTGTCAATAAGTCTTTTTTAATGTTATGAAGGTTTTATTTTTTGGTTACGTTAATATTTTGTGAGATATTCGCCTCTAAAGTGTGTCCCATGCTCCAACTTTTGGAATGAATAAAAAATTGTGTGTGTCAGCTCCGACGCACGACTGTAGATTACTCCTTAAGTACGATTGTCAAAACAGACCCAAAAGTAACGCACGATCTAGTTGCACTGCTCACACCAAATTAGAAAGTTGCGCACGATAGGTTGCGCACCAAAAACGTAACGAGGTCATTCGTTAAGTTGATTTTACTCCTCACATTTTTCTCATATCGGGCGCCTTATATCAAAAACCGATTCTTAAGGAGTAATCTCAAAAAAAATGCGTACATAGAATTCAAGTAAAACGAAAATTGGTTTGAATTAAACCGATCATGTAGATTATAAGGTAATTTCAATAATTGCTTAAAATATTTCATTGGCTGTACAAAATAAATTTGTTTTTATAATGTCTTGGATAGATACAAATTTATTCATAGACATAGACATTTATCCACATTCATAGACAATAGTTAAAAGTTTTTTGCTACTACAGAACCCTTCATAAGACAATCGGAATCGCTATTGGCCTATTTATAATTTAATGGTTTGCATGCGCTATAGTTTCCCCAGAGATATAATTAATATACGTTGTTAGCTGTTATAACAATTTTCGGTTGTAAATATGAATAACAGAATTAATGATACTTAAATTATTGTATTCACTCAGTGTATCTCAGGAGAATATACTAGTCTAAGCCGAGACTGTTAAAAAGTGTTAGAATCTATACATATAATAAAATAAAATCGTAGGAAAGTCAAAACTGTACATTAATTATTTTTTTAAAATAATACTTGGGGCGTAATCTACAATCGATATCAAAGCCAAAAATAAGGTTTTTAGAATTTTTGTCTGTTTGTCTGTATGTATGTCCGGGGTAAACTCAAAAAGTACTGCATGGATTTACTTCAAATTTTGCATGAATATTACTAATAGGTCGGGTCAACATATAGGCTACATATTATCACGCTATCACTTACGGGGGAGGTGCAGTATGAAGTAAAAAAGTCCGCGCGGACGAAGTCGTGGGTGTTGGCTAGTTCAAAATAAGAACAAAAATGGACTTTATTGCTTTTTGGACATTAGACAAATAATAATTCATTGGTTGGCAAACTATTATTTTTTTGTATCATAAGATAGCAAACAAGCAGATTCCGCCGTGTTGGTCCCGGCCTCCTTTGTAGAATAGGCCAACTGCCGTTCTGCCAGGCAGGTCGTAAGAGGCGACCGATTGGCTATCGAGTCACTACCATCGTGGCTACTAGGTGGTAGAGTACTGCATTGTCTCGCCCGGGTCTGGTACCACCGCCTTACCTATTCCTGCCACAATAGCGTCAGTGCTTGTCGCTGTCGTGTTCCGGTTTAGAGGGTAAGGTAGCCGGTAAACTTATGCATGTGGCATTAGACCTCGCCACAAGATAGCAACGCACCATTAACATCTTTGGTGTCTATAGGCGATGGTTGACTCTTTCCATCAGGAGACCCATCTGCTTGTCTGCTATCTTATGATATAAAAAAAAAGCAGATGGGTCTCCTGATGGAAAGAGCCAACCATCGCCTATAGACACTAAAGATGTTAATAGTGTGTTACTATCTTGTGGTGATGTCTAATGCCACATGCACAAGTTTACCGGTTCATCCTCCAAACCGGAACACGTCAGTGACTAGCACTGACGCTATTGCGGCAGGAATAGGTAAGGCGGTGGTACCAAACACGGGCGAGACGATGCAGAACTCTAGCACCTATTAGCCATAATGGTAGTAACTGGCATAGCCAATTGGTCGCATTTTACGATCTGCTTGGCAGAACGGCAATTGGCTTATTCTTCAAAAGAGTCTGAGATCAACACGGGAAAAACTTGTCCATTTATCTGACGCAGGGTCCCGTATATACTGGAAATGGTAAAAAAAAACTTGGTTGCTACAGTTTCACTATGTAAAAAGTTGTGTTCAAAAGTATATGTTTCGTGGTTTTGAATAAATTTTGAGATAGATGTTTGTATTTCTGGGCTTGGTTGTTTATTATGTATAGAACAGTATTTATATATTATGTATTTCTATGTATTGTTATCGTTGACTAATACACAAGCAAATTAATTTGCATACTTTGGGGTTAGATCGATTGGTGTAATTTGACTAGCGATATTACTTAATACCCTTAGTAAATATTTAGTGAAAGTAAAAAAATTAAAACATGGATTTGTAGTTCGTCATTCATAAAATACAAAATAGTTTTTCATTAAAAAAGCTTTTTAATTTCCCGCAATGTATGTAGATAAGGATGTTACTGATTTTGCCCTGATTTTAGAGAATCGAGTTTTCACCAGATTCACGTTTTGAAGTCCTAGGAACCTTTTTCTACTGTTTTCACGATGACATCAGTGTGTGTGTGTGTGTGTCTAAGTAAACATAACTCTTAAACGGCTTGACTTTTCGAAACGCGGTTGATGGCATTCGAATTGAACCGATTCGGTCCAGGAAATTATGAGAAATTTTGAAAAAACTCCAAAAAAAATTTTTGGTGAAACAGTATTTTTTTAATATAACTTCCAGATTAATGTATTTTGAGTGAGTACAAAAACTAATCAGCTCTATTCCTTAAAAACCTTTTTTGGTATATCGGTTTGGGGGTAATCGTTGGCGAAAATTTGTGCAAACAGTGTGTTTTCGACATAAATTCGAATTTTGGAACCAATCAGTTTTATATATAATAGAATACCATTCTACAATATTTTAGCACTAAAAAAATACGTCAAATGCCGTTTTAACGGTTTTTAAAATCTTATTTTCAACAGTTACAGCTTTTCAAATATTAAAATTACGTTGTTTTAGCAAACTTACTTAACATTTTTGAAGTAACTGTCAGGCTAATACACCGATTGACTTAAAAATCTTATCAGCTTTAAAAAATGCGTCTAATAACGTTAATTGGATCAAAATTGGTCGATTTGTTTGGGATTTATCAATGACAATTTTTTTTGAAAAAAACGAAATTTTTCAACCCATCGATTATTTAACTAATGTTTTACATCTCAAAAATGGAGTTAAATGCCACCATCGTTTCAAAAATATGCAGCTTTTCAAAAATTAATATACTGCCACTTTTATCAAAATAGATGTTTGAAGTATCTTCACGCCCATATCCCCGAAGGGATAGGCAGAAGTACAACAAGTGCACCCACGATTAACCGAAGATACTAGGTCCCACAATGTGATAGGTGGCAAGCCTATCGCTAACCGGGCATTTCCAATCCCAAGCAACTTTGTGTTTCCCAGAAAACTGAAAAAACACTTTTTTTATGTACTTGACCCGGGAATCGAACCCGGGACCTCATGTGGTCAACGCCAACGCTGGACTAGTAGACCACAGAGGTGACTTTTTTTAGATGTTTGAACTGAAAAATCAATACTTATAGTTTTTACTCTTTTGAGCTTAAAATACCATAACTTAGCGGGATGTTTCAAAGATGGCCTTCAGGGTCAATCGTTTCCACATTTTTTTTTAAAAACGGATTTTGGAAAACGTTGCCAAACGAGCAGGAGGCTCACCTGATGGTAAGTAATTACCACCTCCCATGGATAGCCACAGCACCATATATCTTGCATTTGCGTTGCCGGCATTTTAAAAGAAAATAAGCTCTTTTCTTGAAGGTCCCCAAGTCGTATCCATTCGGAAAAACCACTGCTGGTAATTGGTGTAGTAACACACAGGAATAGTGCGGGGTAAGGAACCTCGGAAATCGCACAGTTGTGGATTTCCAGACATTGAGTGGTGAGGATGAAATTTTGAATTTTGTCGCGATGTCTGATGGTGAAATTCTGCGGCAGGAATTAATCTAAACAGTTCCTCGGAACACTCCCCATGATAGCTTAACATGTTCATTGAATATTTTTTTAACAAATAATTGAACCGAGGAAAAGGCATGCTTGGTCATATATTATAATCAGTGAGTGTATAATAAATCATCCTCTGTTTTCGTACAGTTTTCGTTGGATTTCTTTTTTCAAAAAATATGAGTCAACCCTTGGAATATATTCTATTTAATAAAAAAGAATTATTAAAATCGGATCACTCTGTACAATGTTATGCGTCGTCATATATTAAAATTAGTGAGTGTACAATCAATCTTCCCTTTGTTTTCGTACTCGTATGTGGTTGGAATTAAAAAAAAAATACAATAAATGGGATCACCTTTGAGGTATACCCATTACAATAAAAAAAGATTAATTAAAATCGGGCTGCTCTGTTAAGTTTTTTTAAATATCTTCAACTAGCTGCTGCGTGCAGCCCGCTGCATTGTACATTTTATTGGTGAATCCCGCGGGATTGCCTAATTTTTCCGGAATAAAAAGTAGCCTATGTGCGATTACAGGTTATTATCTACCAGTGTACCAAATTTCATGTGAATCCGTTCATTTTTGCGTGATTGAGTAACAAACATCCATCCAAACATCCAAACTTTCGCATTTATAATATTACTAGCTGTGCCCGCGACTTCGTTCGCGTGGAAAAAATTCTAAAATAAAAACCCGCATGGTTCCCGTTTCCGTGGGATTTCCGGGATAAGAACTATCCTATGTCCTTTCTTGGGTCTCAAACTATATTTGTACCAAATTTTATCCAAATCGGTTCAGTGGTTTGGCCGTGAAAGCGTAACAGACAGACAGACAGACAGAGTTACTTTCGCATTTATAATATTAGTATGGATTAATTAATTAATTAATATAGATGTACAGAATTCAAACTCTTAGCTTTATTATATGTATAGATTTAAAAGTTACGTAACAATTGAATGTAATTGTTGGTTTCTCGTAATTATTTACTATTCAACCACACGTAAGATGAATTTATTCCATAGAAATGTGTGGGGGATGACATTTTCGCAAGGTTATCAATAAATTAGTACTTGTTAGAATAATCTAAGGATTCTATATTATATTACTAAAGTAAAATTAATCACCAAAATGTTTCCACGTCTTGTTCACGGCCGCAAACTAATTTAACTGTTTTTCATTTATGAAATTTTGAGGTTACTGTATACTAGCAACATGAAATTAACTGCGACAAAGTTTTCGACATACGAATTGACTTGATACATTAAACACTATTGATATTCCATGAAATATTACTGCCGCATGATTGTCAATGCTTTTAAGTGTTGTGCTTCGGTTTGGTGACTGGTATGCACGTAGCATTATCATACCGCCACACGGTTTAGTCCGCTCGATTTTGGTGTCTTTTTTTATAAGATAGCAAACAAGCAAATGGGTTTCCTGATGGAAAAAGTCACTCATTATAGACACCAAAGGTGTTAATGGTGCATTGCTTTGTGACGAGGTCTAATGCCACATGCATAAATTCACCGATTACCTTACCCTCCAAACCGGAACACGACAGTGACAAGCACTGACGTTATTGCGGCAGGAATAGGTAAGGCGGTGGTACCAGGTGGTATCAGACCCGGGAGAGACAATGCAGAACTCTACTACCTAGGAATAACAGTCTATATCGATGGTTATCACTTTCCATTAGCAAAAAAATATAAATATTAAAAAAATCAAGGATTTTTTATGACGTGTCAGAAAGATACATCTTTATCGATAGTTTTTTTATTGATGAATTTCATATTTATGCAATAAAAATTATTAAAATTGGTTCAGCCGGTCTTGAGTTATAAATGATGTAACTAACACGACTTTTGTTTTTTATATATAGATAAGTGTTTTCACAAACATCTTTTTTTTACAAAAAAAATTTGACTCGAACGTGGTTTTAAAACTAGAATAATTACTTGGTTTTCACTTTGGGACAAGAGCCAAACCTGTACATAAAATTTCTTACAAATTCGAAGAGACGTTGAGGCGTAACCTCGTGTCAAATTTCAACATCGTCACAAATTAACAAATTTATAATACTATTGAGATATTGATATGAAATAACAATTAATATCAATAACATCATGAGTAGTCACTGACGTTTCAGAATATTATGATTTTGAAACAAAATGGCTTAAAGTGTCATAATAAATTACGATAATGGAAAGATGAAAGACGGATATGAATATCGAAAATTTAGTGTAAAACCGCACTTGCTTATATTCATAATTTTATATAAGTAATGTGGTTTTATTTTGTGATATTTCTTTTGACTTAGGAATAGAATAGAATAGTATAGAAAAGAATAGAAAAGATCTTTATTTCATAAATTTAGGAAACATTATGCTACCTTAAAACTATGATTTTTTAAAGGTCTGTACCTAGGTTAATGTATAATAGTATTTTATATCTCTACATCAAACTAAGTATTGTATATTTATCAAAATACCAATATGATTTATTTGTAACATTTAAACAACAATGTTATTTTAATATTAGGTACAATATTTCTCATTTGGCACTTAGGTTAAAAATTTTCTCTTACTCTAGGGCTAAGGCTAAGAGACATGGTCCAGGATGAGGGGTTGAAAAAACAAGTACATACCTATACTCAGCCTTGGGCGCGTTTTATATTCTCTATCAGTTGCGGATTTACCAGTACGCTAAGTAGACTGGAGCCTAGGGTGGTAGATTTTGGGGCGCGGCAAATGTTTAGTTGTCTTATAGGAAATATAAAAACTACCTGACCCGTGCAAATTTTTCGCACATCATCTAGAATCTAGAATTCTAAATCAACAAACTAGTGGTTCTGCTAACCTCCATAAGCTTATGCATACGCTATTACCATTCCACCACACAATCAACATCTTTGGTATCTATAGGTGATTATTTTCTTTTTCCATAAAGAGGGTCGCCTGCTTGTTTGCTTTTCTATGATATACAAAAAAATCTTAAGTTAATTGTTGGATCGTAAAAATAATCTAGAACCTGAAACTTGTTAGTAGAGTTCGATAGGGGTGGGAAAATTATAATAGCCTACTGGAGGCAAATGTGTAAATCCGCTGCTGTTCTCTGAGCAGAGCAGAGTTCACTGAGCAAAAAATTTATAAACTGGTTGACCCTGGCTTACAGATTATCCTTTAATTTACTCACCAAGTATTACAAACTAAAAGTAGTCAAAGTTATTCTTAAGCATTTACGTGGAAGAGTTCAAAAATCTAAAGTTTGTTGTAAGAGATTTTTCAATTATGAAAAGCTATATCTTTTAAGAGACATTTGTGGAGTTCTGAAAATGTTGTATTTGGCAGAAAATCGATTGGTAAAAAATGATTGAAGTAATGACTAAAAAACTAATGTATTGATTGATTACAAAATCTAATTCGTCTTCTTATTTAATTGAGTTACATTGACCTAGTGTCAACCACTTATCAGTTTTTTAATATTATTTGGAGTACGAAAAATGAACGTCCGGTACTGTTATTTGTTATTACAGAGGAAAGAAATTTACGCACATAATGTTATTTCCATGTCTTGAATTGTTTCAAATCATTTTGCTTAATGCATAGGTAAAATTGTTATATATAGAATTGTTTAAAAAACACACTCTTATTCTTCAGTTCTTCCGCATATTCGATAACATAATTTTTAGAATTTTATGACGTCAATTATGAATTCGGCTTCAGATGATGTATTTGATTTTCGTACAAATGCAAAAAATAATGTCAACATAATAAGGGAAAAGCTTGCTTGCATTTTTAAAACAACTGTTTTCAGATTCTCACTGAGATTTCCCTTGCGAATGATGGAATATCTATGTGTGAGTTTACACAACTTCTACATATTATGCTTTATTTAATGACATTGCAAAGAAAGTTATTTAATTTTAGACTTATGGTTTGTATGAATACTCTAACCACAACGTAGAAAAAAAAACTAGGATTAAAACTAAAAACACTATAGTACCTATAACTCGCAAAACGTTCTCCGTTTAGGGTTCCGTACTTAAAAGGTAAAACAGGACCCTATACTGTTTCTGCTGTCTGTCTGTCCGTCTGTCTGTCTGTCACCAGGCTGTATCTCATAAGCCGTGATAGCTAGAAAGCTGAAATTTTCACAAATTATGTATTTCCATTGCCGCTATAACAACAAATACTAAAAATAAAAAATGATAATATTAAGGAATACAATAAACGTGTATTCCTGAATATTTTCATTTTTACCCCATACAATAAACGTGATTTTCTCTCATTTTTTATAAATGACGGTACAAACCCTCCGTGCGCGAGTTAGACTCGCACCCTGGTTGGATTTTTAACAACCTTGTGTAGTTTTTACTTTAAGAGTTTACATATTTTGTTAACATCACAAACTAAAAAAAAACCAGCGCGAAATTAAGGTATTAAAAATAATTGGCTTTTTATATTGAATTGAAAACCTACAAAATATAATACGAAAATATTTTGATTGTCAAATATGCTGTATAGTTGATAATAGGTACAAGAAAAAATATTCGGGGGAAAAAACTGATATAATCGAGAATATATTTTTTTCGCACCTTATTGGTCCGTGCTTATAAAGAATATACCAACTGAAGTTTTGCTAGGCCGTTCGTAAGAAAGAAAAGACCAACTGAAATACTGCAGGCGTAAGAGGTGATGAATTGGTTATATGTGTCACTTTCGTTGCGACTAGCTCGTAGAGTTTTAGAGTTCCGCAACGTCTCGCCTGTGTTATTGGTACCGCCGCTTAACCTATTCCTGCAGCAATAGCGTCAAAGCTTGTCACTGTCGTGTTCCAGCTTGGAGGATAAGATAGCCGGTAGACTTATTAATGTGGCATTGCCATCCCGCCATACGGATAGCAACGTATCATTAACATCTTTGCTGTCTATAGGCGATAGTTTCTCTTTCCTTTAGAAGAGCCATCTACTCGTTTGCTATCTCATGATTTAAAAAAAATATAAATCGATTTTGAAAATTCTTTTTTGTTTGTGATTAATTGGCCATCTGTTTGTTTGCTATCTTACGATACAAAAAAAAAAAACATTTAAAATTTTATTTTAGCCATAAAATAAAAGATCAATTTGTTAACTGCTAGGCATCTCGTTAAAGACGAGAGAAGGATATATGTGTCACTAACATCGTGACTGCTGACTAGGTAGTAGAGTTCCGCAACGTATCGGCCGGGATTAGTACCATTACTATATCTTCTCCTGCTGTAATTGCGTTAGTTCTTGCGCTCTTGTGTTTCAATTAAGAGGGCGAGGTGTAGCCGGTAATCCCTGCTATACGAATACCAACTCACCATTAACAGATTTGCTGTCTATAAATAAATAAATAAAATAAATAAATATTCACGGGACAAACTACACTTACTGATCTAACCCCAAAGTAAGCAAATTATTTGCTTGTATTATGGATATTAGTCAACGATACTAATACATAGAAATACATATATAAATACTAGAATATAGTTAATTAACACCCAAACCCGGAAATACAAACATTTATGCTCATCACACAAATACTTGTCCCCAATGGAGATCGAACCCGAGCCCCGTCGATTGCGTAGTCATGGTCGCCAACCACTCGACCAACGGAGCGGTCTATAGGTGATGGTCGTCTCTTTCCATAAGAAGAGCCATCTGCTTGTTTTTTTTTTAATAATAATAATAATTTATTTCAGAAACACAATTATTTTAATACATATGAACATTAAAGACTCATTTTAATGTTGCCCCATGTCAGGAGTCTGCACTCTAATAAAAAAATCAAATAAATATAAATTATAGGTGTTGTGTGCGTGTGTGCGTGTGTGTGTGTGTGTGTGTGTGTGTGTGCTTGTGTGCGAGCGCGCGCGCGTGTGTTTCCATGTGTATGTGTGCATGTGTTGTGTGTGGTGTACATAAATGTGAGCGTAGTTGTATAATTTGGTAAAGTATAAAATAAAAAAAAGCTAAGATTTAGAGGCCATTCATAAATTATGTAAGGCGTTTCGGGGAGGGGGGGGGGGGGGTTGATTGAATATTATAACTTCTTACTATGGGTAGGAGGGGCAGAGAATTTAAAATTACGTAAGATTTGAAATTGAAAATTTCACCACTTTCGCGCTTAAAATGGCTTTATAGAATAGCACCATCTCCGCATCCGCCCTCTTCGCCTCAATCTCTTCAAAGCGCGCAACTTGTGTGTCCAAGAACGAAGCTAGTTGAGGACTCTGCTAGTATGATTGCAATAAAGTCTATTTTCAGAATAAATAGAGTTATATTTTATCAATATATCCTTTTCTTACGAAAATTTCTTATTAAGGGGTAGAGGGAACTAGTTGTAATCTTATGATGTCTTACATTATGGGGAGAGGGGGTCAAATTAGCCCTCAAAACCTCTTACGTAATTTATGAATATGGCCCCTTAACGAGAGAATTTTGGACTGACTTACCAATCTCTGTCCCCAGGCCATAACGTCAATAACTCTAGAGTGAAATCGTTTCGGTGTGAACTTTCTAAAAGTTAAAGGGCTCGAAGAAAATGTCGCAATAGGGCGGAAAAGGTTATTGTTCCACTGACACAACAAATAAAAACCGTTAAGACAGTTTACTTATAAAAATACTTACATCTTGCGTTAAAATGTTAATATTCATAACCGTCTCCCATCTTTCCATTATCGTAATTAAATATGACACTGTACACAGAATTTCTGTCTCAAAAAGCGAAATACGCTGAGATGTCGGCCATTATTGACGTGATGGATGTTTTATTTGTAATTTTTTACCAACAACACAATAATATTACACAAGAGGTTTTATAAACTTGTTTGCATATTTGGATGATTGATACTGTTTACATACCATAGCTGACAATTAGATGGTTTTCCTGACAGAACAGATAACCTTTTCCTATAGATACAAAAGATGTTAGTAGTGAGTTGTTATGTGTATCCGGAATAGTAATGACACATGCATAAGTTTTATAGCTAAATTACCCACAATCATGGAATAAAACAGTGATAAACACTGACATTATTGTAAATGGAATAAGTGAATTGGCAATACCAACCAGGAGAAAGCGTTGCAAACTTAACTACATAGTTTGAAACACTTAAAAAATAACAAAAAAAAATCTTCGTAACAGGACTTGAACCTCCTCCTCTACGTTAGTTTTCGTCACTTTTTAAAATATTGTAGCGTTAATGAATGTGTTCCATTAAATATGATGAAATATCGAAGGTAGTTAAAAGATTCCGGAATTGTTCTGTTCTTATCGAGAAAACTACCAATTTAGAAGAAAAAAGGTGTGTTTATATGAAGCGTAATGTTTGAAAAGAAACTTCACGCCCGTATCCCCGAATAGGGCAGTAGAGTTATAACCAGTGCACCCACGATTAACCGAAGATCCTTATTCCCACAATGTAATAGGTGGCAAGCTTATCGCCAACCGCGTACTTATACAATTACGGGCAACGTTGGTTTTATCAGAAAACTGAAAAAACACGTTGGCCAACCTGGAAATTGAACCCAAGACCTTATGTGGTCAATTCCGACACCGGAACACTAGACCACAGAGGCGATTATTTTCTATACAAATAAATAAACTTAGAGTTTTTGTTTGTAATATTCTTAGATAAATAATTGGTCTTGCTGTGCTTGACTAGATACCGCTGACGTACTTGTCAAATGCGGCAAAAAATACTACGCCGAAACCGGCGTACCCGATTCAGTCAGACCAATCACAATGCAAGCTCTAAGAGCACACTACTCAATATTATCCATTTGCACACTGTCATATCACACACACTACAATATTAAGTTGCCGCATTCACGGAGTTGTTGTTTTTAGATAGTACGGTATCTTGTCAAGCGCCGCGAGACCTATTATTTATCTATGGTAATATTAAAATAACCGCTTTTTACTAAATGCCTATAGATGTATACACGGTACATATATAAAATATTTTTTTTACAATTTACGTCTGTCTAGTCTTTAAAACGTCTGGACCGATTTTGACGGCACTTTAACTGGCAGATAGCTGATGTAATAAGAATTAACTTAAAGGCTACTTTTATTTTAGAAATGTATCTAGAAGTCATGGGCACAGCTAGTTTAGGAATAATTTGACTTTGTATATGCCGTAAATAATCTCTTATTTTTGAATTTAAATACGAGAATAATAGATTAAATAATTGATTAAGGAAAACAACACAGGATATTTGCTCTCTGAAGGGAAGTCAAGTTTTACGGATTCTACACAGCGACGTATCTAGATTCTTGATGTCAAAACCTCTCTAACGAGCTGCATTATATATGTGTCAGAATCTTAAGCCTCTAAGTAATTAGAGATTACCTACTGATGTTACTGCCAGGCAATTCGTAAAAGGATTAGGGAAGGATAAGGATTAGCTAAATGTGATATTATACTACCTATTCTGTATACTACCTAGTTCTGCAACGTCCAAACAAAAATTTGTCTAAACAAAGCAAACCAAAATTTGGACGTTTTACATACTTTGTCTATTAAAAACGTCCAAATTTTGGTAAATAAACTTTGTAATATATTGTATGTTGTATTTTAGACAATATTAGAATGAGATAATAACAATAATGTAATCGCCTCTGTGGTCTAGTGGTCCAGCGATGGCGTTGATAACATGAGGTCTCGGGTTCGATTCCCGGGTCGGGCACTTTTAAAAAATAAGTGTTTATTCAGTTTTCTGAGAAACACAAAGTTGACCGGGATTGGAAAGTGCCCGGTTGGCGATAGGCTTGCCACCTATCACATTTGTGGGACCAAGTATCTTCGGCTAATCGTGGGTGCACTTGTTGTACCTCTGCCTACTCCTTCGGAGATATGGGCGTGAAGATACATTTTTTGTAATGATTGTAAATATAATTTTAATATTTAACTCATATGCGTAATTTCATGCATAAAGGATAAAAAATTTGTTTTAATTTCAAAATTAATAATTTGTAAACATGTTTCTCATTGTAGAGCCTGAAGAAGTCAACAAAGTTGATGAATCGTTGGTGATAAAATAAAAACGTTTCACATAAGTTATTTGTCCATCTTTCCCTTTAAAAGAATTAATTGAATTAATATAATGAACTCAAAAATGAATGAATATGAATATATATTTTTATGATATGTTTGTTTTGTCCTTAAAATAAATAAAGGATATAAACTAACAAGTTTCTTAACGCCAGTAAAGCTGAAATTGCTTTATCTTGCGGCCTTTTTATCCTAATATATACTAAAGTATAAAGATGGCTCCGACTAATCCCATGTTATCACGAGACAGCATCTCTCTAATACTTAGTTAATTAGATTTATGATTAGCACATGTAGGGATGTAAGCTTCTTATATAATTATATAGTAATGCCTAATGTACTTAAAATGTATCATGATTAGATAACACGAGATAACAGTGGAAGATAATTTTTAAATTAAAACAAGTGAAAGAGTGCTTCTAGTAACACTTCTTAAAATAAATGATGTTTCGCCCACGTACCATATTTTGTATAGTTAAATATACAAATACATCTTAAGATAGTAAACAAGCAGCTTTCCTAATGAAAAGAGATAACTATCGCCTATCGCATAGATGTTAATGCTGCGTTGTTATTCTTGTGGTGGAGTTTTAATGTTACATTTATAAGTACTGGCTATCTTACCCTCCAAAACGGAACATAACAATGACAAGCATTGATGTTTTTGCGGCAGGAATACATGAGGCACACTAAAAGTTTTGCACTTCTAGCTAATCGAAACTATTTGAATTTCGAATGTTATATTTTTAAAACGTTGTAACCTTCTTAGTAATAAAAAAAAAACAATTGGCGGGAAATGATTTGTCAATTATTTTTTTATCACGCATCAAAGTTCTACGTACGCAACGAAAATGGAATTAAGTCGAAAATATTTTAGAGCGATGATTTTTTATGATTTTAAAAGTACTCTTTATCCGCAAGACTGTGCCGCTCGTCTTCAAAATGCGTTTGGGAGAGAAGCACCTTGTTTGAGCACCGTGAGGCGATGGTTTCCTGAATTTGAGAGAGTTCGAGTTTCTTTACATACAACTGCCGTCAACGAAAATAAAGTGGCTACGTTAAGCGATTAATTGTAGAAAACCCTTCGATTACCTATGAGACAATTTGAGGATTGTTGGGAATTGGTATGAGCCAAATTTAGAAAATTTTACACGAAGAATTGAAAGTTCGGAAACTTTGTTGTCGTTGGATCCCTCAAGAACTGACAGCGGAGTAGAAGCGGGCTCGCGTGGAATGGTGCTCAAAGATGCTACTGAAGTACGACCACGGACATTCTAATGCTGTTTATGACATTGTCACAGGAGACGAAACGAAGATTTATTGTTTTGAACCCGAAAAAAAAAACAGCAATCTTGTGAATGGGTGTTTGAAAATGAGAACAGACCAACAAAAGTAAGACAGGCGAGAAACGTTGGTAAAAAAATGATTGCGTTTTTTTCTCAGCTACGGATCTCATCTACACAATTCCACTTGAAGATCAAAAGAGTGTTCATGCCGAGTGGTATTCTATCATTTGTTTATCCAGGGTGTTAAAAAAAGTTCACGAAAGACGATCCAAAAGCCGCATTCTCCTACACGATGATAACGCTTCTTCACACACGGCCAACAAAACAAAGTAATTTTTAGCTTCCAAAAAAGTACATCTCGTCACTTATCCTGCGCATAGCCCTGATGTAGCACCCTGTGATTTCTGTATTTTCCCCAAAATCAAAGATTTGATGAGAGGTTTTACTTTTACCAACTCCAAAGAAGCAGTGATAGCGTTCAATCAGCACGTAGAACATGCCTTCAGATCTGTGGTCCTCCTGTTTTAAAAAATGTTTCGATCGCATGAAAAATGTTTAAAATGTAAAGGAGGTTATTTTGAAAAGCAATTAACAGAATATTTTGATTATAACATGTTGTTTTTTTAAGTAACGCAAAACTTATAGTGTGTACATACGTATGTATGGCGGTGGTATAATATAACCAGGCTAGACGTACTACCACCACCTGATGAGTAGTCAAGATGCTAGTGACACGAATAAACAATCGGTTGCCGATTACAACCTGCCTGGCAAGACGGCAGTTTGTCTATTATTGAAAGGGAGGCACGATCAACACGGTGTGGTCGTACAGAGCGTCGATTGTATAGCGCGTGTGTAGCGTATGTGTCGTAGCGTATGTGTCGTAGCTTGCTTGCTACGAAACGAGCTACATGCAATTCTTACGTGCGAACGTATTGACTAGGATTTTTCACTTCGTGGGCGATTTATTAGAATAGCCTAATTTTTAAACTAGTGCTGGCACAGAGTATTTACTTTGCTCTTAGAGTATGCGCCATTAGTCTCTACGGTCTACTCATCTGTTCAACCACAGACGTTATTATCACTTTGTCAATATTTCATCTTCTATTACGCCATAATTACAGCTTCCTTTATTGAGTGGTTAGAGTATTTTTCTAACGACATCTATCGACATCTACACGGAACCCTTGTAGTTTCATCATGCTCATCCTTCTGTGTTTCTGACTGCAACTTAGCTCAGTCTTTTAGTTCTAAAAACTTGTAATTTGGCATGAATGTACATTAGTCACACCTACGACGTCGTCGTTGCGGGTTCATGAATACAATAATTTAGCGTTGAAAAAAATGTCATAGTAGATAAGAAAAATTTCATAAAACAACGAAGAATCCACATTATTGTAGTGGGTCGCCATCCATTACAATAACGTGGACTAAGAAGAGGGATTCTTTACATTTCGTGTTGTCACACTCGCACTATATTTTTATATAATATTTCTTCTTCAACTTCGTCCGCGCGGACCTCGTTTACTCTGCACAGCTCCTCCCCTGTAGGTGATAGCGTGATAGCGTATGTAGCCTATATGTTGACCCGACCTGTTAGTAATATTCATGCAAAATTTGGAGTAAATCCATGCAGTACTTTTTGAGTTTAACCCGGACATACATACAGACAAACAGACAAACGGACAAACGGACAAACGGACAAACGGACAAACGGACAAACGGACAAACGGACAAACGGACAAACGGACAAACGGACAAACGGACAAACGGACAAACGGACAAACGGACAAACGGACAAACGGACAAACGGACAAACGGACAAACGGACAAACGGACAAACGGACAAACGGACAAACGGACAAACGGACAAACGGACAAACGGACAAACAGACAAACAGACAAAAATTCTAAAAATTCTAAAAATTCTAAAAATTATATTTTTGGCTTCAATATCGAAAAAAATATATTTAATGTAAAGTTTTGACTTTTCTACGATTTTATTACATATATAGATAAAAGGAAAAACATCAAAAGTTCGTGACATTTAAAAATACGAATTAAAATTTTAACATTTTTTAGCTAAACCTTATGTTGACTTTATTTTATATCCTTAACAAATAGAATATTTTAGCTCGTATTTTTAGGCAGCTTAACGGCTTTTGCTGCAGTTTAAACTTACAATGGTTTTGCGGATAACACTAGTAAAACAATAGAAGTTTTGCTCGCGTACACGTTGCGGATAATCTAATATACTAATTCAATGTTATAAACGTGAAATTGCGTGTGTGTATGTGTATTTATGTACATTCAATTATTCATGTTGAAACAGTTGCGTGGCTTTAAGTATTTGGCGTAGAAAAAGTTTAAGCCCTATTTTTCTACGTGACTTCTTGTGATCTAAAGGAACCTTAAAGATCTAATCGAAGAAGAGACTCTAGGAAAAATGCAATATAATGCCTATCGCCAACCGGGCTTTTTTTTTCACTTTCCAATCCCGGGCAACTTTGTGTTTATCAGAAAACTGAAAAAAAAATATGTGCCCGGACCGGGAATCGAACCCGGGACCTCATGTGATCAACGCCAACGCTGGATCACTAGACCACAAAGGCGATAACATAACAGAAGCAAAATTTGTTTATTTTGCGGTTAGATCAATTCGTGTAAATTGTCCAGCAATATTTATTTAATACTAACTGACCCGGCAAACTTTTTAACTACTCTTACTTTTTTTCTATATTTTCTCACCTTTTAAACCTTCCCTGGACTTCAATAATTAATTCAAAACCAAAATTAGCCAAATCGGTTCAGCCGTTCTCGAGTTTTAGTGAGACTAACGAACAGCAATTGATTTATATATATTTTATATCCTCACCAATATTTTATATCCACACCACTCAGCAACGCACCATTAACATCTTTGGTGTCTATAGGCGATGGTTGACTCTTTTCATCAGGAGACCCATCTGCTTGTTTGCTATCCTTTGATATGATATATATATATGATATGATATATATATATATATACATATATATATATATATATATATATATATATATATATATATATATATATATATATATATATATATATATATATATATATATATATATATATATATATATATATATATAATATATCCTTTGATATTATATATATATATATTTGAATTAAAGTCGAGCTAACACCATTGGCGATTCTAGAGTTATTTTTAAAGGGGGCCTTGGACTTGACTACAAAAAAACGATCAAGGTGCGGAATGGTCTTGCATACCGTGCTGTATAAACTTGTATGTTTTGCTTTAAACTTTAAGATATTTAGGCTTAAAAATCTATGCTTAGATATATTTTTACTTCTTTGAGCTTAAAATACCTCAATTGCAGGTTCAAACGATTTGTAGATCTTTTTTATTTCTTTTATATTACATGCTCTCGACCTCCTGAGATGTCAAGATTTTAGGTTTATGTTGTACAGATGTTTGACTAATCCTTAACCAATAAAATTGCAGCTACACCATTTACTACACGCTAAATAACATTAGCTTCGTTTCTCGCTGACTATAAACGGAATGTATTGTATAATTTATAGCATGTAATAAAAACCGTGTTGGTCCCGGGCTCCTTTGAAGAATAGGCCAACTGCCTTTCTGTCAGGGAAGGCTGTAAAAGACAACCGATTGGCTATACGAGTCACTATATCGTCACTATTATTATCTACTAGGTGGTAGAGTTCTGCATTGGCTCGCCCGGGTCTGGTACCACCGCCTTATTTATTCCTGTCGCAATAGCATCAGTGCTAGTCACTGACATGTTCCGATTTGGAGGGTAAGGTGTCCGGTAAACTCATGCATGTGGTATTTATTAGACCTCGCCACAAGATAGCAACGCACCATTAACATCTTTGGTGTCTATACGCAATAGTTGACGCTTTACATGTGCTCGTTTGCTATCTTATGATATATAAAAAAAATGAAGTAAGTACATCGATTTTTCGGTTGTACCTGGTTATTTGATTTCAATGATTTTCGTGTGAAGTTCTTAACGTGTCCAGCCTAGAATTTTGAATAGCGGTAGCCCAACATCCTGGTATGGGTACTAGACCGTACTGGCGTGAGCACGGCCCACCCGGCGTCCCCTCTATATACGCCAATAGTTGTCACATGTATCAGAGTGCTAAGTGTGAGTTTTTCTTTTCGCATTCGATCGTGAGCGCGTTTGGAGTTTACTAGGAATTTGTATGTGATTTGTACAGCGCCACCTAGTGGTAAACTGGTTTCTCACGTTTACCACTAGGTGGCGCTGTACAAATCACATACAAATTCCTAGTAAACTCCAAACGCGCTCACGATCGAATGCGAAAAGAAAAACTCACAGCACTCAGATACCAAGCTGCTGTTACTGAGATATCTATTTTCGAGGATAAACACGAAAAACCGCATTGATTCGAGCTCCTTTTTAACCGACTTCAAAAAAGGAGGAGGTTCTCAATTCGGCCGGTATATATTTTTTTTATGTATGTACACCGATTTCTGTGAGGTTTCTGAACCGATTTACGTGATTCTTTTTTTGTTTGATGCGAAATGGTTTCGAATTGGTCCCATAAAAATTTTTAAGATAAGACTACCATTCTCCCAAGCAGTCAATAAAAAAATACCCTAACTTGACGTCTAGGTGGTAGATTTCCGATACATCTTATCTGGGTTTACTACCACCAGTTTTTTATATTCCTGTCGCAATATCGTCGCTGTTTTTCACTGGCGTGTTCGTACGTCTCACTACCATCATGGCTACTAGATGGTAATGTAGTCATTGTCCCACCTAGGTCCGGTGCCACCGTTTTACCTGTATACTGTCGTGTTCCTGTTTGGAGGGTAAAGTAATATGTAAACTTCTGTCTGTACATTTTCAGTTCTATAGGCGATAATTGTCATTCCATTGGGATAGAAATATGTTTGTTTGCTATTATATATGGTACAAAATCTTTCTAAAGTTTAATATTATTTGAAACGATGTTTGCACAATTTTTTGACAAGTTACAACGTTGTTAGATAAATAGAAATGGCTTAGTGCATAAATAAGTAACACCAGGCAACACAGGAAATGCCTCAATGCCGGAAGTTGATCGCTACCGGAAACAATGTACCGGTTATGTACATACTTTGAATGTATCCTTGACTTTATATTACCGTGTAGCGTGGTTGTATATTTGTATTTAATACAACGTATAAAATTATTCAATTTATATCGGTTTCTAAAATCTTTTTTAATCTTTTACGTGTTTTTTTTCCTTTTTTATATGTCATAAAATAAGAAACAAGCAGACAGATCTCTTGATAGAAAGAGAACCTATCGCTTATAGACACAAAAGATGTTAATGGTGCGTTGCTATCCGTGTGGTGGGATGTCAATGCCATATGCATAAGTCTGTGTTGGTCTGGGTTAATTGAAGAATAGACATCTACTTTTCTGTCAGGCAGTTCATAAAAGGGGAACGATCGGCTAGTTGTAGAGTTCTGTAACGTCTCGCCCGAGCTGAGTACCAGCACATTGCCTATTCCTGTCGCAATATCTCAGTATTTGTCACTGTTCGTGTCACTGTCGTGTTCCGGTCCGAGAAGTAAGGTAGCCGAACTTATGCATTGTGGCATTACCATCCCGATACAGAGATAGCAATGCACCATTAACATCTTTCGTTCATTATTGTTTATAGGTAATGGTTGTCTATTTCCCTCCCGATTCCGATGTCAAGTCAATTAAATAATGTATTTTCGAGGTTTGTCTCAAAAATCCAAATTTCAGTAGGAGCTTGAAGTCTAGAAGTGTGATTACACCCTCAATGCCTTAGATGAACACGTAAAGTTGTCAGTCCTGTTTATTACTTGAAGTATTATAGCTCGCAGGTCAATAAAATGTGGTAATGGGAATCACCAACGATTTCAACTTACAAGCTAGTAGATCGTGGTCAACCGGAACGCTCATTTGGTAGATTTTACAGGAGAGCGATTGAAACTGTGATTTAATTTTTGAGACGTTACTGTCTAGATAAGAAAAGAGTAAAGAAACTGTTTTTATATTGGGAACAAGAATAAACTAACACATATTTATGTGACGATTAAATTTAAAACAAACAGTTATTAGTATTGCTATAATATAAAAACAAAACATCGGATACATATAATTTCGTCATTGTATCCTAAAACTTTGGCAAAATACTAAGAGTGACAAATATACATTATCTGTTGATTTTAGGACAAAAATTATACTTTATTGTAGTAATAAAATATACCTTTATTAGTATATTGTTAAAAAAAAAATTCCGTTTTTTCTTCTTAGGAACTTAAGCTTCTTTATCGGCATAGTGTAATTACCACTTAAAAGACAGCAAAAAAATTTACATTTTTTGTATACCGTCATTGTCTTTTACGTCGATGTAGCACTTAAAAACAACTGCACTTTATAGAGGCTCACTGTCGTTCTTTCCGCAGAACCTTTACGAATTAGCAATAATTTACAACGACACTAGCGCCGTCTATAAATAACTATTAAAAATAAATTTGAGTCTTTGTTTTTCCCGTTGACAAGAGAAAGGAAATGACTTGACATTAATTTCCATAAACAATCAAAATTATAAAATTACATGCATTCCGACGCTGAACAAATAACAATGGCTTTATCTCTGTCTAACAAGTAAGAATTTTCATTATAGACAAAGCTACAAAAATTTTGTCAGTACAGCTTGCGGCCAAAACGCCATTACTAAAATACGCTGTCAATGTAGGTAAGTTAAAATTTAATGTCAAATAACCCTTTGATTAGAAAATATTAAATTGATTTTAGAGTTTATTTGTATTTTTCTATAATTTTAGTGTGTACCTTAAATCTAAAATAAAAACTAATTGTTAAAATAACATGCCCAATTGCAATATAATTTATCAATTGTTATGTAGACAGTAAACAGCTGTTCTTAAGTCCGCCATTGTTAGGAACGAAATGACACGGTTTTCCCTTGGTTATTTCATATCTAGCGATAGTTTTCTTCATCAAAGGTTTTTCCAGAGAAAACTATTATTCTTGGATACTCTGTGACGTATAACTCAATTTTAGTAAAAACTGCATTTATGTCATTGTTTTACCAAGTGAGCGACATGATGTGCCCCGTGATGATACAATTTTTTAGTATGTGAGATGTCAGGAGTGTGGATTAATAGGACTTATTTTCAATGGACAGAGGAGGTTTTTAACTCGGTGGAACATTTTTAGGGTGTCGAAGTAAACTAGGAACTTTTATAGTTTCACTATGTGCGTGCGTCCGTCCGCAGCCTAGCTCAGAAACCCTAGTTAGCTATGATAGAAGGCTGACAGCTATGATTTGGCATATATATATATATATATATATATATATATATATATATATATATATATATATATATATATATATATATATATATATATATATATATATATATATATATATATATATATATATATATATATATATATATATATAGTGAATTGTATAGTTATATAAATTGTATAGTGTAAATTTTAATAATTGATTAAAATTCTAAATAGTAAATTGAAATTTTGAAGAACATTTTTTAGGGTAACTCCCCTACGTGTAAATCGGGATGTTAATTTTTTTTTCTCGCGCACCATATAGTGTGGGAGAAAACTCAGTTATTTGCAGTTTTGCTGTGTTTTATTTTTTAGTATAAATCAGTCTATTTTTGAGCTATGGCACTCACCCCGTGCTTGGGAAAACTTGAAAAACTTTATAAAACAACAAAAAAAATATCGACACGCAGGATTTGAACCTGCGACCGATCACATTTGCGTGATCGCGACGCTTGGTCATACTATGTTGCTCGTACCTTACTTATATAAACAGTCAAACACTAGAAAAGGCTCGCTTAGCAGATAACTAATTCTCTTTTCTTTCACCTTTCTGACTCTTTTTAAAGAATTAAATATTTATATATTAATACGTGAAGGGAAAACTTTGTACCCCTTTTTAAGACAATTACAAGAACAGAGGAGTATGAAATTAAAAAAAAAATGATGTGGTGTCGCGGGACACCAGGTAGGAACGAACTTCCTTCGGCTAAACGGCACTACTCGCTTGTGTACGCGACTGTCGCGCCTGCGCACGTCTCATTTAACGCTTTTATTCCACGCATTTTTCTTACGGTTTTTCTATCACATTTTTTTCAGTTCGGTCGCGCAGTAAAATCCCTATCCCCTCCAAGCCTGCCGTAAGGAACTTCGTTCCAAAAATGATCTTCACGCCCGTATCCCCGAATAGATAGGCAGAGGTACAGCAAGTGCACCCATGATTAGCCGAAGATACTTGGTCCCACCAATCGTCCCTTGTGACAGGTGGAAAGCCTTTCGCCAATCGGGCACTTTCCAATTCCGGGCAACGTTGTTTTTATCAGAAAACTGAAAAAACACATTTTTGAATTGCCCGACCCAGGAATCAAACCCGGAACCTCATGTGGTCAACTCCGTCACCGGACCAAAGTATGAAATTCGACACAATTAGTGTTTAAATTATGCGGAGGAGTGCAGAAACCTACTATTTTTAAATAAAATGCATTAAAGATACATTAAACTAACAAGAATGAACAATACACACACTATATTCATATGATATACATGATAATATCTACACATGTATACTTACTATTTTCTTAACGGCTAAAGTCAGTTTTGTCAGTCAACCTTAAAAGAAATGTTAAGCCAATGGTCGAATTGCTACCACAGGCGATCGCTAGTTGTATTAAATGTTCTAACACTAGTAATGTTAATATTATAGCTGACCCGGCAAACGTTGTTCTGCCTTTTTAACTACTCTTATTTTTTCTCTCTCTTCTCGAGTTTTAGCGAGACTAATGAACAGCAAATGCAGCAAATAGATTATTTTTCTATCATATTATGACAAAAACCTGACTGTCCAAATCAATTTATCGACTTAATGGCTCAATTCAAGTATCCGAGTATGATAAGTATCCAATAAATGGCGCTGTGATAAAAGCTCAAACGTATAACCTATCTATAAAAATGCATGTCGTGTCTGATGTCTTTTACTATAGAAATATCGTTTCACGTTTTTGTGGTCGAACTTTTTCGAACTGCTTTTTTTGTTTTTTATATCATTAGATAGCAAACGAGCCTCTGGGCAGATGCCCTAGGCAGAAACCTTGGGCAGGTGCCTTTCCCCTCGCGGCCAATTTTTTAACGAGGTTGGCCTTCCTCGTACACTGTGCGCAGGCGAGGGCAGAGCCCCCACCTTTGCACCGCGGGCCTTGCAGGCCCGCCATCCCACGACCCGAAGGTCCCCTGAGCCGAAGCTCCCCATGCGCGCAAAGCGCGCTGCGCACCTCTACCCCCTCTTCAAGAAGAGAGGTTCGAGAGCGCCCACCTCGGTCCAATTAGCTTCTCCAGGGTGCAGCATCTAAAATACCTATAACAATAAATGTTTACCTTTGGGAACCTTTTACACTACCGTCCCTCTTCCATTAACTCCCATTTTACCAAAACACTCACTATAACTAATTTTTAACACAAAACAACGTTTTGTTGGGTTAGCTAATAATAATAAAAAAAAGTTAATTTGATAACAGAAAAACATCTCGGGAAAAGTAAAAAAAATATTGAAAGATTTTCCCAATAAAGGCTCCTTAAAAGTCTTCAATTCAATATATTTTCTTCATAAAGTAAACATTCGGTCTACTATCACAAAAGGTTGGCCTGTCATCACTCAAATGTAACAATACAACCTTAATGATGACCTAGAGGGCTTCATTGTGGTAATCACAATCGCGAAAATTTGATTAATGATGAGAGGCTAGTTTTTGATTCCGGTTTTTGTTGGAAATGAGATATTTTGATTCAAATGCGAAGACAATAGAAATGTCATTTGTGTTTCTTTCATAGCACTGAAAAGAAATCATTAGAATACGTTTTAACGTAATATTTTATTATGTGTAAAGAGACTTTATAAAGAATTCATTATCAAGAAAGTTCTGTTCCTTTTTTTAAAGGGAGCCAGGATACGACTTGATAATAATTGGCTTATTTTTAGCGATAGCCAGGATCAATAGCTTTACGTTAATCAGAGGCACGACGCGACGGTTTTAACCAACAACTTCTATGTACTTAATTTTTTTGGTTTTAACACACCACCCATCAAACTCCGAGTTGCTACTGAAATTGAAATTAATCCAGAAAACTACTAATTAACATTTATTGCCATTAAAATATAATTCATTAAAAAATGTGAATATTTTGTTTTTAAAAATGTAGTAATCCTAGAAACTGTAATTTGTTCAAATTTATAATAAATTAAAAAAATATAAAAAATATTGAAACAGGAAACTATCGTGAGTTTCTTTGCTTGATTATTAAAACTACAAGGCAGTCGTTTTTAGTTTATATAAAAGAGAACGAATATGAATAAAAATGTATTTCTTGGCTCCTCTCGAGAGCTCGTTAACAGATCTTTAATTCAAGACATTGTCTTCATTCAGACCGGCGTTGTATTTTTTTCATTATAGTTGGAGTGACCGTAAAGCAATGAAAGCGTAAAAAATCGTTTAATAAAAACTAAGATAAAACAAAATTCACCATACGTAATGTATTTAGAATTTAATTAGAAAAATAAAGAATTTTAAGACATTCTCATGATCGAAACGCTGAAATAAGTATGAAAAACAATAATTTATAGACTTTTTCCCCCCAAATAGCCTAAAATTATATTTCAGCTAATTTTACACAATCTTTGTTTAACACATTTTTAATCTCTTATAGTTTCAGGAAGCTTATTGTAAAAGTATATAAATTGCCTTATAAGTGAGTTATTTATTTTATGTAGACTAGATTTACTTTGATTTGATGTATGCCTTTTATCAATAGTACTTGATATAGCTGAACCAAAATGATTTCTGTAGAATAAACAAAGCGAATTGAAAAGTACTCCGAGCATGCTGGCGTCTGTAAGAGCAAAAAACACTGAAAACTTGAGTTTTTTAAGTTTCATACTTTGAAAAAAAAATCAATGGTTGCTCCGTCGTCATTCAGACCAGAATATCTTAAGACTTAACAATAGTTTCACTTATCAAACAACTTTTAACTTCCGCTTCTAGAAGCTAAATATAACTATAGAGCAACAAAATCTAAAACTAATCTATATTAATCTATATTAATATTATAAATGCGAAAGTTTGGATGTTTGGATGGATGTTTGGATAGATGTTTGGATGGATGTTTGTTACTCAATCACACAAAAACTACTGAACGGATTTAAATGAATTTTGGCACACATGTAGATAATAACCTGGAATAGCACATAGGCTACATTTTATCCCGGAAAAATTAGGCAATCCCGCGGGATTCACCAAAAAATGTATAATGCAGCGGGCTGCACGCGGCAGCTAGTAATAAATATTTACGGGACAAATTACATTTACTGATGTAACCCCAAAGCAAGCAAATTATTTGCTTGTGTTATGGGTGTTAGTCAACGATACTAATACATAGAAATACATATATAAATACTATAATATACACTAATAAACACCCAAACCCAAAAATACAAACATTTATGCTCATCACACAAATGCTTGTACCCGTCGAGGATCGAACCCGAGCCACGTCGATTGCGTAGTCAGGGTCGGTAACCACTCGAACAACAGGGCGGTCAAAATATATATAATTAATTTAGAAATCCACAGAAAGTCCATAGTCATGCGAATATATTGTCTTCTATGATGTCTACTGATTAAGCTAAAAACAATTTTTAAATATTTTTTTTTTATTTCTCATGTTTTGTGGTTCTCTCATTAAATTGGACCCCCTCGGGATACGATCCCTTAGGGTAAAGATGGAAGAACATGACGATATTAAGTTAAAAATCCATTAACATTCACTCTGTTACTTCTAATTATATTTTAGTCTATAAGCTATTTTAAACAAAAAATATTTTGACTTTATTTGAATCACTGATTTTATTTTTAGTGCTGATAATCATGAATGAATAAATAATACTGCAGAGCTGATAACGGGCCAACCAAACTGAACTACGAATCTTTACTTAAGTATATGTTGTTATTGTGTACTAGAGATAAATTATATCTTTTGTTTCTGCTTTTACTTAGATCCAAACCGCCTTTTTTCAAAAACAAGGTCTAAATATAGTACCGAGCTTAATACCAGGTTTAGTTCTGATACTAAATGAAACGTTATTATAAAAACGAGTTTAGCGCTAGTTCGAGTATCTTCTATGGTTCTAACAGCGAGGGATTCCGAGTTCGTCGGGTTCTAAAGATTAGCCACCGCGATCCCTTTTATCTTTAATCTTCGATCGACATTTTTGATCGAAACCTCAAAATGTCAAACGATGCGTCAAACTTCGAATTTAGATTAAAAGCAAAGTTTACGTGAAAAGAGTTTACTTCAAATTCAATTAGAACAAAATTATTTATATGTCATTTTCAGCGCTGGGTACAACTTCATCTATATGAAATAGTAACAATCTCTCGTATTTGAAGAAAGTAATGAATGTGGAGAAAGCGAGACAAATCTCTAAGGGTCGTGATGTATAGGACTCGATTCTCTGCCAAACACGTAAGGGATCGTCATGAACATACATACATACATACCGTATGTATGTAATCTCTAAATTTGTATTACACCTTTACTGTTTCACAAACCACTTTTAATTTAAATAATATCGGCAACCGGTTCCGTCTTGTAGCCCTGAAGACGCCGTAAAAGACGAAAACAGTTGGCCACATTAAATTAAAGGTGGTTTGTGAATCAGTACAAGTGTATTAATAAAGTCACAAATGAAGTTTCACCAAGTGCCGACGACTAAGCATAAAATATATATGTAATCTCTTATACTCATGTAATGTACTGAAACAATTCTTTTTTATATCATAAGAGAGCAAACAAGCAGATGGGTCTCCTGATGGAAAGAGTCGACCATCGCCTATAGACAACAAAGGTGTTAATGGTGCGTTGCTATCTCGTGGCGAGGTCTAATACCACATGCATAAGTTCACCGGCTACCTTACCCTCCAATCCAGAATACGACAGTGATAAGCACTGACGCCATTGCGGCAGGAGGAGGAATAGGTAAGACGGTGGTACCTGGCCCGGGCGAGACAATGCAGAACTCTACCACTTAGTTGCCACGATGATAGTAAGTCGTATAGCCAATATTTCGCCTTTTACGACCTGCCTGGCAGAATGGCAGTTGGCCTATTCTTCAAAGAAGCTCGGGAACAACACGGGGAAGTCTCTCATATCTTAGCATCATCGTTTTATTCCAGACTCAGATTTTTCTAGATTTTTTAAATATCATAGTATGTTAGCGTACAAGGAGATGGTTCTCCTGATGGACAGAAATAACCATCGCCTATAATCACAAAAATGTTAATAGTACATTGCTTTCCGTTTGGTATGGATGGAAAAGAACATCCATTAGTTTACCGGCTACCTTACCCTCCAAATTAAAACATTAAAGTAATAAGCGCTGATGCTATAACAGCAGGAATAGATAAGGTAGCGAGGTGATATTCAACTAGCGTAAGACGTTGCAAAATTTAACCACCTTTTAAAAGTTACATAAAAGAAATATTGAGCTGACGTTAATTGTGAAGCTGGGATTTTAATCTGCAAATTAATCTTACCCCAAGCCAGTTAGAAACATGAAGTGTTTATTAAATTAAAAGATTCATTAGAGTAATAACAAAATAAATCACTAAAAATCGTGTAAAATATAACTCGCTAGAGAAATCAGTGCGGTTAAACTTCCAAATCTGTGAATTAATTTCCAATTCAATTTTGTCTCGCATTTGCATAATTGAATATTTTATTTTTTAGCCACAGATTTAATAAACCCAATCGGGTTTATTAATAAACAAGTTGGATTGTACGAAAGTCAGCGCTTATTCTCTCTCTCACATTTTTAAGGTTCCGTAGCCAAATGACAAGAAATGGAACCCTTATAATTTCGTCATGTCTATTCGTTCATATATCACAGTCATTTTAATTAGAGACTACGGATACTATATGGTTAAAACTTAAAAAATAGATGTTAGGAACCCCAAAAATGATGCAATATGATTTTAAACAGTTTTTTCCCCTGTGTTGGTCCCGGGCTCCTTTGAAGAATAGGCCAACTGCTTTTCTGCCAAGCAGGTCGTAAAAGGCAACCGAGTGGCTATGCACGTCACTACCATCGTGACTACTAGGTGGTAGAGTTCTGCATCGGCTCGACCGGGTCTGGTACCACCGCCTGACCTATTCCTGTCGCAATAGCGTCAGTGCTAGTCACTGTCGTGTTCCAGTTTGGAGGGTAAGGTAGCCGGTAAACTTATGTATGTGGCATTAGACCTCGCCACAAGATAGCAACGCACCATTATCTTTGGTGTCTATAGGCGATGGTTGACACTTTCCATCAGGAGACCCATCTGCTTGTTTGCTATCTTATGTTATATAAAAAAAAGTAAAACTATTGAGGGTAAGTTTTCATACGAGTTCAACGGGTTGAAAAATTTCAATAGAATATAGCCTTGTGTGGCGTTATTGGATAGGTCTTTGTAAATGATATCGAGGTTTCTAAAAAGTTTTTTGATTTTGCCAATATTTTTAAGATATTTGCTTTTGGAGTGGCAAAGAGAGCTTGAGATCGCTCTAATTTTTATATCCTCCAGTGTAAAATTATAAAAAAATGGGAATAGTGAATTCAACAAAAGCCTCAAACGAAAATTGGTTAGAACAAAATCGATCATGTGGTTTATGTTATGGGATAAGTTAGACAGTGACGTAAAATATTTCGGGAGCTGTATAAAATTAATTTGTTTTATAGTGTTTTCAAGAAATACAAACTTATTTTTGATCTCGTATCTATATACATATGTTTTATACATCATGTTTTTTTTGCTTTACGGAACCCTTTCGTCAGCGATGACGACTCGCTCTTAGACGGTTATTTAAATTTATATCGTAAGATAGCAAATAACCAAATGGCTCTCCTAACAGAAACACCCACCACACCTGTTTCGTTCATTATCACGTATTGCCACGTCGTAGTCAATGTGATAGAATGAGTGTTAATTTACATGAATCATTAAATAGGTTTATTAATATACCAAATTACCTATACTTTTATGCCTTAATACGTAAACTAGTTGAAACTACGCTGCTTTGCCCGCGTGCAAATTTATATTTAGGTAGTATATGTATGAAATTTTATGCAATAATTTAATTTTCATATCACCCCTCAGGGGATGAATTTCAAAAATCCCTTATTATTCCTCGTATACATCATTAGAACAACTCTTGTAAAAAATTCAACCTTCTTGGTCCAAGGGCTTAGGCTGGGCGTTAATACCTCAGTCAGTGAGCCGGGGCTTTACTTTTTATTTATTTATTTTAATTTTAAATTTATGCACGAACGTGTACAAAGGCGGATTTAATGCAATACGGCAATCTATATTTGTCAATTGTCGTAAAAATAGTATTTACGAGGGGGTGCACAGAAAAACTTATTATATTCGCTTATTATCAACGCAATTTCTTAATTAATTTATTAATAGTGTAATTAAATAAAGCATTCACATGATGTGATATTACAACATCTTTATCTTTATTGTATCGTGTCATTGCACAAAGCTTTGTGACGATAGACGCAAGTATAATAAAGCTGAAGAGTTTTTTTGTTTGTTTGTTTCTGGAATTATAAGTTGGATTTGAAAAATTATTTTTCATATGACAGCTACATTCATGAGAAAGGTACTATCAAGCATTGCGTTACAATTCTTAGTTAAGCTTAAATATCCATATTTGTAAACTAAGTCGGAAGAAAAAGCGCCATTGAGTTGCTATATCCGCGTCTGCTGGCGTAATGGTTAATTATACGTAAGTGCCATGTTTTACAAATATATTGGTTTTTAGTAGATCTAAAAAAGTCCGCCACACCATATATCTATCTATCTTTTATAAATAAGCCACAATAAGGAGTTTTGAGCCCAAAAGTGTCGAAAATTTATTAACCTATTAATAATAGGTGACTTTTGAGCAGTATTAATATGCAGGCATATTAATCTCTACCAACGAAAGTACTTAATCAACAAAAAATCTTAAGAAGATAAACTTTGGCCTTTATACCATGTTTTTTGGGTGCATAGTTTAGGAGAAAATGTAAAATGAAAATAATTCAACAATTGTATTTACCGAACGACTGTGCGAGACGCGGTGCGTTTTTAGTTCCCGTTCAATAACCAGGATTAATCCTTAATCCTGGTTGCTGAACGGGAACCAAACACTATCGAGAAGAGCAGAACTGTAAAAGCGTTAGGGTTGTTAGGGTTTCGAATGTGGAAGGATGTAGATACCGGGGAAGTCTAAGACTGACATACCACGACCAGCTGATCCAATCAAAATTTTCAATGTTGATTGCGATTTATTTCATCAGGGTCTTTATGTTAATTTTTTGTCCCCTGATTCAGGAACTTTGCCGTCACCAATCAATATGAGCTTGTTTGAGCGTCAAAAATTAAACAGATTTCCACAATGGGAAAGACTTTAAGCAAGATTTAATAATATCATAACTACAAATCCTTACTAAATACAAATATGGTAACTACACCAACCTATCAACAAATCGCACACCTATCCGGGGGTCCGTAATTTAATTTCGAGAGTCATGTGATCGATTAATGAAAAGTCGCCGGCCACATAAAACGATCATGTATCTCTCAACAACACCAGAAAATAGACGTGCAGTATATCAACTTTAAATTTTGAATATTCAATGTAGTACTTGAATACTCAAAATTTAAAGTAGATATATTATAATTTTTTTTTTCAAAGAAGGAGCAAACATGGTACTGTCCGTATCACTACCATCGTGGCTACTAGGTGGTAGAGTTCTACATTGTCTCGTCCGGGTCTGGTACCACCGCCTTACCTATTCCTGCCGCAATAGCGTCAGTGCTTGTCGCTGTCGTGTTCCGGTTTGGAGGGTAAGGTAGCCGGTAAACTTATGCATGTGGCATTAGACCTCGCCACAAGATAGCAACGCACCATTAACATCTTTGGTGTCTATAGGCGATGGTTGACTCTTTCCATCAGGAGACCCATCTGCTTGTTTGCTATCTTATGACATAAAAAAAAATCAGTCTACTGCAAAAGGAGCCGATCACACGTCTACTCCGCGCGGGCCGCAAAATGAGGGTAGGAGTATAAATTGTGATATAATTACGAAAACCGGCCAAGTGCAAGTTGGATTTGCGCACGAAGTATTCCGTAGGTACATCTAAAAAATGGCAAAAATCACGTTTGGTGTATGGAAGCTCCGTTAAATATTATTTTATTTTAGTTTAATTATTTCTTTTTAAAGTAAAACTGTATTATACATTAATATTATAAATGCGAAAGTTTGGATGTTCGGATGGATAGATGGATGGATGTTTGTTTCTCAATCACGCAAAAACAGCTAAATGGATTTGAGTGAAATTTGGCACACAGGTAGGTGATGACCTGGAATAGCACATAGACTACTTTTATCCCAGAAAAAGTTGCTGATCCCGCGGGATTCACCAAAAACTGTTGTTATGCAGCGGACTGCACGCTGCAACTAGTAAATAAATAAATATTCTGTATTTCAAGCGTCTACCAGTTGTCGTTATTGAGGTCGAGAAAAAAAATTACAAAAAAAATCATGTTTGTTGTATGGGCTTTTAAATATTTATTTTATTCTGTTTTAGTATTTTTTGTTATAGGGGCAACAGAAATACATTATCTGTGAAAATTTTAACTATCTAACTATCACGGTTTTTGAGATACACTCTGCTGACAGACGGACAGATGAACAAACAGACAGAGAGAAGGACAGACGGACAGCGGAGTCTTAGTAATAGGGTCCCGTTTTACCCTTTAGGTATGAAACCTTAAAAGGTTTAATAAAGCCAATGCTTTTACAATTCGGCTCTTCTCGGTAATGTTCGGTTCCCATTCAGCAACCAGGATTAACGCGCCGCGTCTATCATTTTCGCTATAATGAAAGAAAATTCAGATGCGCTCAAGAATATCAAAAGAACGTTTTCTTTGCAATTTTGTGACCTTCCCACCCCCTTACGCTATACTTGAATCTGAAGATTTTCTAAATTTTAGGTGGCAATTAGCTCACCATACCTTAATCTGACATGATTTAGTTTTCTCATGTCACTTTTTTTTTAAATTTTTTATCTGTATTTTTTTCCCACGATTGAAATGAAAAACATTATTTTACCTTTTATTTTTGCTATAATTTAATCTATTAAATTCAATAGGTCCCTACGACGCTCGAGTAACTACCCATAGTTTCTGGGTGGTAGAGTTCTGCATTGTCTCGCCCGGGTCAGGTACCACCTATTCCTGCCGCAATAGCGTCAGTGCTTGTCGCTGTCGTCTTCCGGTTTGGAGGATAAGGTAGCCGATAAACTTATGCATGTGGCATTAGACCTCGCCACAAGACAGTAACACACCATTAACAGCTTCGGTGTCTATAGGCGATGGTCGACTCTTTCCATCAGGAGACACATCTGCTTGTTTGCTATCTTATGACATAAGAAAAATTTAGCGTCTTGGACTCCCTTATTATTATAATAGTATAGATATATTCAATATTCATACTCCAATTGGATAACATATAATATAATTATAATATCACTAGCTGTGCCCGCGACTTCGTCGGTCGTCCGCGTGGGATTTTTTAAAAAAAAAGTAAACAATAAGTCAACGATGTCATTACATGTAAAAGTGTTTCATTACGTTAACGCGATGTATTTTCGTGCAGCGACATCTAGTTAATGTGCACTACATTACGCTCTACGCTATGCTTTCTTACGATTAATTTTATTTCCCGTGGGAATGAGATATTTTCCTGCGGTAAAAAGTAACCTATGTCCTTTCTCAACGTCTTATCTATGTTTATGCCAAATTTTATCAAAATCGGTCCAGTGGTTTAAGCGTAACAGACAGACAGACAGACAGAGTTACTTTCAAATTTATAATATTAGTATGGAGTATGGATAGTATGGATAGTATGGATTTTAGAACTAATAGACCATACCAAATAATAATTGGTATTGACAAGAATGTTTAATTGCGTGAAAAAGGGCTAAATCTGCTTTTAGGAAGTAAACCCCGTAAAAGAAACTTTTCAAGAGTGTCAGATAAATTGCAAACTTTACACGCAAGGAAACTTTCGGGATTTCATCTTAAACCTACTTTGGAAAGTTTATTACCGTTGTGTAATGGAACTGTATTAGAATAGAATAATATAACGAAATAGACAATCAGTGAAAATAAAAATAAATATATAGCAGAAAAACATAAAAAAACAAGTATTTGAAAAAAAACATACAAAAAAATAAAGTTAAATAAATGTATAATTATTATTTTATTGTTACTTCTTTTTTGACATATTGAATTTAATTTTAATTTACCTTTGACATATATGTTACGTTATGTATATACGTATACGTATAAATTATACAAATGTATCCTGAATTGAATAAAAATGATTGAAATTGAAAATCGAACTTAAAATTTAAGAAAAAAGATCTGCAAACCGATCGACCGATTCCGGTCAATCAACCCTACAAAACATTCCTGAAGCTTCCCGCTAAATTCCTCAATTTATTAATTTAATTTTAATTTACCTTTGACATATACATCACGTATCCTTTTTATTTAATTCAGGATACAAATGTATCCTGAATTAAATAAAAAATATTGAAATTGAAAATTGAACTTAAAATTTAAGAAACAAGATCTGTAAACTGATCGACCGAGTCCGGTCTACCAATCCTTACAAGTTATTCCTGAAACTTCCTGCTAAATTGAGGTATTTTATACTCTAAAGGTATTCTATGCTCTATATCTAAGCATAGATTTCTTTAGAGTTTAAAAATCTAAAGTTTGTTAAAAATTTCTATTTTGATTTATGAAAAGCTGTATATTTTTAAAAGGATAATCAATTTTGATATCTAAAGTGTACAATATGCGAGCATTGTACGCTTTAGATATCAAAACTCGTCGTGTCTATTGCAAATGTATTTATTTCTATAGTCATACTCAAAACAATAAATACCTATTCCCTAACTAACTCAATCATGGAAAAAACCAACATGAAAACATCATTATTTGATGTCAATTATATTAGAATAAGAATTGATGTATCAAGAATTGAAGTAAGTCCATTGGCAAAATAGACAAATTGTTATTTGGAGATTTAATAACATAGGTAATGAAGAATCCGTTTTTATTGCGAGTGGAGTAAAATATATTTCAGAATAATAATACGTAATTTGATATTAAAGAAATAGTTGTATTGAATATTGGTCCAATATATATTGGGCCGATATATTACTTAATGAATATTATATATATGAATATTTACGACGACTGAAATGATTAAGCTCTATTGCATGAACGAATACTTTTAGCCAATGTTGATCCGGCCCTATTTGAATAATAGACCATCTATTATTTTTCCAGGCAGTTCGTAAAAGACGAACGATTTGCTAATTGTGTCACTTTCATCGAGACTACTAGGTGATAGAATTCTAATAATATAGAAATATATAATTCTAGAGAGGTGATGGTTTTATCCACAAACCAGCGTCTTTCTTTTCGGTGGCATCGCGGAGATCACATAAAACAGTTCACGACAAAAAGCAAATTCATATATTAACTAGCTGTTGCCAGCGACTTCGTTCGCGCGGACTTCGTTTACTCCGCACAGCACCTGGCCGCTAGGTGATAGCGTGATAATATGTAGCCTATATGTTGACCCGACCTGTTAGTAATATTCATGCAAAATTTGAAGTAAATTCATGCAGTACCTTTTGAGTTTACCCGGGACATACATACAGACAAAAATTCTAAAAACTATATTTTTGTCTTCGATATCGATTGCAGATCACGCCCCAAGTATTCTTTTAAAAAATATTCAATGTACAGTTTTGACTTTCCTACGATTTTATTATATGTATAGAAGATATGTGAAGCAAAAACTTTAGAACGATTACACGAACGGTAGAGTTTGAAATTTTGTACTTGCAATTAACTTATTAAAAAAACATTACGGAAAGTGAAGAAACCTAATATTTTTTATATTCAACACTATCTTCGGCACCTGGTGAAACTCCATTTTCGTACAATATTTTATATCGATAACACTTGTGCTGTTTCACAATAAACTAATATACATATTATCCAACCGGTTTCGCTTCTATAAGCATCATCAGGGTAATTATAAATTAAAACTAGAAACAAAACAACATCTAAGCGTCCTGATTTAACATTTTATAGTATGACAGCATCATACTCTGTATGTATTATGTATATGTATACTAATATTTTTATTTATTATACATATACATAATTTATAATTAATAAATTGCATTAGAAATAAAAAAAAATAAAAAGTCTGTATCGCCTCTGTGGTCTAGTTTTTTTTTATAAGATAGCAAACAAGCGGATGGGTCTCCTGATGGAAAGAGTCAACCATCGCCTATTGACACCAAAGATGTTAATGGTGCGTTGCTATCTTGTGGCGAGGTCTAATGCCACATGTATAAGTTTACCGGCTACCTTACCCTCCAAACCGGAACACGACAGCGACAAGCACTGACGCTATTGCGGCAGGAATAGGTAAGGCGGTGTACCAGACCCGGGCGAGACAATGCAGAACTCTACCACGTAGTAGCCACGATGGTAGTGACTCGATAGCCAATCGGTCGCCTTTTACGACTTTTTTTTTTATTATCGATAGGCAAGCGCTTAAGCTAAGATGAGGCCTAAGATGGAACGCGCTTCCCTAGAAGGTACTTGTTCACTCTTCTCTTGAAGATCTCCAGATTGTACTCGTCCGGGAACACAGACTCAGGAAGCATGTTCCAGTCCTTTGCGGTTCGAATGAAGAATGTTGAGTCAAACCGCTTTGTCCGGGTACGTGGAACGTCCACCATATAACGATGCCTAGATTCTGTGCACCTCGACGATCGATAGAAAAACGGGGATGGCGGAATTAAGTCGTGCAATTCCGCAGCGCACTCTCCAAAGTGTATTCGATAAAAAACCGATAAACTAGCCACTCTGCGGCGATGACCGAGGCTCTGGAGTTTTTTGCCTACCAGATCATCGTCGTTTATGAGCCTCTTGGCACGCCTCTCGATGGCCTCAAGTGTCTCCAGCTGGTATTTAGCGGATCCATCCCAGAGGTGAGAGCAGTATTCCATGCACGAACGGACTTGTGCTTTATAAAGGTTGAGCAACTGTCCCGGACTGAAATACTGTCTCACCTTCGCCAGAATACCAAGCTTTTTTGAGGCAACTTGGGCTTTAGATTCAATGTACGAACCAAAGTTGAGAGTTGGCGTTAACGTGATACCAAGGATCTCGAGGTGGTCATTTATCGGCACGGACACACCCTGGAAAGACGGAGACAGATGGAGCGGACTCCGTTTAGCGGAGAATAGACACGCCTGGGTCTTAGTTGCATTAAACCTGACCAGATTAGCATCGCCCCAATCGGAGACTGCCTCTAAGGACAGATTCATACGATCGACCATTGCCTCTCTGAGAGACCGGATCTGTGCCGTACTGGCCCGCGCATTGGATACGTAACTCTCCACAACAGTGCTATCATCTGCGTACCCATAGATACCGGGCTTTAGCAGATTGTTAGTGTGTAGCAGGAATAGAGTTGCGGAGAGAACTGATCCCTGAGGGACTCCGGCATTTATAGCCATTTGGTCGGATGAGCAGCCGTCGACGACTACTCTGATCGACCGGCCACTCAGAAAATCTGAGATCCAGGCGCAGAGACCAGTAGGCAGACCATACGATGGAAGCTTACCAATAAGACTATCATGCCAGACCCTGTCAAAGGCCTTCGAGATATCAAGGGAGACAGCTAGTGCCTCACCATGCTTCTCGATGGCCGAGCTCAAAATGTAAGTGGCATACGCTAGAAAATCCCCAGTAGACCGATTTCGGCGAAACCCGTATTGGCGGTCACTCAGTAGTTCGTTCGCTTCTAGGTGCGCCATTAGCCTGCTGTTCAGTACACGCTCCATAGTCTTGCAGAGTATGGACGTGAATGAAATTGGTCTATAGTTGGAGGGGTCGGCACGACTGCCTTTTTTGGGCACAGGCTGCACGTTGGCAAGCTTCCATGATTTAGGCACTTTTCCAGTAGCCATCGAAAGGCGAAAGAGGCGTGTCAAAACAGGAGCGAGTTCAGGTGCACAGGTTTTCAGTACTATGGCTGGAATTCCATCAGGGTCACTGGCTTTGTTCACGTCCAGATTCCGCAGCGTTTTAAGAACCTCAGTCTGACGGATGCGAATTTCCGGCATGTTCACCTCGCATCTAGGTAGACTGGGTGGTTTCGCGTTGGCGGGATCCAGACGTGAGTTTTCCGCGAATAGAGTAGCGAACAGGTTCGCTTTCTCTACGGCGGTGTGAGCCAGCGTCCCATCCGGTTTCAGCAGTGGAGGGAGTGACGGGCGGCAGAAATTCGATTCAACCGACTTTGCCAGGGACCAAAAGGCTTTACTACCTGAGGGGTATGAAGCCAGTTTGTTCCCAATACGGCTGACGTGGTCAAATCGAGCTTTCAGTAGAGCCTTTTTGCAGGACTTGGCGGCCCGGTTGAAGGCTTTCTTCTTCTCCGACACGTCCTTGGCCTTGCGGTGTCGAGCATCTACCCAAGCCAGATATGCCTCTTGCTTTAGCGCCTCAGCGCGTCTACAATTAGCTCTGAACCAGGGATGAGCTTTACTGGACATGGCTACGTCGCAGAAAGGAATAAAATACTCCATTCCTTGCCGCAGCACATCTGTCACAGCATCCGTGCAGGCCGAGGAGTCTTCAGAAGAAAAGCAGACAGGCCGTCAGGGATAAGACGCAAAGAAGGAACGCATCTCGTCCCAGTCTGCTGACTTGTATCGCCACACGCGCCGAGAGCCCCTGGGACTGGGATCGGGCAGCGAGTAGACGGATACAGATTTCACCAGACAGTGATCGGAGCTGCCAAGGGGCGAGGAAATCGCCACCGAGTAACGGTCTAGATCCGTAGTCAGCAGAAGATCCAAGCAATTGGCTGTATGGCTCTCAACGTCAGGAACACGCGTCGCTCCTTGAACGAGCTGGGTGAGATTCAATGCTACAGCGAGTTTACGCATCTCTCTCCCAGCGAGGTCAGTGCACTGGTATGGGTATAGCCACTCCTGATGGTGGGCATTGAAATCCCCCAGAAGCATTAGCTGAGCGGAAGGGTATTTGTGTTGAGCAGCATCCGCCGCCTCACTTAGGTACTCTGTAAGACCGATCGTCTCCTGGTCTCCGCTGTGCGCTCGGTAGACACAGGCATAGAGAAGCTTCTCTAGGCCTGTGTCCACCAGTGTCCATAGTACGGAGTAGCGGGGGTCTTCTAGATACCGGAGACGCCGAAAGCAGATGTCGTCATGGACGTACGCGCACACACCTGACCAAGCTTTAAAATTATGCTCCAGGGTGTAGCCGGGATAGGTTAAGTACGCCAAATCAGACGGGCACTTTATCTACGTCTCTGTGAGGAACAAGATACATGGTTTATAAGTCTCCAGGTGGAAATGGACTGCAGCGAGATTAGAATGTAAACCTCTGATGTTGGTGAGGTCTACTTTCATTGATAGGGAGTGCTGCCGCTGTACAACGTTATTCCTGTACCTTGTCCTTTTCATTTAATAGAGTGAGTGAAGTAGGTGTGAAGACGGCAGTGAATCGAGGCGCTATACTTCCGGACCTGAGACACACACCTCGAAGTTACACTATTGGGGACTAGTCTGGAGACTGCGGGGACGCCCGAGCCCCCCCAAGAATGTCCATAGGGCCCTCTCATCCGGTCGCCAACCGGCACTATGGCGCATTTTGGGATTTTTCGCTAGTTAGCGGGGCAGCCTTTCACATGTGGCTAGCACGTTACTTGGGCCCCCTACTGACTAGCGGTCGGCCAGCGGTGCACCGTGCCTCGGATCCCGCTACCCTCCATGACTAGTCTCCAGATGCATCAACGTCAGCGTGTATCAGATCATCTAGATTGTATAGGCGCAACTGATTCGACCCGTCTTCACTAAAGCTACATCAGCGTTAACATGACGGAAAACGGACGCTTGGCGCCACGACTTCAGCTGATGGGTGGTCCTTATAGCCGTGACATATGTCTCCCACCATATCACCTGTTTAGCACCACCCAGGGGCCACGTGTATGGATACAGAATTCCGGGTGTTCTCCCACGGACGAAGGTGATTCAGCCCCCAACGACTTGCCTGGCAGAACGGCAGTTGGCCTATTCTTCGAAGGAGGCCGGGACCAACACGGCGAAAAAAGAAAGTTTCGGTGTCGTTGTTGGCCACATGAGGTAATGGCTTCGATTTGCCAAGAATAACGTTACTCGGGATTGGATAAGTACCAATTTAATGATAGGTTTGCCACCTATCACACTGTAGGACTAAGTATCTTCGGCTAATCGTGGGTGCTCTGGTTGTACCTCGGCCTTCCTCTTTGGGGATACGTGCGTGAAGATACTTCTTACTTTTAAAAAGTACTATTCATATTTATAAAATAATTAAACTAATCATGTTCACAGAATATGTTTAGTTTAATCATAAGACGTTCAAGTTTGAAGTTTAAATCCACCATGAATTGTTTAACAACGGGTACCTTATTATTAAAGGTATCAAGTTTCAAAGCTCCAAGTGCCTTTAATTAACTGTGATATTTGCTAATGTTGATTATATAGTTTGCCCCTTGAAGGCATTTTCAAGACCCTTACAATGTTGAGACGTTTTGATAACATGCTGTATGACTACAGACGCCATGATGGAACGGCAACGCCGTGGAATGAATCCATGTCAGAGATTTTGGTAAATCACTCCAACAGCTTTTAAATAAGGTTTCTTCACTTGTATCCCCGAAGACGAAAAGTACAACAAATGCACCCACGATTAGCTGTAGATAATTAAATATTCACATAATGTGATAGGTGGCAAGCCTATCACCAATCAGGAACTTATTCAAACTCAGCCTACGTTATTTTTATCAGAAAATTGAAATTTTTGAATTGCCCGATTCGGAAATATAACCCAGTAACTCATGTGGCTACTGACTAACACCGACACCGAACAACTAGACCACGAGGCGATACAGAAGTTTTCACTATCTAACTTTCCTTATGTATTTTTTTAAACAAAACAAGAATTTTTTCATGCGTATGGTTGAAACAGCGACCGTCTTGCTTTCGAACCAGGCAAAGTTCTTCTAACTGAAATGATGAGTTGATGGTTTCATGTGGCGGAATTCTCTTTTACCTTTGATCGATTCTGTCGATTGTACTGATCGATACAATTTTATCGAAATCGCTTTACCTAAAGCTTCCTTCGCAGCAAATGTTCGCAGCGAGCGGGTGAAGTATCGGTCGTACATACTATATATATATAAATAATTAAGGAAAAATTTTGGACCCCTTTTTAAGACAAATGCGCAAAAGCATTTGTCTCCCTTAAGCCGGGACGCTCTTCCACTGAGCTAGTGTCGACAGGCTCGAGGCGGCGAAATTCCTCTTTGCTATATGATCTTTTTTATTTTTTTTATTTTTTATTTACGCAATGTAAAGCATACAAATGCTCCCACTCATCGCGCATATTTATTTATTTTTTGATCTGAATTTATCTAAATTTATTCATTTTTATATTAAAATCGCTTAATCGCCTCTGTGGTCTAGTTGTCCAGTGTTGGCGTTGACCACATGAGGTCACGGGCACGATTCCCGGGTCGGGCACTTAAAAATAAAGTGTTTTTTCAGTTTTCTGATAAACACAAAGTTGTCCGGGATTGGAAAATGCCCGGTCGGCGATAGGCTTGCCACCTATCATATTTGTGGGACCAAGTATCTTCGGCTAATCGTGGGTGCACTGGTTGTACCTCTGCCTACCCCTTCGGGGATACGGGCGCGAAGACACTTTTACTTTCTTTATATTACAATCTGAATTTATGTATAAAGTCGGGGCAAAAATATTTCCGTATTGTTCATACAAAGAAAAATATTTTAAGGTATAATTTTTTATTTATATATTGTATGAAGTATGTGTCGTTTTGATCGATGACTTGTTCTCTCTCTCATTCCTGTAGAAATTTTAAGATTTTTGATTAAAAAATCTGACAGGTAGTGTTCACAGTGTTCTTGCGGGGTTTGTTTTATGCTTCCTAAAGAGTTCTGCAATGACCGAAACAGGTGGAAGTCTGATGGACCAAGGTCAGGGCTATACGGAGAATGCATCAACACATCCTAGCCAAGCTCCCTCAGTTTTTGCTGCGTGGCTATAGATGAGTGCAGTTTGGAGTTGTCATGATGAAACACCACGCCCTTCCTATTCATCAGCTCCGGCCGGTTTTTCTCAATAGTGTTTTAACCTCATCAGCTGCTGACAATAGAGGTCAGAATCGATAGTTTTACCCGATGCCAAAAGTTTGTAGTGGACGATTCCTTTCCAATCCCACCATAAACAAAGCATCACTTTGTTCCGAGTCAGTCCTAGCTTTGCCACGGTCTTGTTCATGCTTCGACCATGATCTTTTTCACACATTCTTATCGCAAGTTACCCAATTTTTATCACCAGTAATCAACTGTTTAAGAAATGGTTCGGAATTGTTACGTTTCAACAAGAATCGCAAATGAAAACACGTTGCATTAGGTTTCTCTCAGTGAGATCATGTGGTACCGAAATGTCAAATGTTTTTTCTTGTACCCAGACTTTCGTTAATTGACGTAAAACTGTTTTATGATCAACATCCGCAATGTCGTAGCTACTAATATGTCGATCTTGCATCATTTTCTCAAAGATGGCACTGATTTTATCTGTGACTGGGCGTCCAGAGCGAACCTAATCTTTCACACTAAAATTTACATACTTGAAACGCTTGAAACCACATTTGTGCTACTCTTATTGATAACGTATTAGGTCTGTAAACCGCACAAATTTTATTCGCGGCGTTTGTTGCATTTTCACCTTTTTTGTAACAAAACTTTAAAATGTAGCGAATTTCTTCGTCACATACGTTCATTTTTCTTGCTTGAAAAACAATTTAAAAATGGCGGGAACTAGTTTTATTTAATTTATTGCATCTTCAGGATATGTATTAAAATCAGCCAGTTACATTCAGTACAGCCAAAGAGGGTTGATTACTAATAATACATTCAAAATACGAAAATACTTTTGCCCCGACCTATTATTTTTATATTGATGCTCATAAATACATACATATTCCCTAACTTCAGTTAGTTAGGGAATATGTATGTATTTATGAGCATCATGGAAAAAACCAACATGAAAACAGTATTATTAGATGTCAATTATATTAGGATAAGAATTGATGTAGCAAGATTGGGAGTAAGTCCATTGACAAAGTAGATAAATTGTTATTTGTAGATGTAATGACATAGGTAATGTAGAATCCGTTTTTATTGCGAGTTTAGTAAAATACATTTTAGAATAATATTAGGTTTAATATTAAAGACATACTTGTATTGAATATTGGTCCGATATATAACGTAATGAATATTATATGAAGATTTATGACGACTGGAATGACAGCTTCATTAAATTTCCTAAATTTCAACTTTTTTAACCCATATCCCCCAAGTTTACAAAATATTTATTAAACGCGGTTAAGTTAAGGTGTTAATATTGTTACGAATAATCTAGAAACGTGTAGAGTTTGAACGCTGGAGAGATCTAGAAATAAAAGAAAGAGATACCTACTCTATCTACTATAATGAACTTTGTGGTAAATGGCATAAGGTTAAAAGTAGTGTGTACTAGGATTTATGAGTCATAACTTGTTTACAATAAGAAGTAATAAGAAGTGATTCATTGTTTCCCGATACATTTAGAATTTTCTGGATCCAGGTAGAACTTTACCCTGGGTATAAATAGAGATGTGTTGACAAATACAGGGCAGTTTTTATCAAGCGATCGAGAGCGATACTTTAAAGTGACCAGTGCGAAGTGAGTATTCTATTGTGTAGTCGGTTAAGTTTAGCATTAGTACAGTGAGTGACTAGTGTTATTTAGAGTATTTAAGTAATACGTGGTGTTGTAAATTCACGGATTTAATATAAGAGGTGTTTTCTTACCATTACGAACCCGAGGTGCGTAACAATATAGAATTTTACGGAATATATTTAACTTTAAGGTAATAACTAAAAAATGATGTATGGAGTCACGCCCGTGTTCTTTAAGTACGAGTGTATTTTTAATAGTGTCTCATAATTATAAATTTTACTCCATGTTGATCTGGACCCCTTTTAAAAAATAGGCTATCTGTCATTCTGTCAGGCAGTTCGTAAAAGACAAACAATTGGCTATGCGAGCCACTTCCATCGTGGATACTAAGTGGTAGAGTTCCGCAACGTCTCACCTGGGTATTTGGTACCACCGCCTTACCTATTCCTGTTTCAATAGCATAAATTCTTATCATTGTCGTGTTCTATTTTGGAGGGTAATCTAGCCGGTTAACTTATGCATGTGGTGTTTCCATTCCTTTACGCGAATAGCAATGCACTATTAACATTTTCGTGTCTAAAGGCGACGGTTTATCTAGACCTCAGGAAAGTAATCTGCCTGTTTGCCATCTTATGACAAAAAAAGATCAATAAAACTGGGATGCTGTCACTTAACTAATAGTTAATTGACAAAATAATTTAATAATAATAAATATCACTGGAAAATTACAAGAGTTGATCTAACCGATCATTTGCATGCGATATGAGTCAGTCAACTACACAAATATTTAAGAGTAAAATATCTTCACGCTTGTATCCCCGAAGATGTATGCAGTGGTACAAATAGTTCACCCACGATTAGCCAAAGATACTTATGGCCAATTGCACTAATATTGTCTTAGCTTAGGACAATCCTAAATAGTATGCTGTCACTTCTTGTGTTAAATGAAAAAAAATGACAGCATACTGTTTAGGATTCTCCTAAGACAATGTTAGTGCAATTGGCCATTAGTCCCACAATGTGATAGGTTGCAAGCCTATCGCCAACCGGGAATTTATTCGATCCCGGGCAAAGTTGTTTTTATCAGATAATATTTTTGATTTGCCTGATCCAGGAATTGAACCCAGGACCGGTCAACACTGACACCGGATCACTACACCACAGATGCAAGAATAAAAAACTTGAGAGGTGTTAAGGGACACCCGGATGGAACGAAGTTCCTTTTATTATTATTTAATATACACTCAACAAAAATAATCGTCGCGACACCACACTGTTCAATGCGAAATAGAAATGAAAATATCTGGCTTGCTTTCTATAAGAGAGAGAGAGAGAGAGAGAAACATCCGCACGCAGTACAGCTTACAATACCTTACTATAGCAAAAAGTGTCGTGACAACTTTTCGTAAGATTTTTTCCGTCTAGCCCCCTTTCACAACGCGCGATAAGGAACTTCGTTCCAATAAGGATAAAAATATCAATAAGCGAATTACCCCCAACCCTTTAGCGAAACGTTTATTAAGAGTAATAACACGGTAATAACCGGGTCGTTGTTCACTGGATAACCGTTTCATGGATATTTATGACGGCGTACACGAAAAAATCTTCGCAAAATGTAATATGTACACGTCGTCATTAATTCAGTATTAATCAGACGAAACCTTTTTCCAGCGTTTTTCGTTTGTGTTGAATTTAAATATTCTATACTAGCTGACCCGACAAACGTTTTTCTGCCTTTTTAACTACTCTTTTTTTCTATATTTTCTCACCTTTTAAACATTCCCTGGACTTCAACAGTTAATTCAAAACCAAAATTAGCCAAATCGGTTCAGCCGTTCTCAAGTTTTAGCGAGACTAACGAACAGCAATTGATTTTTATATATAACAAGATAGATAAATAGAAGCTAGATAAATACGTGAAGAAAAGACTTTACACCCCTTTCTACGATAACTACGCGTACAATTGTAAAAATAGCTAGTTAGCGAAAATAACCGAGTTCGGGCTCATTGGTTTTGTTGTTATCATAACTTTTTATTATTTAAAATGACGGGAGTCTCAAGATGGAGCCAAAAGAGTGACATTGGAGTTCACAGGCCGAATGTTCTAAGATAGTCGAGTTGTTACTTGTGATGCCGCTGTTTGGTACCACTGAATAGTTTAGGGGAAGAACCAGCATGCCAACTTCTGTCAATATGACGGTCTTCGAAATAATGTCACCATTCTGGAAGTTGATAACGTTAAACAAGGATGTGTAAAAGGAAGATCTTCATAGTCAGGCAAGATGTAAGCGATGTAGATTGCTTGATCGCTATATATGAGCATATATATATATGACGAGTCATGAGTCATATATATATATATATATATATATATATATATATATATATATATATATATATATATATGACTAGGATCTAAAAAAGTTTTTCTGAAGATGGTGATTTTTTTTTAAAATTTTAATTGGAATATCGATGGTGGAGAGGAATGATGGAAAGTATCGATGAAGATGAAGGTGGTACACGTTGATCCAAAAGAAACATATTCACTCTACTCTTAAAGGTTCTAGGGCTATATTTTTCTGGAAAAATAGACCCAGCCATTTCGTTCCAAGCCTTGGCTATTCGAACCAAAAAAGAGTTGTCAAACTGTTTTTACGATTTTTTGGTATATGTATAACGTACGGATAAATCTTCTGCCTGCGTCTAGTGGTCCGATAAAGGAATGTTGAGGGTCCAACTCCAAAAATTTCGAAGAGAGCTTTCGCACACTCACCAAAATGCATCCTATAAAAAAACTGATAAGCTTACCTTACGACGATACTCAAGTGTTTGTAATTTTCTATTTGTGAGCTTGTCGTCGTTTATCATCTTACGGGCTCTTCGGTCTATAGAGTCTAAAGCTTCTAGTTGATATTTGGCTGAACCCTCCAAAAGGTGACTGCAGTACTCCATGCATGATCGAACTTGGGCCGTGTACAGGTTTAGTAACTGTTCAGAGCTGAAATAACGCCGTACCTTCGGAATCATTCTCAACTTCTTGGAAGCTATATGTGCCATTGACTCGATAAGTTAGCCGAAGTTATAATTTAGTTATACAATAATAAATAGCGGTATGGATACACACCAGAAGTTAGGTGTTAGTTCGTAATTACTCTTTTTTGTAGAAAAAGACACGCTTGTGTTTTGGAAGGATTATAATTTACAAGATTGGCATTACCCCAATAGGGCGCCAATCTTGTAAATTTTGAAATTTCAAATTAACCGGCTGCATGTTAACGCGCTCTATCGTGGACTCTTTAAAAAGACTGTATTACATGAAAACTTGCTCGCGAGTTAGACATATATTTCTTTATACGATATATTCATTGGCACAGCCAGTAATGTCAGGTCTTAAAAGTTCATCAATGTGCAGCAGAAACAAGGTAGCAGAGAGGATAGATCCCTGAGGTAACCCGGCATTAATCGGGAGTCGGTCGGAAGTCGGAAGAGTAGCCATCTAAGACCACTCGAATCGACCGGTCTCTCAGAAAATCGGATATCGCTTATATACGCTTGAAGCATGTTACATGTAACCATAGCGACAGGATAACATCTTTGGTGTCTATAGGCTATTTTTTCGAAAATCAAGAAGAGAAATCTCTTAGGGAGACTAAAATAGAGAATCTACATGTGACACGTTTCATATGTTGATTATATGTTACTTTATGTTACTTTACCGGGGAAGACCAAGACTCACATACCTACCATGATCAAATTGATCGAGTACTATCCGAAGGTGATGTCAAGAGTCTTCGCAACTGGCGTGTGTGTATGAAGAGAGTAATGAATATGGAGGAAGCGAGACAAGCCTGCAAGGATCGTGATATATGGCGCTCGGTTCTCTCTGCCTACACCGTAAGGGATCTGGCGTGAAGATATGTATGTATGTATATGTTACTTTACTTACTAGCAAAGCCGCGAGGCTCGGCTAGTCGTAAATATATCTTAGTAGTGTCTACATTTACGTTTTAATCAAATCCTTTAAGAGCACAGCTTTTCCCGATAACTAAATTAAGTCTTGCAGATTTTAAAAGGCGTCATCCGACTGATGGACGCCATGTTACGATAAAACAGGTCGTAAATCTCCGCAACTAGACGTAGCAATAAAATCTTTAACATTAATTAATTATTATCTATGTAATTATGGTGGAAATTTACTGCACGATTTTTATATCTATGATATTAATAGGAGGTTTCGGATGTTAGAGATAGTAAAAAATCATATGATTACTTGCAAAACGGTTGTTTTAATAGTGCCTTAATTATAAGTTTTGTGACCCATATACGTGAAGCGAAATCTTTGTTTGTCTTTTTATGACAATTACACGAAAATTTTAATATGAAATTTGGCATAGCTTTTTTTTTATATCATAAGATAACAAAAATGCAGGTGGGTCTCCTGATGGAAAGAATCAACCATCGCCTATAGACACCAAAGATGTTAAAGGTGAGTTGCTATCTTGTGGCGAGGTCTAATGCCACTTGCATAAGTTTACCGGCTTTAGGTACCGGTTTAATAGTAAGGTATACCCTCCAAACTGGACCACGACAGCGACAAGCACTGACGCTATTACGGCAAGGAATAGATAAGGTGGTGGTACCAGACACAGGCGAGACAATTCAGAACTCTACCACCTAGTAGATGCTCATTAGGTGGTTCGCTAGGCTCTAGGCACTAAGCAAGCTGCCTGTCTGTCAAGGGCGGATCCAGCCTTCGGTTGAGGGGGTTCACATATTTGAGTTTCAGTCAAGATAGACACAAATCCTTATCTAATTCTAATAAATTCATACCTGCCTAGAGGTGGTCATGGGGTCATAACTGGATCCACCCTATGCTGTCTGTAGGGACTTAGCCTTCAGCTTAAAATACCTAAACTTAGCGGGAAGTTTCAAGGGTCAACCAGTTTACTATTTTTTGTTGTAGGTTTATGTATGTTTGTTTGCATGCATGTTTGAACGTTTGGTACTTAATACACATACCTATGTAAACAAATAGAACAGAAAACCTGGCCAACACTCAAATTCTTCTATAAACATTTGGTCTGTATGTCCTCTTCCGGGTCTAGAAACTGCTGCTTGTGCCTCAGCAAGATCCAGATTCCCGACCCGGAATTCAAACTTAAGGTCACATGTATGTAACGAAAATGGTACCGTTAGACCATGTCAACGACTAGATATTTAAAGATATAACACCTTGTCAACGTATTATACCTGATAAGTAATTTTTTCTCATAAATATCGCAATAACTCATAATTTAACCTTCAGCCGCCCACGCTCACAAAACTCCGCTTGAAAGATTTGATATTATATAATAATTCTGTTGTTTCATATATTGTACCTCACCAGATGTAACCAGCCAAGGGTGATAGCGACAAATGAGATTTTACCTTACAATAAAAGGTTGGGTTTCATCTCATTTGCCGCTATCATGTGTGGTCCCTTCCTATTATTTTATTTTTTTACTAGCTGTGTCCGTGACTTCGTCAGCGCAGACGAAGTCGGCAGGCACAGCTAGTAGATTATATTGATGTCATGTTTTATATAATAAGATAACAAACAAGCGGATGGGTCTCTTGATGGAGTCAACCATCGCTCATAGACACGAAAGGCGTTAATAGTGCGTTGCTGTCTTGTGGCGAGATCTAATGTCACTTGCATAAGTTTACTGGCTACATTAACCTCCAAACCGGAACATGACAGTTACAAGCACTGATGCTATTGCGCCAGCAATAAGTAATGCGATGGTACCAGACCCGGACGAGTCCATGCAATAGCCAATCGGTTGTATTTTACGACCTGCCTGGCAGAACGGCAGTTGGCCTAATTTTCAATAGAGCCCAGACCAACACTGGGGAAAAAACTTAGACGAACAAATAAACAAGACATAATTTTGGAAAAATTAGTTTAAATATAACCTTCCATAAAGAGCAACATGTTGTGAGCAATCTTTTGTAGGCACAGGAAAATAAATATAACTGGAAATACACCGGACAGTTCAAACCTGTAGCTTTCAAATATTAATTAAAACGAAACGCCTCGGGATGAAAACAAATACCACATCATATATGACCATATATTATGTCTTCTGTGATATGTGATATATTTTTAGTCTTACGAGACTTTATTTATTTTAATTCAAACGTATTTGCATATTACACATGAGGGATGTCCCAAAAGACGGACCCTCATTTCAAGCAAAATTAACTACAGCGTTAAATGTAGAATTTTATATTACTTGGAAATAAAACCTTTGCATCGTGCTGGCTATTTTAGGTCTACTGCAAACGAGATTTGTGTATATATAGCGCTTTTGAAATTTGTTTTTTGATACCACAGAAATTGCCCTACTGGTTGGGTTGCAAGCGATACCGTGTGATCGGCAGGGTCCGCGGGCTTATCACGTATCTCGCAATGTAAAATTATCGTAATTGTTTAGTTATTGCAATACACATAATAGCCTTGTATATTAGTGGCAGTCGTTGCACTTGAGTTTTAGGGCTTTGATATTGCAAAAAATACACCCAGTGACCAGCAAGTAATTGGCGACGTTTTTGATGAGTTTTTTTATTACATTTAAGTTATCGCTGATCGCTGGCTGATTGCAAATGTTAGGTGGTACGCCTGCCGGTTTTATCTCAAAGGGGATAAATGTTTCTGTAATAAGCAAATATGTCTATTTTTCTGTGTTTGGATGGTGGATATTAAATACATTTCAGAGTTTATGTATGTAAACAGATATACGGGTTGATTGGTAAAAAAAACTGAAGGAAGGTGTTTAGTAATTGATTCCGATATCGAATACGACAAATAATAATATGTTTATGTACGGACACATCCGCGCAGTTTATTATAAATATAATATCGGTAAACGAATTGATCGCAACGCAAGTAAGCAAATAATTTGGCCGTTACACGATTGTAAGTCAACGATATTTACTAGGTGGTAGAGTTCTGCATTGTCTCGCCCGGGTCTGGTGCCACCACCTTACCTATTCCTGCCGCAATAGCGTCAGTACTTGTCACTGTCGTGTTCCGGTTTGGAGGGTAAGGTAACCGGTAAACTTATGCACGTGGCATTAGACCTCGCCGCAAGATAGTAACGCACCATTAACACTTTTGGTGTCTATAGGCGATGGTTGACTCTTTCTATCAGGGGATCCATCTGCTTGTTTGCTATCTTATGATATAAAAAGTATAGATTATTCGTAAATAAATACTGAAATATATTTAGTAAACACCCCAACCCAGAAATATAGTCATGTATAATGCTTATCATATAAATGTTCGTCTTTGTCGGTAATCGAACTCAAATCCCATCGATTGCGTATTCATGATCGCTAACCAATCGACTAACGGGCGGCTTTTCCTTAATTCTTTATATATCTTACGTGTTTTTGACGCATAGCGTATGACCCAAATCATATCCCACACAGTGGGCATAGTTAATTATCAGAGAATTAAGGATTTAAGATTTTTTTTAAGATTTAAGATTTTTATTATTATTACTTAGTTTAAAAGTACAGTACAATAGTTTATATTTCTATAGAACTTCACACTATGCAAAGCCATGGATACCATGCCGTGATTTCCGTAGATACAATTAACAAAAAAATTCACTGGAGGTATTAGGATTATACATTAAAACAAGAAGAAAAATTAAAAAGAAAAATTGATATTAACAGGCACAGTAAGTTAATTTTAGATTGCTGAGTGCTTTGCGTGACTTACGTTTGAATAAGTGAATGTAAGAAACGTAACGCTTCTGAAACGTTTGCAAAGCCCCGAGAGACAGCCAGTACGCTATTAAATTTTAAAATGGCTGTGTATGTACTTTGGTAATATTTGTATAGTTTTTTTTACGGGACAGAATAATATTGGATATTTCTCAGTACTTTTCCTCTCACTACTTGTTTGTTGAGTCAATTATCGGCGGGAGTATTACCAATCGGATACGACTTGAAGACCTCCAAGAAAAGAGCTTACTCATTCTTAAAATGCTGGCAACGCAACTGCAAAATCTGTGGTAAATATGGCTGTCCATGAGCGGCAGTAATCACTCATCATCAAATGCACCTCCTGTCCCTTTGGCCCTGCTTTATAAAAATCTATTCCCCTATCTCCCCTTTGTAACATAATTTCGTTTGTGGTTACCTTTAAGTGTATGGGATAATGTAAACTCATCTCATATTCATAGAGATATAAGTTTGTAAACAGGTGTGTGATATTTTTAATATTTTATAGTTAGGAGGGACAAAAAGGAGATTAGTGACGGTAGCAAGTGGCTATAAATATTAAATGCGCTACGGTTACATAAAAATAATCCATGAAATATTGTTCTGTCTGGTAAAACAAATGTTAGGGGAGCTGGATTAAAGAATATTACCTATTTATTAATATCAGTGGTCGCCTGTGGCCGAAGTTCAACCGTAGACTAAACAATAAAATTTCTTTTAAATTTATCTTTTAATTTGCCAAATTAATTTTGACTTTTAATACATATGTATTCGATTTTTGCTTTTATTTTGATTTCATTAAATTTTGACAATTCTTTATGCATATATCACTAAATTTTTTTTCTTAGTAAATACGAAATTCAATTTATACCAATTTATCAATTTTATATAACATTTTCTTCTATATTTACTTAATTTTTATATGTTATTTTCAAAATATTTAAGTATAAGTCATTTCTGTAGACAAAGAATTCTCTTTAGCTTTTTTTTCTACATTTTACCTTAATGTTTTTTATAACTATTGTATAACTTGTCATGTATAATTTTGCTTGTAAACGACGTCGATAAATGTTTCTATGTGTACCTACGTTGAATAAAATATTATTTGATTTGATAACTCAATCCAGTCGTAAAGAAAATTTGAATGTATGTTATAAATGCGAAATCTGTATAACAAACTACCTAATAAGGTTAAAAACTGTGAAACTATGGCCTTATTTAAAAAACTACTAAAAGAACATATTATTAACTAGCTGAGCCGGCGATATCGTCCGCGTGTAAGATTTCGAAAAAAAGTAGCCTAATTTACTCCCCATCATATCAGCTATCTGCCAGTGAATATGCTGTCAAAATCGGTCCAGTCGTTCCTGTTATTAGCCGGAATAAACAGACAGACAGATAAACATTGTAAAAAATGTTATCATGGTATATGTACCGTGTATACATCCATATGCATTCAGTGAAAAGCGGTTATTCTAATATTACAAACAGACACTCCAATTTTATTTATTTGTATAGATACTTAAATTCAATAATACTTATATAAAAAGCAATATATAGGGTCTTAAATATTTGGGTTAATAATTATGTAAAATATATATATAAAAAAATCAAATGGAGATTAACTAAATAGACATTAATAGATAAACTAAATACATATTTATATAATATATAATATAAATTAAAACTTTAGGATATTGCAAATAAATATATTTTAAGCATTGTTGATTACTATTGATATTTAGATCTAGATCTAGATAAATATATTTTAAGCATTGTTGATTAATTGATATTTAGATCTTTGTACAGCTCCACTATTCATGTTGTCGTATGATATAATTTTATATGTACCCTCATGTGTATGTTGTTGTTTAGTCACTAAGTTGTTATTTTCTCTTTAAGTGAATATTAATTGTTATTCTTCGAGAAAATAAAGTCTTAAACCATAAACCATAAATGCGAAAGTGTGGATGATTGGATGGATGGATGTTCGTTACTCAATCACGCAAAAACTACTAAATGGATTGGATGAAATTTTCACACACATGTAGATGATAACTTGGCCTAGCACATAGGATACTTTATATTCCGGAAAAATGAGTTATTCCCGCGGGATTCACCAAAAACTTTTATGATGCATTAAACTGCACGGTGCACCTAGTAATATACATATGTGTAGGTATGTCACATGTACGTAGTGTATGTAATGCTTACTTTTATTTATTTAAAGTATTTCTATATATATAAAAATCAATTGCTGTTCGTTAGTCTCGCTAAAACTCGAGAACGGCTGAATCGATTTGGGTAATTTTGGTTTTGAATTAATTGTTGAAGTCCAGGGAAGGTTTAAAAGGTGAGAAAATATAGAAAAAAAATAAGAGTAGTTGAAAAGGCAGAACAACGTTTACCGGGTCAGCTAGTATTTTAATAATATATTAGGTTTCTACAGTCTTCCACAATGTAAACTTTAACTGAGACAAATTTCATACAACCCTGTTCGCGCAATTGTCTTAAAAAGGGATTCAAGGTTTTTCCTGCACGCATAAATATTTAGATACCTAATTACGCTGGTTCTATATTGAGCAAAAAATACGAAAAAACACGTTTATCGTATGGTGACTCCCCTTAATGTTTCTTATTTTTATTTTTAGTATTTGTTGTTATAGCGGCAAGGGAAATACATAATTTGTGAAAATTTCTGCTTTCTAGCTATCACGGCTTATGAGATACAGCCTGGTGACAGACAGACGGACAGACAGACAGCAGAGGCTTAGTACTAGGTCCCCGTTTTTACATTTTAGGTACGGAACCCTAAAAAGCACAAACACTATAATTATTTGTTTCGTACAAACCTACGTCATTTTATGTAACGCGCGAAAACATTTAGTGAAACGTAAGATGGTTCTTTTTCCTACACCCATCTGACTTTTAGCCCTATCATAACAAAACCTTTGTAAACAATATCATATAATGTATTCACAGCTTTATCCAGTTATATTTGCTCTTTTGTATTGTCTAAAAATAGCCTTTTAATCATTCGGTGTCAGTGGACATGCTTGAAGGCTTAATTTACATGTTAATAACAATAGTTATATATTGCTTAGGCACTTTGTATACTGGTTGCTGGATTTTTTGTATGATTACTTATAAAACAAACAAATGGCTCTCCTGATGGAAAGAGATAACCGTCATCTATATAAAACAACAAAGATGTTAAAGGTACATTGCTATGTTTGTTGCAGGGTTTTATGCCACATGAATAAGTTCTCACTACCATCACTACCATCGTGGCTACTAGGTGGTGGAGTTCTGCATTGTCTCGCCCGGGTCTGGTACCACCGCCTTACCTATTCCTGTCGTAATAACGGCAGTGCTTGTCACTGTCGTGTCCTGGTTTGGAGGGTAAGGTAGCCGGTAAACTTATGCATGTGGCATTAGACCTCGCCACAAGATAGCAACGCACCATTAACACCTTTGGTGTCTATAGGCGATGGTTGACTCTTTCCGTCAGGAGACCCATCTCCTGGTTTGCTATCTTATGGTATAGAAAAAAAAAACCCGGGTGAGACAATACGGAATTCTACTTTTTCTAATATTTACTAGTATTTGGTAGAATATGTTGGTAATTATAAGTTGTCTGTAAAAAATCCAACAACCTGTTTTCTTCCAACCTTTTTTCATTTACTGCAAAAGGAAAATCTCGAGTCCGTTACAGCCATGTTAAGTCATATCACTTTTTATATCGCAAGATAGTAAACATGCAGATAACTCTCCTGTAGGGTGAAGAAAACTATCGCATATATACATTAAATATGTTAATAGTGCATTGTCTTCCGTAGAATGATGTAATGCTATTAGTTCACCGGTTATTTTACTTCAAATTTAATAACAACAGTGAAGAGCAATCGGGCAATGATGGTATTTCGAAAGTACGCCATTTTGCGAAAGACGTTTCGGCTTATATTAATATTACATGTATGAAATATCTGAAATAAATTTAATTTAATAATTTATATCTCTGTAAAAGTACAATTGAAGCTGTTGCCCGCGACTTCGTTCGCGCGGACTTCGTTTACTGCGCACAGCTCCTCCCTCGTAGGTGATAGCGTGATAATATGTAGCCTATATGTTGACCCGACCTGTTAGTAATATTCATGCAAAATTTTAAGTAAATCCATGCAGTACTTTTTGAGTTTACCCCGGACAAACATTGAATTTTCATACGATTTTATTATATGTGTAGATATATAGATAAATAAGTTTACTATCTTTTTGTTCAATATTTTTTGTGTGTTTATGACTTCTAAGTTACTCTTTGACCCTTTTATTTATTATTTTACAAAAAAATATTTTTCAAAATGGCTTTTCGTAAAATGGCGGCACTTCCACTCACCGAATTTGTAAGTATTTTGTGCATTTACATACAGCACGTTATACTTAATATATCCATAAAAAAACTTATACAATTTAGTGCAGGAAAAAATCCTCTATTGCCTGTACTAATTGAACAAAACGCCTGAGCTCGTTGAACGTGACTAATTTACTGTACAGCAAAAAACGCACATGACGCTGTTCTCTTCCTAAAAACTACTGAAATATGTGAATGAAATATTTCGTGACATTTTCGGAATTCCAACGCGATACACTGCGCTTCGTTTGGTAGACTTCTATAATAGCATTTGTCGGTACAACCACGTAGGGTTGTCACTTAAACGAAAAATTTACAAAATTTTTGCCTGTCTAAAAGTACTTCGAATAAAAGGTTTTTAACTTTGTCAGCGTTTAATTCAGTAATATTTCGACCGAGGCACAAAACGTTCATGACCCGGCGACGTTTACGTACCAATTGTTAACAAAAATATTTTTTAATTAATTTGCATCAAAAATATAATTTTGGTATTTATACACTTTTTATCACAATATACTATTGTAAAAAACTCATATTTTTGGACTAACTAAAACTACTTAAAATTATTCATATAAAACGTTTTCTGTGTGGTCGAGGTACCGACTTCAATATCGACGCATATCGACGAATATCGATGAATCCGGGTTGGAATTCCGGGTCGGGCAATTCCTACTAAATAAGTTTTTAACCTTTTTTGAAAAAAAAACCCTTTCATGAAAATGAATTTGTGCCTGATCTGTCGATAAATAGGCCGTCCTTCACATTATAGAATTTAATAACGTTAGCTAATCGTGGTTACATTGTACTTCTGTCTCTCTCTCTTCGGGGATATAAACGGGACGGACGGGGCAACCTAGTTCTTAAGTAAACTGAAATACAACAATGACAAGAAACAGACGCTATTGTGACAGAAAAGGTAAAACGGTGGTATCATAAGCGTGGGTGAGACGTTCTCCGACACACGTGAAAGATTAATCCTTTTTATCTTTTAAGAACTGTAATAAAAAAACAGGCTAATCTTTAAATATTCCTTCGATTTAGATAGAGAAATGTAATAAAAATTAGTAAATGAATATAACTTCAAATGAGCAGGAAGAAGTAAACGACTAAAGATATTCTTATTCAACCCCAATTAGTAGAACAGAGCTGATCTTGAAATGGCTAAAAAGGTTTTATTGAAACGGCTAAAAACCACCTCAACTGACAGAATTGTCATTTAAATAAATATTTGCAATAATTAAGCGTCTTAAACGAAACAATGCGTTTCGATTTAACCAACCTGTTTATTGATGACACACTTACTTTTCAAACACTCTGATTTTCTTGACATGTAGTCATTATTGTTATTTAATAGCAATAATATCTTTTCTGGAGCTTGCACTTACCCAGATGAATTTCAGGGCGTCCTCAAAATACGCATACAACTTGATCGCATAAGGAGACCCTAGGAGATGTAGGAAGATTGTAATGGGTTAATATTATTTATATGAAGTCTACCACTGCAAGAGAGAGTGATCGGCACGGGCAATGGCTTAGATTTAAATAACTTGTTATAAATAAAGAAAGACACGACAAAGAGACTCTCTTCAAGTATAGAGTAGAAGTCATGCTTTTCCCAAGATTCGTCTTGTATAATCGAGATAAAAGGGTCTTGGATAGAGGTAGGTTTCATCCAGAGACAGAAAAAATGTAAGGCCATCTACAGAAATATCCCAAAAAAATCTTATACCTATATACACCCCAAAGAATGTTTTACATTCATAACAATATGTGTGTCACCCCTGGCTATGATAGTTCGAAACTCAGTTTTAGGATAAACTGATTGCTCTAATCCACTACGTATTTCTGATATTTTGGTTCATTTAAGTTAAATTTTTGTGAAAATAATTATTTCTTTATTTAGGTTTATGTTATGAAATCGTATAAGAGATTTTGATTTTATCATATAGTATCATTTACTTGATGGTACAGTTCTAATTTGTCTCGCCCGAGTCTGGCAACACCGCCTCATCTATACCTGCCGCAAAAGCGTCAGTGCTTGTCTTTGTCGCGTTCCGGTTTATAGGGTAAGGTAGCCGGTAAACTTATGCATGTGGCATTGACTTCGCCACAAAGATAGCAACGCATTTTTAACATCTATAGTCTGTAGGCGGTGATTGTCTCTTTCTATCAGAATAGCCATTTGCTTGTTCACTATAAAAAATTGTTGGTAGTTTCGCTAACGTCGACACCTCAGGAATAAAGAAACTAGTTTAGAAGCTCTCATCAATACCGTTTCTTCTGTATATCAATGGTATACTGAACTCTACCACTTAGTATCCACGATGGAAGTGACTCGCACAGCCAATCGTTTGCCTTTTACGAACTGCCTGGCAGAACGACCGATGGCCTATTTTTTAAAGAGGGCTCAAAACAACATAGGGTAAAATTTATATTTTTTTTTTTATTTATTATTAATTATTATTAACATTATTTTTTTAATTATTATTAACATGTCGTCGATATAGTTTTCCATACAAACTACATGCCCAATTTCAGCCACTTAGGCGTTGATTTTTGAAAAAAAAATAGTCTATATGTGACCCCGGATCTTCAACTATTTCCATGCCAAATTGCATGAAAATCAGTCTAGCAGTTTGCCGTGGAAGCGTAACAGACAGATACAGAGACAGACTTTTGCATTTATAATATTAAGTATGGATCGTATAGATATTAGTGTGGATTACTATTGCATTTGTACTTAATTTCACTTCTAAACAAAATATATCTAACCTGAAAAACACATCTTGACGTTGCTTTAAAAAGTAAAGCCGGTTGAGTAATATTAGTCATTAGTAATTATTTCACAGCTTCAAGGGATTGTAGGCTTGACTATATGGTTTTAATTTCAACTCGATACCTACACGCATTTACGACATAAAAGGTCTTCACAGATGGGAGGACTACAAATTAATCTTGTAAGGGTTCCTTTTACGGTATTCTAACTCTAAAAATATTCTTTGGATAATACACACTTATGTCGAATTTCACGAAGATTCCTTTCACTGAAATATGAGAGGCAACATTTTAATGACTGTTTCAATTAATATTTCGTTACCAATGTGTAATTGCTTTTATCTCTCTTGTTCGCTCAAAATTCTAGTCAGTAAACCATGCGAGTGTTATTACTGAGGTTGTAGGATGAGACCGTTGTTCTAGTTTTTGTCAATTTAATTGTACTTTTAATAAATAAATATTTAATAATCTAGTAATTAAAATATCTATATAAATTAAAATTTGAATTAATACGTGAAGTAAAAACTTTGTACCCCCTTTCGCGACAATTTTGCGAACGGTGGAGTGTGAAATTAGATAAAGTTAAAGTTTACATTACGGAAGACAAGAGAAATCTATTAAGTTTAAATAATATGCATTAGAAGTACATTAAATTAATAAAATTAATATTACGCACACTACAATCATGTGACTTAGATGATGATATACACATATGTATACAAATTCCTTAAACTTGTTTTCAAGCTTAAAAAGGATTTTATTCTTTAGTCTATGGTCGAAATTCGATCACAGGCAATCACTAGTATAAATTAATATCCCTGCAAAAAGGAAAATAAAAAATAAAAAATAAATAAACAAAAAATAAATAAATTATTAACATATTTTGTATTTATAAGCGATAGCTTTTCTTTCCATCAGGAGATCCATCTGCTTGCTTGCTATCTCATGATATAAAAATGGTTGGTTTACCTTAGCAATTCTTGCCGCGATTGCGTCGATGCTATTGAGCATTAGATTTCGGTTTGGAAGGTAAGGTAGCTAGAAAAGTTATTAAAAGACGATACTTATATCTTTCCATCAGGAGAACTCTCTGCTTGTTTGTTACCCTATGAATAAAAAAAGGGGATGGCTTAAAACCACAGAATAAATATATAGTATAAAACTTACCTTAAACAACAATTACACGAGTCTATTGATATATAAGACTATATTCCGCTTTTAAAACTTTCGGAAATGTTAAGCTTGACATGTAATATCATACCCTCGAGAGTATTAACGTCAAAGTAAGCGAACATTTCAATGTGGTTTCTCGTTGGAGATTTTGTCTGATTTTCTTTCGCATGAAAAAAGATTTATTTATAGAACTAGCTGTGCCCGCAACTTCCCGACCTGTCAAAAGTACTGGGTACACATCTACTATATATACACAATAATATATTATATACAATTTTATTAGATAATTCCAACTTTAAAACATTTTCGATAAAAACATCGAATACTTGACACAGGCTACACTTAAACTAATTTTATCTCGAAAAATTCAATATTCACGAAAGATTCATAAAAAATGATCTCGCGGCTGGCTTTTATAAACCTTATTAGATAAGTAAACAAGATTTAAGCTTGAATATAGGATATCTGCTTAATCCCTTCCAACTTCGATACATTTAATAAACACAAGGCTTGTTTTATTTAATATTAGCTGACTCGGCAAACGTTGTTCTGCCTTTTTAACTACCCCTTTTTTCTAAATTTTCTCACCTTTTCAACCTTCCTTGGACTTCAACAATTAATTAAAAACCAAAATTAGCCAAATCAGTTCGGCCGTTCTCGAGTTTTAGCGAGACTAACGAACAGCAATTGATTTTTATATATATAGATTAGAGAATTTTGAAAAAGAGAGTCTGGTAAATAAAACCGGTCAAGTGCGTATCGAACCACACGCAATGTAAGGTTCCGTAGCTGCCTATTATGATAGTGCGAATTAAGACATTGACTTTTTCATTGTGTTGTAATATGAACATTTTTTTCGGATGTACCCGCTCTTACTTTTCCAAAAATATTTTGTAAGTTTGTCGACTATTACTCATAAACTTGTAAAGTTTATTTAGCTGTGATAGTTTTCCTTTTAATTTTGTTGTATACACTACTACCTAGAATTTTTTGACACATCCAGAAACAACCATTTTTAGCAGGACGGACACTTATCCATACTAATATTATAAATGCAAAAGTCTGTCTGTCTGTCTGTCTGTCTATTACGCTTTCATGGCTAAACCGCTGGACCGATTTTCATGAAATTTGGCATGGAATGAAACTATGGAACTAATATTATAAATGCGAAAGTCTGTCTGTCTGTCTGTTACGCTTTGACAGCTAAACCGCTGAATCGATTTTTATGAAATTCGGCATGGATATAGTTGAAGATTCGGGGTCCAACATAGGCTATTTTTTTTTTCAAAAATCAGTCCCTGGAGGGCTCAAATAGGGGATGAAATTCTTATTAAAAGCTATTTGGACGACTTATTAATATACTCGCGGGCGAAGCTGCGCGGGGCACCTAGTAAAACAATAAAAATCAGTGATTTAAAGTTTAATATTTCACAAAGGCCCCTTTTCCACAAACGCTCAATATTTTTAAACAGCTATTCAACGAAATGCTATACCATGGGCTACTCAAGCAATACTTTACCTCCTCCATGTTGGTCTGGACTCCTTTGAAGAATATACCAACTATGGTTCTGCCAGGCAAGTCGTAAAACGTTACAGATTGGCTATACGTGTCACTAGCATCTTGACTACTAGGTGGTAAAGTCCCGAAATGTTTCGTCCGGGACTTTGGTACCACCGCATTATCTATTCCTGCCGCATTAGCATCAGGGCTTGTCATTGCTGTGTTCTGGTTTAGAAGGCAAGGTAGCCGGTAAACTTATGCATATGGCATGGCCATCCTGACATACAGATAGCAACGTACCATTACCATCTTTGGTGTCTATATGCGATGGTTTCTCTTTCCATCAGGAGAGACATGTGCTTGTTTGCTTTATGATATAAAAAAACTTCACCACTACTGGAGGTTCCTTAAAATGTAATATTTTATTTAACTACTTGATGGCGTGATTCTTGTACTCAGCGTCTGAGCTAAGCAGCCGACAGACGGACATGGAATCACGCCATCAAGTAGTTAAATAAAATATTAAATTTTAAGGAACCTCCAGTAGTGGTGAATTTTTTTATATCATAAAGCAAACAAGCACATGTCTCTCCTGATGGAAAGAGAAACCATCGCCTATAGACACCAAAGATGGTAATGGTACGTTGCTATTTGTATGTCAGGATGGCAATGCCATATGCATAAGTCTACCGACTACTTTGCCTTCCAAACCGGAACATAGCAATGACAAGCCCTGATACTAATGCGGCAGGAATAGATAATGCGGTGGTACCCGGTCCCGGGCGAGACATTGCGGGACTTTACCACTAGTAGTCACGATGGTAGTGACACGTATAGCCAATCAGTAACCTTATGTATAACCCTTCAAACCGGAACACGATAGTGACAAGCATTAATGCGATTGTGACAGGAACGTGTAAAGTGGTCATAGCATGAGACTTTGGGGATTTCTACCGCCTAGAAGTCACGATGATAGTGACTCGTATTAGGTATACGTTATATACGTCGCATTATGTATTGTTTATTTTTTACGATCTGCCTGGCAAAATAACATATGGTCTATTCTTCAAAAGGAGCTTGGACCAATTGGGGTAAAACATGACTCCAAATCGTACAAGACTCCACTCCTCCACTCCACTAGACCACAGAGACGATTTACCGATAGTAAATCGTCTCTGTGGTCTAGTGGTCCGGTGTTGGAGTTGACCACATGAGGTCCCGGGTTCGATTCCTGGGTCGGTCAATTCAAAAATGTATTTTTTCAGTTTTTTGATAAAAACAACGTTGCCCTGGATTAGAAAGTGCCTGCTTGGCGATAGCCACCTATCACACTGTGGGACCAAGTATCTTCGGCTAATGTACGTGCACTGGTTGTACCTCTGCCTACCTCTTCAGGGCTACGGGTGTGAAAATACTTTTTTTTATACTTTGAATTATTAAATGCTTTGAATTCGTAACTTTAATTATTAAATGAGTAGAGGTACGCCTACCTTTTCGGGGATACGGGTGTGAAGATACTTTTTTTCTTTTTTTTATATCGGTAAGTTATTAGGTTACTTTTAGGTCCTACACCTACTAAAAAGAGCCCTGCAGTAGGGCTCCGGTGACTTTTAATTTCCATGACTTATTACATGACTTATTACATTATTGACCGTCCCGTTGGTCGAGTGGTTAGCGACCCTGACTACGCAATCGACGGGGCTCGGGTTCGATCCCCGACGGGGACAAGCATTTGTGTGATGAGCATAAATGTTTGTATTTCCGGGTTTGGGTGTTTATTAAATATATTCTAGTATTTATATATGTATTTCTATATGTATATTAGTATCGTTGACTGACACCCATAACACAAGCAAATTATTTGCTTACTTTGGGGTTAGATCAGTAAGTGTAATTTGTCCCGTGAATATTATTATTATTATTATTATCAATGGGTAGTTGATTTAGAACATACAATAGATTTATTCAATTCTATTTAACTTTGACTCCAAAAACTGCAAGTGCCACTGCAATGACACTATGCGATGCTTTAAACGTAGTGTTAATCAGAGTGCTAAGTGTGAGTTTTTCTTTTCGCATTCGATCGTGAGCGCGTTTGGAGTTTACTAGGAGTTTGTATGTGATTTGTACAGCGCCACCTAGTGGTAAACGTGAGAAACCAGTTTACCACTAGATGGCGCTGTACAAATCACATACAAATTCCTAGTAAACTCGAAACGCGCTCACGATCGAATGCGAAAAGAAAAACTCACACTTAGCACTCTGTTGTAAACAAAGTGCTGTAAAATATTAACTTTTTACAGTTATTTAAATAAGGATGTATGAAGGATAACTATCCAAAAACTGTATTCTTAAAAAAATCCAACCCAAAATTGGTAGGTATATAACGCTCGTTTAATTTGAAAAAAAAAAAAGGTTTTCGACGAATTAATTCTCTACAGATTATTTACCGGCCATTTAATTAAATATAATTGTAGGTAACTCTCTACGTTAATAATATAACATTATTTTTTAGTATTTTATTAATTACTAGCTGATGCCCACGACTTTGTTTGCGCGGACTTCGTTTACTCCGCACAGCTCCTCCCCGTAGGTGATAGCGTGATAATATGTAGCCTATATGTTGACCCGACCTATAAGTAATATTCATGCATAATTTTAAGTAAATCCATGCAGTACTTTTTGAGTTTATCCCGGACATACATATAGACAAACAGACAAACATTCTAAAAAAACTATATTTTTGACTTTGACATCGATTGTAGATCACGCCCCAAGTATTCTTTTAAAAAAATATTTAATGTACAGTTTTGATTTTCTTACGATTTTATTATATGTATAGATATTTAAACGACACTGAGTTAGATAGTAATTTTTAATAGGAAACAATCCCCTGACATATTCAAGCTGCTAAAAAATAGCAGTACTTTGAGCGTAATCGTGGGCACTGCATACATACAGACATCTGGAGTCTGGACTTACAAGAAAAAAATTCCTTAAATCAATTTTTTATATATCATTTTTGATAAATATTTTTAGACAAGTATTAAATGTATTTATAAAAAGGCTATTTTTTATATCTCTACTTATATTATTGTATTTGTGAAATATGAATAAAGTGTATGCATTTTACGTCCAGAACAATGCTTAATCTTGACATGTTAAGAGTAGAGCACTCCGCACGTACTGCAAGCAATAATAATAACTTTAAATTTTACGTATTTGCACACCTAAGTTTTACAAAGCAGTGTAATTGAGAAGATATGCGTGGGTAGAAGCATTCTCGTGAACCACTTCAGACTACAGGCATCAGCCTTTATAATGTCACCTTAATAGGGAGCGGAGATCAGAGATAGGACAGGACAAATCGGTCCCATTTTACCCTTATAGCTAAATATATAAACAGGTTTAAAATTATGTTTATAATTTAGGGCGAGACGCACACTTTAATATATTTTAATAACAAATAATAAAAAATATGTTTATATAATGATGGGTATATTTATTTGTAATATGCAAAATATTGAAAATAGTGTTTAAATTAAATATTAATATTCGTTTATAGCATTTATCCCGCATAATAGATATTAGAATTTATTGTTATCAAAATACTGCAATACAGTGGCGCCACTTCCGCAACATCGTGGAATCCTAGTAAACAATTTTAAATCAAATTATAAACTTGGAAGTGGTGCCATCTGATCTGGTCTGGTTGAAGTTGACATTTGTCAATCTACCCTACTTTTAATTATTGTAAAACTGTGATACTATAAAATACCTTGTACCAGCCTACTTGGATTATTCTGCTGTAAGTCGTGAAAGAATAAACATCTATGTACGTCAAACTGTCTGTTATTAAAAAGAAACCTAACAATAAATACTAAAAAAATCCATACTAATATTATAAATGCGAAAGTAACTCTGTCTGTCTGTCTGTCTGTCTATCTGTCTGTCTGTCTGTTACGCTTTCACGGCCAAACCACTGAACCGATTTGGATAAAATTTGGTACAAATATAGTTTGAGACCCAAGAAAGGACATAGGATAGTTCTTATCCCGGAAATCCCAGGGGAACGGGAACTATGCGGGTTTTTATTTTAGAATTTTTTCCACGCGAACGAAGTCGCGGGCACAGCTAGTATGTTTATAATTTAGAGCGTTTAATGAGGTTTAATGACCATGAAGTACAATATTATTTCTATGAAATTTTACTTAAACAAAACGAAACGTGAGCTGTCAAAAAACTATTAATAAAATGGACAAAGTATAGATATCGGTATAATGTAGTTACATATAGAGCGCTTTGCAAATCTCAATTTCGCGAAATTAGAAATTAGCAGGAAAGAAAATAACAGGTATTTTTAATAAATGCACTTATTATGGCTCTCGTACCTGGCAAGTGACATCTCATAATTAAAGGAAAACGAAAATTTTGGATTAAAATAAGTACAAAGGCTTTGTGTAAAAGGGATTTTGTAAGCGGCGTGTAATTCATACTACGAAACAAAATGGAGTACACAAAAGAACTAGGTAAAGGGGAACGCGCATACCCAATATGCCACGAGATTGCCTCACCTTGAGGTGAATTTCATATTTTTACTTTACATAGTAAGATGAGAAACACTACGGCATTATATGGCTTGGAAATAACAAGCCTTTGCGATGAAAATAAACTATAGAGCTTAATACACTAAACTGAAAGGAAGGTTTAATTTAGTGTACTAAGTTGTATAGAAGTTTTTTTATATCATAAGACAATAAACAAACAGATAGCTGTCCTGATGGAAAGGGTCAACCATTGCCTATAGACACCAAAGATGTTAATGGTGTGTATATATACGTATCGCGTGGCAGGAATTCAATGCCACATGCTTAAAGTTATTGCCTTACCCTGTAAACTGGAACACGGCATTGATGCTATTGCGCCAGGGTAGTTGTATTGTGTAACCCTTTGAATATATCTATGATGTAACCATTATAGTAATGTATAAGCAAGTGTAAACAGACCCGGGTGACACGTATTTATATATTACTATTAAAAAAAGTATCTACACGCCCATATCCCCGAAGGTGTTAGGCAGAGGTACAACAAGTGCACCCACGATTAGCCGAAGATACTTGGTCCCACAAATGTGATAGGTGGCAAGCCTATCGCCAACCTGGCACTTTCCAATCCCGGGCAACTTTGTTTTTCTCAGAAAACAAAAAAACAAAAACACTTTTTTAAATGTGCCTGACCCGGGAATCGAACCCAGGACCTCGTGTGCAACGCCAACACTGGACCAAAAGACCACAGACTATGTGTTTTTATATAATTGACTAACCTATATCACAAGCAAGTTATTTCCTTACTTTGAAGATTGAGCGATTTGAGTAATTTTCCAAGCATAGATATTATCAACCAATGAGAAAAACGGAGGTTATTAGTTAGACGTGTATGTGTGTAATATTGTTGGAATTGGATAACATTTAAGTATGATGATTTATTCAAGCTATTTATAGATTCAGGCGTTACTTTGCGGAAATCCGTTGTTCAGACGAAGAAAACTAGTTATTTTGTAAATTTCAACGATCTTTTAAGTGTACCTTTGTGATGTTACTGAAACCGAAAATATATAAAAGCGGTGTAAGAAATGTAAAAAACTCACCGTAGGTCTGAAACATAATGAAGACCCCAGCGTCACAGTTATCCACCCTCGTCCACCACACTTTATATCACGACAGCACTAAACACAAAAGCACACAATTTACGCACTCATCGCACGTTTCACTTCGCAACCGAAGCATCTTCAGGAGACACGAACACTACTACAGTTAACCAGAGTTGTGCTACTGCGGCTCTCGTGGGTGGATAACTGTGCCGCTGGGGTCTTCATTACTTTTCAGACCTACGGTGAGTTTCTTCCATTTCTTACACCGCTTTTATATATTTTCGCTTTCAGTAACATCACAAAGGTACACTTAAAAGTTCGCGGAAATTTGCAAAATAACTAGTTTTTGATTTATTCAAGCGTCCAAGCACGTGTACTAAACTTTTCAAGTGTTTGTATGTTTCTATATTTGTACATATATTTGTCTACGAATTTCTTGGTAACTAACAGCGATATCGAGATAGAAAGAAAGAAAGAAATAATTTATTTGCCAGAATATGGGAGATAATTCTTCTTTATTTAATTTTTTCCAAAACAGTCTAAGTTTCAAAAAAACTGGTTCAGTAGTTTTTTAGTAAAGTACAGTTGACAATTGAAATTACTTTATTTTTTTTTAATAACTATTATGATCTGTTTTTTTCTCTTCTCTTGTTTCTGTATTATAATACGTACTCATACTTCAAGTTACGGTAATAGGAGTAGACCTTTTAAGAAAATCCAAAGCCTCAAAAATGCCACTCCAACTATATAAATATACAACAAATTTTACATTTATTTACGTACCGTTTGAATGAAATATTTACAGTCGGTTGGGTTTCAGTAGAAATATTCGCCAAAGCCACGATATATCCAGTGACAACCCATAAAGATAAGCGATTTCAAGAGGATTTGCCAACACACTTAGACAATGATTTCTTTTACGAAAACAGAAAAGTTAAATTTAAGTTCTCAAGGTTTTAGTTATGTTTTATTGACTCAACTTGTGGTTTTGCGTATATTAGATAACAAAAGGTTCTACTTTTACTAGGGATTGTCAGTAGTCGAAATTCAACTACAGATTAAACATTAAAATGTCTCTTTTATTTTTAACAACTGACTTTAGCCGTTAAGAAAATATTAGACATATTTTTAGTACTTAGATCATTGGCATGTATAATGATACACGTCAATGACTTAGATGAAGGAAACTACTACTAGATATAAAATAACCAAGGTAAAACCATGTCATTTCGTCCCTAACAATGGCGGACAAAAAGAACAGCAGTTTACTGTCTACATGACAATAATTGATAAATTATATTTCAATTGGGTATGTTATTTTAACAATTAGTTTTTATTTTAGATTTAAGGTACACACTAAAATTATAGAAAAATGCAAATAAACGCTAAAATCAATTTAATATTTAGTAATCAAAGGGTTATTTGACATTAAATTTTAACTTACCTACATTGACAGCGTATTTTAGTAATGGCGTTTTGGCCTCAAGCTGTTTAAGGTGATGTTAATTTTCTTAAATGATTTGAAATGAGAACACTGACAAAATTGTTATAGTTTTGTCTGTTATGAAAATTCTTACCTATTAGACAGAGATAAAGCCATTTTTATATGTTCAGCGTTGGAATGCATGCAATTTTATAATTTTGGTTGTTTATGGAAATTAATGCCAAGTCCTTATCTTTCTCTTGTCAAAGGTGTAGTATCGTCATAGATGTTATACACTCAAAGAGTATCATCATAGATATAGAGGTTTATATACTCAAAGAGTATCATGTATATCACATGAATTTAGAGTCTGTGGTGTTTACTTTTATTATAGTGCATGTTAAAAATATTAGGTTTCTGTAATCCTTCACAGTGTAAAGTTTAACTGCCAAATTTTATACTCCACCGTTCGCGCAATTGTCTTAAAAAGGGGTAAAATATTTTCCTTCATATATAAATATATAGATTAAACTATAAAAAATTTGAGATATTAACTCATATTTATTCATTTATTTTATCTTGTTTGTTAATTCGCGCATTTTAGTTGCACTCGTTTATTACTAAAGACTTCTATGTCCCTGATACGTACCAGACAAAGTGTGTTTGTGGTACACTAAAGTAAAACCCATGGATTGCACCTACGTCAGAGCTCATTGAATGAAACGCGTAGACGCCATAAAATTCACAAAGGCTTTGATCGCAAATTATAATTATATTTTTACTTTGATTGTAGATTTTTTTATTTTTTCAGCGCTGTAGCATGTGTTAACGAAATGGGACATCTTCTACTTAACATAGCTTCTCTAGTACGTAGTAGATTGTACTCACTGTTTATAATCAAAATAAAATAAACAAATAAAAATTTGTACAATATTAACGTAACTTGTGGTCGCCTTTGGTCAATATTCTACGATTATGTCTTGTTTACATATTTAAATAGCAAACAGGTAGATGGTTCACCGAAAAGAAACTACCATTGCCTTTACAGCCAACACCAAATATGTTAATCATCCGTTGCTAGTGGCGGCGTAAAAGGTAGGTAGGTAATGCCACAACCATAATGCTACATATACACGCTTGCAGAGGCTTGCCAAACGTCCACAAGCTTCAAGCCTTTACAAACGCTTGGATGACATTTACATGCTTGCGAGAGCCTTAGTGTGTTCCGGACAGGCAAGCATGGTAGACGTTGAAGTTATGTTAGCTATCTTGTTTTTTTTTGACATATTTTTGTTCAAAACAATATTATACAACAATATTCAAAAAATATCTACTTATAACAAAAATTGAAGTTGCGAAAGTTGGGTAAAAAAGTGTATGATGGTGGTTGGATGGTAGAAGGATGGTATGGTGGATATTAAAAATATATAGAAGCCGTAAAAATGACACCAAGCATGCGCCAACCTGTAAATGCATTGCAAGCTTCCTTTGATCTGTGTTCAAAACCTGACACCCGAGCACACGCAAGCCAAGCCAAACGCCCCGTTTGCAAGCTTGTGCTTGTGGACGTTTATAGAGGCTTGCCAAGCGTGTAAATAAGGTATAATATGTTTACCTTATCCTCTAAACCGGAACACGACAATGACAAATGTGAACACTATTGCGGTAAGAATAGGTAAGGTGGTTGTACCATATACCCGAGCGAGACGTAGAACTTGATTTCTTAGTATTCATGACAGTAGCTACACATCTAGACAATCGTTGGCTTTTTACTCTATTTTATTTTCATAGGTGCAGACCAAGACAGGTCATAGTTAACAGTCAGATCTCAACCCACTAACTCAAACGCCTATATTTTTTATAAGCAATGAGCCTATCTCTCGTTCCCACCGCTGTAACTTCTGTGAACCAGATCCAACAGCGTAAACCATCTTGTTACCACTGAGTTGTGAGTTCAAGGTGCCCAGCGGAAAGGCTAAGTTGTTTTGTAACCCGCAACGAAATTTATTAGAAGTAAACAGAAGGAATAGAAAAATACACCCAGTTTCCCCTCCCTTCAATATTTCATCCATGGCACCGTTATAAAACTGCTACATGGCTTTTATACGTTGATATCACGATCTTTACTGCAAATGGGTGTGTAAACTCCCACAACGCCATTACAATCGGCGTTAAATGTTTTCAATTACCTATTCAAAAGTTTTTTTACAAACGTTAAAAAATATCAATTTCGGAAGATCGTATTTTCAAACAACTGGCTTACAGGGAAAAGATATTAAATTGAGTTTTTTTTAGCTAACCCGCGCAGCTTCGCCCGCAAATAAATTGCGTGCGTGTGGATTGAGTGAGCACTTTCTAAATCTATACATATAATAAAATCGTAGGAAAGTCAAAACTGTACGTTGAATATTTCTTAAAAGAAAACTTGGGGCGTGATTTACAATCGATATCGAAGCCAAAAATATAGTTTTTAAAATTTTTGTCTGTTTGTCTGTTTGTATGTCCGGGGTAAACTCAAAAAGTACTGCATGGATTTACTTCAATTTTTGCATGAATATTACTAAGAGGTCGGGTCAACATATAGGCTACATATTATCACGCTATCACCTACGGGGGAGGAGCTGTGCAGAGTAAACGAAATACGCGCGGACGAAGTCTCGGGCAACAGCTAGTTATATTATAAATATGCCAGCTATTTAATCTCCCAATTTGTAAAAAAAATATAAAAGATATGTCACTTTATGTGTGCTCACTCAATCTTCACAGAGGACCGTCCAAATCTATGCATGTAATGAGTACCTATACACATAAAGATTTGTACTATATTTTTTGTGAAAGTTGTGTTTATTTATTATTTTTATTTACAGATGTCCCAGTTAAGTGTTTAAAATTTTACAAATATTTTTATATGCTCACTCATCTACACACTTTCAAAAATACAACTTCGCATACATAGGCTCTCCACCAAATATAAACCCTTTACATACAAATTCCGATAACATCGGCTTGTGGAAATTGACAAATTATATTTTTTGTTATTATTACATCATAAAATAAAATTCAGATGCGCTCGAGAATGTCAAAACAACGTTTTTTTTGCAACTTCGTAACCCTCTAACTTCCTTACGCTACATATGAATTACTAAAGTACAAAAGATTAATCTGACGCAATTTAGAGTTTCCATGTTACTATTTTTGTAAGAATTTTTTTATCTTTTTTTATAGAAGTGGGGGCAAACGAGCAGGAGGTGCACCTGATGGTAAGTGATCACCGCCGCCCATGGACATCCACAATACCAGAGGTCTTGCAGTTGCGTTGCCGGCCTTTTAAGAATGAGTAAGCTCTTTTCTTGAAGGCCCCCAAGTCGTATCCGTTTGGAAACACCCCTGCCGGTAATTGGTTCCGCAACAAAGTAGTGCGAGGCAAAAAGTGTCGAGAGAAATGCACACTTGTGGGTTTGTAGATTTTTCCCCACCATAGAAATGAAAAACATTATATAACCTTTTATTTTTCCTATAATTTAATCTACGAAATCCAATATGTCTTTCAATTATCTTTGGCTCCCCTACAATTAACATTGTGTCCCTCCCCTACTAATAACCATCTGACCTGTAATAAAAAACTCGAGAAGTTAAAATTCTTTTTTAACTGGCTTCTTACAAAATTTCGGGTTCTCAACTCGGATGTTTATATGTTTTTTATTATACAGTGTGCCCCAGAATACCTATAAGAAGCCGGGGCGTGGCGATCATACGCATTGAGTAGCTGATGTAAAAAATATTTAAATAAATCTAAGTCGTAACATTTTTTTGTGTAATACAAAATTAAAAAACGGTATTAAATGTTATCATTGATATAAAAAACCCAAGATACACAATCAGTGTCTCAAAAACGTCCTCTAAAAACGAGCGCAATATTTTAAATTGTGCGCTCATTTAGAATAGAATCGCGTCGGTCGCGATACTGTCAATTTAATTACTTTTCGTACATTGCTTTATAAAAACAACTATAAATCTTGCGCTTAAGATTGGATATGCAAAAACATATATTTTTGCCATATCTACAATTACTTGTGTGAAATTAGCGACAGTTTTGAGAGTCAGTTTTGTTCGGGACTGTGTGTTGTTTTTTATATCAATGAATGTTATGTATCGGTATTAGCAACCCTAATTTATCGAACGGCGTCGTCATAACAAAGATTATGCTTCTATCTCACTCATTCAATTTATATCCATTAATAAAATTTAATAACGTTTATTTAATTTTGTAAAAAACAAAAAAAAAACACTTTAGATTTTTTAAATATTTTTTACATCAGCTACTCAATGCGTATGACCGGCAGGCCCTGGCTTCTTATAGGCATTCTGGGGCACACTGTATGTCTAAACAGACGGATATAGATGGATTCACAAAGTTGTTTTGACGTGATAACATCTTATAAATCGATGAATGCTGGCTGCACACATGAAAAAGCATTGACCCATTGTCACGTTCCGCCTGAGCCGAACGTGCAAGTGAGAGCGCGGAACAAGCAATAAGCACGATCGGATTGAGTGTTTTCTTATGACGTTATCACGTAAAATTTTCATACTTAAACCAACTATACAAACAATTTTTTTTTCCGCAGAGTACACTTCCATCTTGGTATTTTGTGAAGATTTGAATGTAGATGTACAGGAAGTCGTTTGTAAAAGTTTTATTAACTTACAAACGTAACCTTTATCTCTACTTTCAAAAAATATGTTTCAACTTATTCTCTAATGATCGTTTGACCTCGATTAAAAAAGTTAAAATTGTTTTTATCTTTTTCTATAGCGTTAAACTTGTACAAACGATGCAAGTGTAATCGTCGCTACCAAGTTTTTAATTGTATGATCTTAGTTTCATTTTTCGCTTTAACTTTTTTTCTGAAAGTTTTCACCTCTCTAGTTTGTCCGAAGTAATCGTATCTATATATATTTAGTAAATAAACTTTGAAGTATACTTTTATAAGTCAACCATTTTTTATATAGAAAAGGAGGCAAACGGACAGGAGGCTCACCTGATGGTTTACCATCAGGCGGTAATCATTTATGATTACCGCCGCTCATGGCCAACCAGAAGATCAGAAGATTTGCAGTTGCGTTGCCAGCCTTTTAAGAAAGAGTAGGCTCTTTTCTTGAAGGTTCCTAAGTCATATCCGCTAGGAAAAACCCCTGCCGGTAATTTTTTTTTTTTTTTTTTATATCATAAGATAGCAAACAAGCAGATGGGTCTCCTGATGGAAAGAGTCAACCATCGCCTATAGACACCAAAGATGTTAATGGTGTGTTGCTATCTTGTGGCGAGGTCTAATGCCACATGCATAAGTTTACCGGCTACCTTACCCTCCAAACCGGAACACGACAGCGACAAGCACTGACGCTATTGCGGCAGGAATAGGTAAGGCGGTGGTACCAGACCCGGGCGAGACAATGCAGAACTCTACCACCTAGTAGCCACGATGGTAGTGACTCGATAGCCAATCAGTCGCCTTTTACGACCTGCCTGGCAGAACGGCAGTTGGCCTATTCTTCAAAGGAGGCCGGGACCAACACGGCGATTGGTTTGGTTGGTTACAAAATAATTGGTTCCACAGAGGAATAGTGCGGGGAAAAAGTGCCTCGAGAATCGTGCATTTGTGGATTTCTAAACATCGAGATAGTGAAGATGAAATTTTGAATTTTTTCGCGATGTCCGATGGTGAAATTCTGCGGCAGGAATTAATTTAAACAGTTCCTCGGAACACTCTCCACGATAGATCCGATAGAAGATGCAGAGCGAAGATGCAGATCCACATCTCTACGTAATTCCAAAGAATCAAGCCGATCAGAAATAGTCTTATTATTGACGATTCGAGTCGCTCTACGTTGAATGCGGTCAAAAGGAACGAGCTGATACTGAGAAGCCCCTACCCAAAAGTGAGATCAGTATTCCATATAAGGCCGGATTTGCGCCTTATAAAGTTGTGAGCGATGGGCCGGCCTGAAGTACTGTCAGGCCTTGTTGAGAACACTCAGCTTTTTTGAGGCTAATTTGGCCTTGCCTTCCAAGTGACCACAGAATTGAACGTTGCTCGATATGACTCCAAGAATTTCAAGACTGGCTGTGGCTGTTAGGGAAGTATTTTCGAAGCGAGGAGATACGACAAAGGGAGATTTCTTAGTGGAAAACGCGCAAACTTGTGTCTTCTTGGGGTTAAAGTGGACTAAGTTTAGTCGACCCCGCTTTGAGGCTGAGGAAAGTTGTTCTTCGATTTCCAACACAAGTTTGATCCGGCACTCGTTAACGTGTTGTTGAGAAACGCCGCTGCGGCCAGAGTACAAGGCGTCACCCGTACTATCATCCGCATAGCAATGAATGTTGCTTGATTGAATGTACAACGACCTTGATGCTCCGATCTGCCAAAAACCTGGTGATCCAATTAATGTATAATGTGGTGAAAAAAAAAGTATAATGAGTACAAAAAGAATTATTAAATTTTGATTTTTTTCTAATCATTGCTACTTTTTCGTTTGTGATCGAATGTTAAAGAGGTTATATTTTACTTTTTGCATATTTTCCAAAAATTTTATTCAAAATAATGTAGATTAACTGCGCATAGGATGTGTTCTTTACAACAAAATGTCCCTTATTACATTTAAAATTACGGCGTATGGGTAATCTGGAGACAAAATGATACTTATTCTATGTAGAGATCACACCAATTCATATCCATACTCTTATACTAATATAACCTCTTTGGTGAAACACAATATTATAGACACTGTAACGAGCACTAACGTGTTCTATCGTGCCCGTTACAGACACTATCTTTTGTATCTCTGGCGATGGTTTCTCTTTCCACCATGGTTTAATCTGCTTGTTTGCTATTTAGTGATATTAAAAAATCGTGTTGATCTGGGCCCCCTTGAATAATTGACAATTTTCCGTTCTACCAGGCATTTCTTACGAGGCGAACAATTAAATACGCGAATCACTGCCGTCGTGGCTATTAGGTTCTGCACTGCCTCATTCGGATTTTGAATCACCTTATCTATTCGTGACACAATAGTGTCAATGCTTGTCACGGTCGTGTCCCGGTTTGGAGGGTAAAGAAGGCAGTAAATTAATGCATTTCGCATTACGACCTTGTCAGAAGGATAGTAATGCAACATTAACGTCTTTGGTGTCTATGGCCTGAAGAGTGTAAAAGCATGGAAATGGTACACTTCTCTTTGAACCTACGCTTACAATTTAAAGTATAATTTTAAATTTTGTAATAATGTTGTTAGGCTTAAAGGCGGGCAATTTCATATTTAATTACCTAATAACTTTTCAAGGCCATATCTTGTAAATAACTTTATATAAAGCCATTTTCCAAGAAAACATGTTTTAATACTCGATTTAGTTCCTAATTGAAAATTTTACACTTGGAAGTAATTTTATTTTAACAATAAAACTAGCTGCTACTCGCGACTTCTTTCTCGTGATCCAAAATCATTATTTCCTTTTGCTTTTTTTTATCGAAGAGGGGGCAAACGAGCAGGAGGTGCACTTGATGTTGAGTGATCACCGCTGCCCATGGACATCTGCAGAAGCCTTGCAGTTGCGTTGCCGCCCTTTTAAAAATGAGTTAGCTCTTTTCTTGAAGGTCCCCGTGTCGTATCTGTTCGGAATAACCCCTGCCGGTAATTGAGTAGTGCGAGACAAAAAGTGCCGGGAGAACCGCACGTTTGTGGACTTCCAGACATCAAGATGGTGTGGGTGGAACTTCAAATTTTAACGCGATGTCCGATGATGGAAGTTAGCAGCAGGAATTAATTCAAACACCTCGTCGGAACACTCTCCATAATAGACACGATAAAAAACGCAGAGCGAGCTTCAATTCTGCGTAATGCCAAGGAGTCAAGCCGTTTCGAAATAGCCTGATCGTCAACGATTCGAACTAGTATGGGAGCCCACGACACTAAACCTGGTCCTATAAGACTACCGGATGGCATATACATAGTTAGATTCGTCGTTAATTGGAGAATACGAAATGGCTATGCTGCAATGCGAAAAACCGGGTGGCGCTATTAAAAAAAAAAAAAAAAAGAATGAAAAAAAATCGATTTCTGGTACGATAAGACTACCGAATTTCGTTTATTCCTCGACATAGGGGAGGGGAAGGATTCTACGAAAATGCGGTGCTGCATGTCCCCATGACTGGCCTTATCAGTGGCAGCAGCATTATAAGTGACGCCTTGTACCTAGGTATCTGGTATCATCGGACTACCGAACGAACCAAAGCTTATCTGAAAGATCATCAATTTCTGTGTAAAACCACTGCTGCATCTTCGAAACAGTGGATGAGGTGGTTGCTGCAGCGATTGAAGCTCGCCCACTGCACAGCTTAAATCGGCGTTTATGCTCGGTTTTGAAGGCAATTACCCGGTTTCTTTCGTCTGGTACTGATGGAATACCCATGCCACGATCAGGTACGAATAATTTGACTGGTCATTTGTCAATTCATCTGTTTAAACAAATGAAATTACATATTACTGGTCATTAACTGTTTAAACAAATGAAATAATATATTTAACGACGAATCTAACTATGTATATACCATCCGGTAGTCTTATGGGACTAGGTTTAGTGTCGTGGGCTCTTAAACCAAACCGCTCTACGTTGAATGCGGTCAAGTGGAAGAAGCTGGTACTTGGGAGCTCTGGCCCAGAGATGAGAGCAGTACTCCATGTGAGGCCGAATTTGCGCCTTATAAAGTTGGAGACGATGGGCCGGTAACGCTTCGCTCTGCTGAGCACACCGAGCTTTTTGGAGGCTAGTTTCGTCTTCCCTTCCAGATGACCGCGAAATTGAACGGTATTCGATATGTTGACTCCCAGGATTCCGACACTAGCTGAGGCTGTCAGGAGAGTATTCTCAAATCGAGGTGATATGACAAGGGATGTCTTTTTTGCGGTGAACGCGCAAAGCTGTGTCTTTTTGAGGTTAAATGTGACCAAGTTATGACGGCCCCATTCCGAGACATCAGTAAGTCGATTCTCGACTTCAGACACAAGCTTCTTCGAGTTCCCAAGAAATATGTTGCACTATGTCCCCAGAGTATGTTGCATCACCAGTACTATCATATACTAATGTATGTTCCTAATTCGCAACATATCATTGATATGCAGAAGAAAGTGTCGGTGATAGCACGCAGCCTTGGGGAACACCAGCATTGACCGGTTTAAGGTCGGAGCATATACCGTCGACTACGACCTTGATGCTCCGATCGGCCAAAAAACTGGTTATCCATTTGCACAATTTCTCAGGAAGCCCGTAGGAAGGCAGCTTCGCGAGAAGCGCTTTGTGCCATACCCGATCAAAGGCCTTAGCTATGTCCAAACTTACAGCCAATGCCTCCCCCTTGGACTCATTTGCTTCCGCCTATCGATGTGTTAAATATACAAGCAGATCACCAGCTGAGCGGCCGAGACGGAAACCGTACTGGTGCTCTTCTAAATACTTCAGGAGCTCACAGTTGATGATGGTTTCCATAATTTTGGAGAACAAGGAGTTTATGGCTACGGGCTGGTAATTGGACGGGCTAGAGCTATTCCTATTTTGGGAATGGGATGCACTAGAGCTGTCTTCCACGATTTTGGTACCACGCCGAGTGAGTGGGAGAGTCGAAACAGGCGCGTTAATAAATGCGCCAACTCCGGAGGGCACACTTTAAGCACAATAGAAGGGATGCCATCCGGCCCACTGGACTTGTGGACGTCTAAGGCAAATGTGCTTTACGCACAGAAGACTGCAGGAAGTTTAGTTCTGACATAGAACTATCGCACCGCGGGATGGTAGGCGGTGAATTGCCTTGGTCGACCAGAGTCGAGTTGGTCGCAAAGAACGAGCCCAGAAGATCGGCGTTCTCCTTTGCAGTATGGGCCAGAGAGTCATCGTCTCTATGCAAAGATGGAAGAGAGGGATGTGGGATTTCCTATGACAGCCTTGGCGAGAGACCAGAACGCACGAGTTCCCGAAGGAAGGCGAACTAATTTCTCACCAATTCTGCCAATGTGTTCCGATTTTGCCTTGGCGATAGCTCTTTTGAAGAACCTAGAGGCAGAATTATACTCCGTTCGTAATGTGCTGGTTTTTACATCACGAGATGCCGACGCAGCAGCCCAAGCCCGGAAGCACTCCTGCTTTCGGCGTGAAGCCGTTTTGCAGGAGTGACCAAACCGAGGCTGAGTGCCAGTTGCACTACAGAAAATGGAATAAAAAGTTCCATGCCCTGCAGCACCACATCAGCGATAGAGTCAGCAACGACACTCGGATCAATCAGCTTGAAGCACATCCACCCCCATGGGTAAAACACGAATAAAGACCGCATCCCGTCCCAATCTGCTGACCTCTAGTGCCAAACGCGACGACGGCCTGCAAAAGGAGGCCGTGATAGGCGCATAACCGAAACTTTACTCCGGATCAGGCAGTGGTCTGACGTACCAAGTGGGACGTCCACAGATACCTGGTAGTCATCCGGATGAGAGGTCAGCAGAAGGTCCAACAGTGAAGGCGTGTGGTCGTCCACATCTGGAACACGCGTAGGCGAAGTTACCAGTTGTGTTAGACCATACGCCAAGGCAAAATCGTGAACAGACCTCCCCGCATGATCTGTAGTGCGAAAACATAGCCATTCGGCGTGATGGGCATTAAAATCGCCCAAGATCACGATCTCAGCGGAGGGGATCTGTTGCAACACGGAATCTACAGCCGTTTGTATGCGCTCAACGAGCTTGTCGACTTCAGTATTTCCGCTATGGGTCTTGTAAAGGCATGCGTAGATGGTCGTCGCAGTCTACACGTAGGCAGAAGATGGATAGGTCCCGACCTTCAAGTTTACCAAGGCGCCGGTAACAGATATCTTCTCTGACGTAGGCGCACATACCAGCCCGCGGTACAAAGGCATGTACCAATTTGTACCCCGGGTAGGAGAGGTAAGAAGTGTCATCCGAAGAATGAGCAAGGCTGGCTTCGCCGTCTCTAGATGGTAGGGGACGGCGTTCAGGTTGGAATAAAGCCCCCTGATATTGCAGAAGTCCACAGTAAGCGAGGAAGGGGGTGCCATGTCCTTCTTGACCCGATAGCCCCGGACAAGTTTTTGAAAGAGCGCAATTTTGCCCCCCCCCCCCCCCCCCCAGAAAACGCGGGGCAGCCTTAGCGTCCGTGATCTGGCTGCTTAAGAAATCCAGAGCACGGATGCCCAGAGGGGGATTCTCCACCGCTAGCGCAAGTGGTACCCCCCTGGGGTAAAATTCCTTTAAATCGCGGTTTCATGTCAGCTGAGGAGGGGAGGGGGGGGGGGGGCTCCGGGACTCTCATAAACCGAACGAAAAACAACAGCTAAGCTGTTGCTTCACGTTGGTGTTAAGTGAGAGAGTGGTTTGTAACAAAATTACCCCCCGGTGGGCGATAGGGTCGTCACGTCCCTACGCCGGCAAAATTAATAGTTTAAAATTGGTCGCCGGCTTAATGGTTTAAAATTGGTCTTTGTCAAATCTGGGCTGTAGCTTTCATATGATAAAAAAAATTGCAGTCCCGATATTTGTACCACGAATTAGCCCACTTTGGCCTTTTACAAAATATCTAATACTAAGACAGACTATTCTTAGACTTTAAAAAGGTTTTGACCGAAACTTAAATCACTGAAAACTAAATCAGTGACATCATGTTAATCGACAAATTAGTCATTTCAATCACGGCCGCGTTTCACGCCAGTGCATCCTGATAAACTTGGTCCTATCAGCTCCCATATCAGCCATTATAAATTACATGTATCGCCTTTTGAATTTCTATAGACCGTGTCGAGTGTAATTTTATTAATAGAAAACATGTCTTTCATGCAGATTCAGGAATTTCGATATTTTTCCCCGTGTTATAATATCATTTTTTCATAACTTTTCCTCGTGTTAATCTGGGACCCTTTCAAAGAATAGATCAACTGTCTTCCTACTGGGCATCTTGTAAAAGGCGAGATAAGGTTAAACACTTATCAATAATATCGTGAATTTTAACTAGGTGTTTGAATTCTTCGATATCGTGTCCGGGATTTTGTAGCACCTTTGCTATTCCTGTTCGCAATAGTGTCGGTGCTAATTGCTGTTGTGTTTCGGTTTGGAGGGTAAGGTAGCCTGAAACTTATGCATTTGGCATTTATACATATTTCATTAATTTATTAAAAACCAGCTAAACAGCTCGGCTCGTCCACTAGTAGAATAACATGTCATCAATATGAACGATTATTCATACAAACTAGCATCCCAATTTTAGTCCTGTATGGCTTAATTTTTAGGTTTCATGAAAAAAACGGAACTAAAAGGGATCACTTTGTTGTCCGTCCGTTTGTTTGTCTGTTTAGACTCTTTATCTCGTATGCTACAGGTACACGAAAATATCTGAAACCTATACATTTAAATTTAAATATTAACTAATATAGTCTTGTTTAAAGTACGTAGATTTTCGAAACTGAAATTCTAAAACCTACTTACTCTAACCTAAAAAGTAAATTAACGGATGGAACAGAAATATGAATGATGCTTTGCAATTGAACTAAATTAGGCACCTCCTAATCCTGTTAAGGCTACGATTTGCCTATTTTGTCTTTTGTTTAATTTTTTTTGGGTGGAGATGAAAATGAGCTTTAAGACTTTTTAATTTAATTTTTGTTCAGCTAACTTGACTATTGAGGCTTTTAATTTTGCTTTTGATCGGCCTAACCTGACCATTATTATTTGTTCTAAATATTCTACTTTAGTTGTAAGGAGATAGATACATGTAAAGGGTTTAGAGAAACTCTTTATGCCTTAATAAGAGTTTTTAAGTGCGTTTGAACATGTATAGATTCTGTTAAAGAATTTAGGAAGTCAGTTATTTCTAATAAATTAATGCACGAAATAACGAATCAAAATGATTGGATGTAAAATAAAAACAAAAGTATATCTGTTTACAGGCATATGTACGAGAACCGATTGGGATAAAGGATTTTAGAGCAACAATTAATATGTTTGACATACAGATGCATTAATAGCGAATCATGATGTAAAATAAAAAAAAATACTATTTACAGACATCATATCTGGATTTACCAAACGTTAAAAATTCGTGGTACTATTTATGAAAATATATTGGTTCAAATAATAGTTTTCTTTTTATATCCTAAGATAGCAAACAATTACGTTCACAGATATTTCTGGAACAACGTAGAAATCAACATGAACCTTTACATCGGTTAAACCATATTGGGAACCTATTTAACTCGACTTTATTTCTGCTCCACCGAAACCACACAATTATTGAGAAACCCGGCTTATATTTATGGAAATAGCAAAACTCAGCAGTTATTAGAGAATTTTATGAACTATTTATTTAGTAACAGAAATCACATTACCTCCAGTAATACGGGATTGGAAACAATCAGTTGGAAAAACAAACAGGTTTGCTAAGGCCATTTTCCATTACTTGCATTTTCCATTTAAGGCCATTTCTCGCAAAAAATTCATTAAATATCGCTATTAAAGTAGCTCGATTTTAGAGGTATGCGTATTTGTAAAAAAACACCAAGCACCAAGCACCAATAGTTATTTAAAACAAATGCTGAAGTCACTGGTAACTCATATTTTAGGAATAGTAAGAAATTATATGTGGCTAACCAAAAATTAAATATTTTTACAAAACATGTGTATTGTATGTCTATTGTTATATACAATCATATTCCTGATAGTCTGAAATCATTGCCTATAAATATATTTCGCAGAAAGTTGTTTGATTTGCTGTTAGATAAAACTTATTATGATATTAAAGAATTTTTAGCCAATAAAATTAAATGTTACAATTAAAATTAAATGTTAAACGTTGACTTGTAGTGGCAACATTGATTTCTCTATTCGAGTATTCTCTTTTGTTTAATTTATCTCTGACGTTTTAAATATTTATCGTGGCATGCATATTAACGTCCATCGAGATATTAATAAAGGTCGAGCAAACGTCACTTTCTCGATCGAGACGTATCTCGTGGTGTTTATCCTAAGCTTACAGGTACAGGTGTGAGAATATCTTACTCTACTCTTATATGCGCTTAGTTTGAAAATGTATACAATGTTTATTAAAACCACAGGCCACGTGAATACTAGAAGACACGTCATTGGGAATTAGGTAACATGTCACCGTACATACATATGTATGACACTTTTGACGTATCACTATCAAAAGTGTCATACATTCGTAGATATATTATATCGTGAAAAAATAAAAAAAAAAGCAATGTTGTACTGTTTTATCGTACCTAATGAGATGATAAGGTTTAAAAATTACCCTTGAATCGATATAACTATCTTCGTGTATTAATATACAGGATATCTATATGTTAATACGCGAAGGGAAAATTTTGGACCCATTTTTAAGACAACTGCACGAACGGTGGAGTATGAAATTTGGCATAGTTCAAGTTTATGTTGTGGAGAGCTACAGAAACTTAATATTTTCAAATAAAAAGCATTGGAAAAACATTAAAATAATAAAAATAAACATTACACACATACACACACACAAGTAAAGATACTATTTTCTTTACGGATGTCAGTTCTCAAACTTAAAAGAGCGTTCCATCTTAGGCCGCATCAGACAAGATTATGGTCAAGCGCTTATCGAAATTAAAAAAAAAAAAAACAGTAGCAGTCGTGGGACTGCCGATAGAAGTGAAAACGGAATTATTGAGAGTAATTAAAACTATATGCAAAACATAGCTATAGATATACTATTATCATTAGCATGTCGGTGACGCGAACCGAGGATTTTACCCTCTACCAAAACGCTCAACGCGCCTAAAGAAGTTTTCACTTCAAAAAGACTTTACACACATAATCTATGGTCTTATTTTTGCCACAGACTATCACTAGTTTCATAAGTTAGTAGTATAAATCTGTATTTCTGTGTGTAAATGGAAGCTATACTGGAAAACTAAGAAATTACCTTGAAAGGCGTATATTTATTCACAACTAGTCCAGAAAAACACATTAATCTTGATATTTTACATTTATTCTACTTGTGTAGTCGTTATTACATATAATATCCTTAATTTTAATGTAATTATTATCATTTCAAGATGCTTTCGATAGATTCAACATCGTTTTATGTTCTTGTTCATTACATTCAACATATCCACTTATTTACACATCAAGTATCAAATATAGCACCTTTCAAGTCGACTGCCAGAAATGGAATGAAATGTGAATCCCGCCAAACTGTTAGGTTAAGGCGGTATTCCAATCACACCACCGACAAACAGGTGTCAACTCGCGCGATTTTGTTTAAATTTTAACGGCCTTACCGTTAAAATTTAAATATCCGTTATTATCAAAATATTAGTTAATATATTTACTTAATAAATCATATGCATTTACACACAGTTATTAAAAATATCTTAACACATTTAATGCGTGATTTAAACAGTAATGTATTATTGTTTAAATCACGCATTAACTGCAGTTACTACCTTTCGCAATACTGAAATATGTTAAACAAACACCCGAACCCCGAAACGCAAACATTTTTTTAGACTATAAGTTAGAAAAGAAGCAAATAGCTGATGGAAAGAGATTACCATTACTTTACAAAAGTTGAAGGTGAATGATGCGTTGCTATCCATGTGGCGAAGTGTTAATGCCACTTGCATTAGTTTACCGGCTACCTTACCCTCCAAATTGGAACACAACAATGATAAGCACTGACGCTATCGCGGCAGGAATATTTAATGTGATGCTGCTAAATAACCAGCCAAGAATTCGCAGAACTCTATTGGCTATGCGAGTCACTAACATCGTGGCTACTAGGAGATAGAGTTCTGCATTGTCTCGCCCAGGTCTGGTACCACCGCCATACCTATTCCTGCCGCAATAGCGTCAGTGCTAGTCACTGTCGTGTTCCGGTTTGGAGGGTAAGGTAGTCGGTTAACTTATGCATGTGGCATTAGACCTCGCCACAAGATAGCAACGCACCATTAACACCTTTGGTGTCTATAGGCGATGGTTGACTCTTTCCATCAGGAAACCCATCTGCTTGTTTGCTATCTTACGATATAAAATATATATTAGATAGCAATCTTATAACATAAAAAAACTCTACCACCTAGTAGTCACGATAGTATAACCTGTACGGTCAACAGAGTGCTAAGTGTGAGTTTTTCTTTTCGCATTCGATCATGAGCGCGTTTCGAGTTTACTAGGAATTTGTATGTGATTTGTACAGCGCCACCTAGTGGTAAACTGGTTTCTCACGTTTACCACTAGGTGGCGCTGTACAAATCACATACAAATTCCTAGTAAACTCCAAACGCGCTCACGATCGAATGCGAAAAGAAAAACTCACACTTAGCACTCTGTTCGCCGATAGTTCCGAACATCACGTTTCGCACTGTCAGCGTATACGTCGCGACGCGTTATTATAATTAACATAATAGTAAGGGAGCCCAAGATGGTAAATGGGGAGTTACTCGAGCGTCGTAGGGAACTATTGGATTTTGTAGCTTAAATTATAGGAAAAATAAAAGGTTTTATAATGTTTTTTATTTCTATGGTGGGGAAAAAACTACAGATAAAAAAAATGTTTAAAAAAAATCAGTGACATGGATACACTGACGTGACGTTAGATTAGGGTATGGTGGGTTAATAGCCAGCTAAAATTTAGAAAATCTGACGATTCAAGTGCAGCGTAAGGGAGTGGGAGGGTCACAAAGTTGCAAAGAAAATGTTGTCTTGACATGTCTTGTCTGAATTTTCTTTTATTATGGATGAAATGATGTAAGAATTACGAAAAAAGTATAATCTGACAATTTCCACAAGCCGAAATTATCTTAATTTTGTTTTTTTTCTGCCATGTTAGACACCCCCCCCCCCCCCCACCCCCCTCTATAGAAAGGGCTCATATTTGGTGGAAAGCCTCAACAGTTAATGTGACGCGCACGAGTAAATACCGAAATCCCCTCTTGGGCTCACCACCAGTTGCCGTCTAGCCGCCAATCGGTTTTCGTGCTCTCTTGACCATATAATAATTTCACCATTTTTACCATTAAACCATTTAAGCATAAGCTAAACTTTCAATAAACATAATATTGAACTTAACTTGTCATTTACTCTGTACAGAACCAAACCTACGTACATAGTCATTCGTTAAATGACTATAATGTATAATTGTCACCAGCAATAAATGAAAAAATGACAGATGGTCTATTATTCAAAGGGGGGCCCTTACCCCCTTACCTTAGGGGGGTACCAATACAGAGGAAAACTGATGATCGAGAAATATACTATACTCATAAAACAAATACTTGTTTTTGTCTGAATCGAACCGTTTTGGTTGCGTAGCGCTAACTACTCGACCGGGGCGGTCTACTTCGTTTGCGTGCCTCAGTATTCATAAAAGATTAGCAGAAAAAAAAAGATCTTTAGGTTATTACATTAGCATAGAATCTGTATTACAGATATACCAACCGATTTGTCCTTTAACAACCACGTAACGGCTATGTCATCACATAAAACATATACATCCTCGCCCAAAAATATTTATATACATAAGTTATCTTCTTTGCACAGTCGAGATAAAATTGCTCTTTAATATCCTTTATAAATGTCTTGAAGGTATTTTATTTATTTATTAGATAGCAAACAAGCAAATGGTTCTCTTTATGGGAAGAAAAACTATCGCCTATAGGTATCAAATATGTTAATTTTACGCTGCTACGACTGCTACCCATGTGGCGGAATGCCAAATGGATAAATGTACCAACTACCTTATCCTCCAAAACAAAACACGATGACTAGTTTTTTTGTAAGGGAGCAAACGAGCAGGAGGCTCACCTGATGGTAAGTAATTACCACCGCCCATGGACAGCCACAGCACCATATATCTTACAACTGCGTTGCCGGCCTTTTAATAATGAGTATGCTCTTTTCTTGAAAGTCCCCAAATCGTATCGGTTCGGAAACACCCCACCGGTAATTGATTCCACATGAGTAGAGCGTGGCATTGTGGCAGGAATAGGTAAATTGGTGGTACCATATCAAATACCAGGCGAGATATTGCGTAACTGTACCACCTAGTAGTAGTATATATATATATATATATATATATATATATATATATATATATATATATATATATATATATATATATATATATATATATATATATCGGTTTGAATGTTAACTTATTTAAATTACATTCATTCTTATAATATTTAAAAAACTAATACTTTTATACTCATGTCTCAAAAAGGTGGTTACTACGTGATAGAGTTCTGCATTGTCTCGCCCGGCTCTGGTGCCTCCGCGTTACCTATTCCTACCGCAATAGCGTCAGTGCTTGTCACACTCGTGGTCCGGTTTGGAGGGTAAGGTAGCCGGTTAAACTATGCACGTGATATTAACACCTCGCCACAAGATAGCAACGCATCATTAACACCTTTAGTGTCTACAGGCGATGGTTGACTCTTTCCATCAGGAGACCCATCCGCTTGTTTGTTATCTTATGATATAAGAAAATATATCTCGTTATGGCTTTTAGTTCCAATGGAATTTACGGACAAACATACAAAGATACAAACACACAGACATAAAATTATGAAATTTAGTTCACGTGAAGCACGTCAAACTGATAACCTCTGTTTTTCGTCGGTTGAAAAACTAACATTAGTTCTTAAGCTTATTTTTGTATACGTGTTTTTTATGTTTTTGGGGTAAAACGGGGCTCTGTTACCACAGAATACTTAGAGACTAATAGAAGTCAATGTTACATACAAGTAATATTCGAGCATAGCACACATAGACACCTCTCACGGACGCGATATCTCCGACTGGTGCGGCACAAACTGTACCGACCCATTCCGAGATATCGCGTCCGTGAGAGGTGTCTATGTGTGGGTTGCTCGAATATCACATGTATGTAGATTGACTACTGTTAGTCTTCAAGTATGTTGTGCTATTACTAAGGTTACCATCAAATAATTATTTTATTAGTTTGTGGTAAAAAGCTTAAATAATAAATAAGCAAATAGAAATATAAAAATCATGTATTTATTTTGATTCCATATTTTGCTGGATCCGCGCTGGATCCAGCTGGATTCTGGCTAATCTTGCAAAAATCCATTATCTTCACGCCCTTATCCCCGAAGAGGTAGGCAGAGGTACAACTAGTGCACCCACGATTAGCCGAAGATACTTGGTCCCAAATGTGATAGTGCCAACCGGGCACTTTCCAATCCCGGGCAACTTTGTGTTTCTCAGAAAACTAAAAAAACATTTTTTTTATGTGCCCGACCCGGGAATCGAACCCGGGACCTCACGTGGCCGACGCCAACGCTGGACCACTAGACCACAGAGGCGATAAAAAATCCATCTGGATTGAAAATGCTGCTGGATTGCATCCCTAATCATAATCATTTCCTCTATAAGGAAAGAAAATTCAAACGTGCTCGAGAATGTCAAAATAACGTTTTTCTTGCAACGTTGTGACGTAAGAGAGTGAGTGCCCTTACGCTACACTTGAATCGTCAGATTTTTTAATTTTTAGCTAACAATTAATCCACCATACATTAATCTAACGCGACTTAGTGTTTCCATGTCACAGTTTATTTATGATTTTTTTAATGTGTAGATTTTCTCCCCCATAGGAATGAAAAACATTATAACATTAACGTAAAAACGGATCCCTATTACTAAGTCTCCGCTGTCTGTCTGTCCGTCTGTCTGTTTGTCACCAGGCTGTATCTCATAAACCGTGTTAGCTGAAGCTGAAATTTTCACAAATTTTGTATTTCCGTTGCCGCTTTAACAACAAATACTAAAAATAAAAACAATGAAAATATTAAGGGGGTCCCCATATAATAAACATTTTTTTCGTATTTTTAAAGATGAAGACGGAACCCTGTGATGATAAATAAATTGATTTATTAAATAAATAAATAATGATAAACGCTAAAGGCCGGCAACGCAACTGCAAAACCTCTGGTATTGCAGATGTCCATGGGCGGCGGTGATCACTTACCATCAGGTGCATCTCTTGCTCGTTAGCCCCCTCTTCTATAAAAAAAACCCTTCGTGCGTGATTCCAACTGACACTTGGCCGGTGTTTTATTTTACCATATTTTTGCATATATCTGTTAAATAAATGGTTTGATTTGGTTGAATAAAATTGTGCTCAGATCAAGGTGTACTGCCTGGGGACCGAAGTCCATTTGAGAAACGTTGAAACTTGTATATAGTGTTACAAGATAAATAATTGTGATATCGCGATTCAGGATTTTATTTTGAATTTCATTTTTCCCATTTGTTATTGATTTTTGTCCATTTTTTTATTATTTTTTCTTGTAGCGTTTGTGATTGTTTGAGCCGCTATACAGACAATAAAAGCAATAATTTTAATTTAACACCGCACCTACAATATGGTAACTTCCACTCGTTCTAATTGGTAACAAGTTATTATGAAACGAATACTACGACAATGTTGTAATTTTGTAAGTGCTTTTGATATCGATTCCAGTTAACATGTGTTCTGTTTGAACGCTAATTACTGTATTCCACAGTCCGTCGCGTAAAGCCGCTGAGTTCCGCACAATGGAACTCATTGTTTAATTAAATTATTTTTTAAACCCAAGTTCTAAAAATATAACGTGAAAAACAAAAACCCGGTTCAATCCAATACGGTAAATGAAGAGCCTGGTGAAATTATAAAAAAAACGATTAAGTGCGGGTTGGATAGCACGCCGAGGTTTCCGTACTAACTTGTAGGTAATCTTAGCTACACATTTCATGATTCTAAGTTAATGGAAAATATCTTATAGTTTTTGATTCCCTTGTGAAATCGCAAAATATGCGACATAAACCGTCATATTTTTGATCGTGTTTTTATTGTGATGGAATAAAAAATTTACGGTTTTAAGATTTTTCTCTTTACATGTGCTGTAAGATATTGCTTTTTGCCAAATTTCATAATTCTAGGGCAACGGGAAGTACCCTATAGGTTTTGATTCACTTTTGAAATCACAAAATATGCGACGTAAATTGTCATATCTGTTGATCGAATTGATTTATAAGTTTAATTAAACCATTTTTTTTTCGGAATGTCTCAATTGCTGTTAGCCTTATGGGCTGTTACAGCTTCACCGGTCGCGGGGGCGAACAGAGTGCTCAGCCAGAATTTAAAGGTGTAGGGCTGTACGCCCTCCGCCCTAAGGGTGTCTCCTGTGAGACCGAACCTCGGCTTAAGGTGGGGTCGTGATTTGCGATGAGAGGGCTAGTGGCATTGTTTTGTCCGTCCGCCGAACCTTGCCCTTGGGCTCGGTTCGCCGAAGGGCGAAACAGGGGTCCTCGTCGCCGCCGGCGGCGACGGCGTCGCGAATGTAGGTGTGTAGTGTTTTCGTGTAAGAGTTATCGGGTCATCGGGATCGGTAAGAATAATTAAACCACAGTGTATGGAATGTATGTGATGTCATTTAGACGCCGTGAAGAGAGTTCTCGCAGTAAATTTAAATTTTAAAACGTGATTTTTTAACAAACATACGATTTTAAAAATAAATAGTTTTTAGTTAATATACTTATAAGGTAATACAAGTAAAGTTTTACCGGTGGGAGGGATACGCTGTGCCGCGCTCCCGGCTGCATGGGTACCACCATCTGGCTTGTTTGTCCCGTGAAACAGCTTTGCTGTGTTTCGGAGAGAAGGGCAAGACAGGCAGTGTAATTACAAAAAAACACAATTTTTCAAATTTAATCAACTAGCCTATTGTTTAACTTTTATTACCTGAAAGGCAAATGATCTATTCTCCAAAAAATACCCAGATTAATCTAAAGAATGTTCAGACTTTTATATAATTTATAGACAAATTTTATCATTATTCTAAACATGTGCTTTTTTTGTGTATATAATATATAATAAGTGCATGTTATCTTTAAATGAGATAAAAGCAGCTTTAAGTACTTAGCAAACCTTGGCAAATAACTATGAAGCAGGCTTAACTTCACAGTTAACTAAGGAAAACCGTCGCTATAAACCCGTAATGCCGTTAATGTAAAAATATAAGAACTTTATGCCAGTTAACGAATAAAAGTCTCAAGTTCTTATAAAAGTATCATCAGCCCGGGTACCCTTGCGTGGTAGGCAGAGTAATCCGAAATTATATAGATTTTCCAATTCACCACAATTTACCAGTTTGTCGGTTAACGAGATGAGTGGTGATCCCCATCACCGCATTTTACCGACCTGATTACGATTATCGACTATTTTTGCGATAACGGGACGGTTTTACGTGCTCATCCAAGCACAGGGGGGATGCCATAGCACTCCGTCAGACTCTGTGCTGCTACTGAAATTTCGTGTTTTCTAAAAACTTCGAAAAAATCTTAATAAGGCTATTTTCCCGACCTAGAGATCGGACCAGGGAGCTCACAATCTAAGCTGAATAGGCTACTCCCTGCACCACGAGGTAGTCAAGTAAGTTTTTATACACTAAAAATAAATATTGCTGGACAAAATACACGAATCGATCTTAATTTGCTTATACTATCCGTGTTAGTCAACGATAATAATATAGAAATAATACTATATTATTATTATATAATATGTATAGATAATAATATAGAAAGAACGATATAGAAATACATATACAAGCTGACTGGTTAAATATTGTACATATTGAAGGATACAATAGTTAAAGGTCATATATAAATAAATAGAAATATAATAAAATGAGGATATTTCTTAACTACACACTAAACCTTAACTAAATTAGTGTAGTAGATAATATTCAAAAAGTATGGTTACCGCACGTTGTAATAACGAGTCTAATCGTGAGTTCGGTGAATCGCTGTTATAGCAATAAACTTTCATGCGTGTGCGCGGGTGTGCATACTAAAATATAATTATAATACTGAATTATATTTAATAAAACGCAAACAAAAACGGCGGCAAAAACGGGTAAAGTCGTGAAGAAGACCTCTACCACCTAGCTAACCTGTCCAACCATATTTATATATAACGTGAAGCAAAACCTTGGTACCCAATTTTGGGACAATTACGCGAACGGTAGTGTAAGCAATTTGGGACAGTTAAGGTTTACCTTGCGGTAGACTGCAGAAAGTAATATTTTTAAATAAAATGCATTAGAAATACGATTTTTTTTATGTCATAAGATAGCAAACAAACAGATGAGTCTTCTGATGGAAAGAGTCAACCATCGCCTATAGACACCAAAGATGTTAATGGTGCGTTGCTATCTTGTGGCGAGGTCTAATGCCACATGCATAAGTTTACCGGCTACCTTACGCTCCAAACCGGAACACGACAGCGACAAGCGCTGACGCTATTGCGGCAGGAATAAGTAAGGCGGTGGTACCAGACCCGGGCGAGACAATGCAGAACTCTACCACTTTACTCTACTCTACTCTACGTGAAATTACTAAAAAAATAAGCACTACATTCATGTGATATACATGGTAATATACACACATCTATACTATTTTCTTAACGGCTGAAGTCTTTAAATCAAATCAAATCTCTATATATTACTTCTCTTTTAATTGTGTACAATAAAGCATTAAATAAAATAAATAAAATAAAAGAGATGTTATTGTTGTCCATGGTCGAATTTAGAATACAGGACGATCGCTTGTTGTTATTATTATTATTAATAATAATAATATATTTTTATTTCAAAATTTTACAAGGTTTATGGTAATAACAAGCATTACTATTTTAGGAGTCAGAGTATTTTATATATTGTATAAAATGCTCTGACTCCTAAAATAGTAATGCTTGTTATTATAATATTCCAGTTTGGAGTGTAAAAAAAACGGCAAAGTTAGGTAATTAATGTTACTTCCAGACACATGCATAGCAATAAATAAATAAATATTCACAGGACAAATTACACTTACTGATCTAATCCCAAAGTAAGCAAATTATTTGCTTGTGTTATGGGTGTTAGTCAACGATACTCATACATAGAAATACATATACATATACATAAATACATACTCAACATAAATACTGGAATATCTATATCTGTACATATAATAAAATCGTAGGAAAGTCAAAACTGTACATTGAATATTTTTTTAAAGAATGGGCATGATATACAATCGATATCGAAGCCAAAAATATAGTTTTTAGAATTTTTGTCTGTTTGTCTGTTGATAAACAGTTTGTCTGTTTGTCTGTATGTATGTCCGGGGTAAACTCAAAAAGTACTGCATGGATTTACTTCAAATTTTGCATGAATATTACTAACAGGTCGGGTCAACATATAGACTACATGTTATTATCACACTATCACCTACAGGGGAGGAGCAGTGCGGAGTAAACGAAGTCCGCGCGGACGAAGTCGCTGGCAACAGCTAGTACATATAATAAAATCGTAGGAAAGTCAAAACGGTACATTGAATATCTTTTTAAACGAATACTTGGGGCGTGATCTACAATCGATATCGAAGCCAAAAATATAGTTTTTTAGATTTTTTGTCTGTTTGTCTGTATGTATGTCCGGGGTAAACTCAAAAAGTCCTGCATGAATTTACTTCAAATTTTGCATGAATATTACTAACAGGTTGGGTCAACATATAGGCTGCATATTATCACGCTATCGCCTACAGGGGAGGAGTAGTGCGGAGTAAACGAAGTCGGCGCGGACGAAGTCGCTGGTAACAGCTAGTATTTAATAAACACCCAAACCCAGAAAAACAAACATTTACGCTCATCACACAAATTCTTTGGTTTGAAAGTTCATTAATTTTGATGTATATTGGGTATTTGTAATAACCGAAATACAAATTAGACATTTTTGGATATTTCTTTGTTAGCTCCGTGCACTGTTAACAACTTATTTTAGGCTATACTTGTCACTACAATCGTGACTACTAGGTGGTAGAGTTCCGTAACGCTTCGCCCAAACGAGCATTGTCACAATGACAGACATTGGATTTGGTTCCGATATGGAGGATAAGGTAAACGGTAAACTTATGCATGTGGCATTGCCGTCCCACTTCAAGGATAGCAACGCACTAATAACAGCTTTGGTGTCCATTAGCGATGGTTCTTCTTTTCATAAGGAGAGCCATCTGCTTGCTATCTAATGCTACAAAAAAAAAATCACCTTCATTGTTTATAGGCGGTGGTCATCTTTTTGCTTTGCTTGTTTGCATTAAAAATGGCTAGTTATATACACTTTAATATGCAATAATTACTTAGTATACATACTTTGTAAGTACATTACTTCAAAATTTAATAAAAGGCATGACATTTAAGCTCGAAAGTTTGAATTTGAACGCAATAAGAAGTGAAAGAAAGTTGTTTCGTACTGTTTGGAATGTTCTACGCTCGGCTTATTCGTGTTACTCCATCACAGGTAATTTAGTTTGGAATTCATTAATTTTGATGTATATTGGATTGTTTTGTAATAACGGAAATACATTATTTATTTAAAACGGAAATACACAATTAGACGTTTTTGAATATTTCTTTGTGAACTCGCGTCCGGTTTTTCAATAACCATATAAAGTATATTTTTAACAATCTTTTTAACACCGCCTTCTTTTTCGTGACCCAATAACAATATGAATTCTTTTTGTCGAATAAAAAAATATTGTATAGCCTTTCTCGTGAATGCGGCTATCATACATAAAAAATATTACAAATTCGACTAGTTCATCGACAGCTTAGCGTGTTCAAATAAACAAAAACTTTTATTAGAATATTAAAACACTTTTACTTTAATATATTTCCCCGTATTGGACCAGGCTCCTTTATAGAATATACCATCCCCTGTTCTGCCAGGCAGTTTGTAAAAAGTGAAGAATTGGCTATGCGAGTCACTACCATCGTGAATACCAGATCGTAGAGTACTACAATGTCTCGCCCTGGTTTGGTAACATCGCCTTACTTATTCCTGCCGCAATAGCGTCAGTGCTTGACATTGTCCTGTTCCAGTTTGGAAGATAAGCAAGTGACATTAACACCTCGCCACTTGGATAGTTAGTGATATAAAAAAAATGCTACTGATTTCCTCGTAAAAACAGTTGTATTGGGAATAAAAATTATAAAATTAATCAAACATAAACTTTAATTAGTACGATATATGTGTGGCCGCGTTTCCGATTCAGTGCGGTCAGATATAGCATATACTATACTTATCGCATACTAGCTGTTGCCCACGACTTCGTCCGCGCGGACGTCGTTTACTCCGCACAGCTCCTCCCCGTAGGTGATAGCGTGATGATATGTAGCCTATATATTGACCCGACCTATTAGTAATATTCGTGCAAAATTTGAGGTAAATCCATGCAGTACTTTTTGAATTTACCCCGGACATACATACAGACAAACAGACAAACAGACATACAGACAAACAGACAAAAATTCTAAAAACTATATTTTTGGCTTCGATATCGATTGTAGGTCACGCCCCAAGTATTCTTTTAAAAAAATATTCAATGTACAGTTTTGACTTTCCTACGATTTTATGTATGTATAGATGTTATATTGCATCTTACATATAACATACTTTTTATGTCATTCTTCTTCTGGTTAAGGGGATTACTTTTTACGACGACAACACCCTAATTTATCCAGCTCCTACGTCATGTTTAATACGTGATATTAATAAGACGCCCTGTAAGTCTTCAGGCGAGATCATATAAATCCCAGTAGGCCTCCCAGAGAGAATATTTTCATACAAAAGTATTAAATTACTAGCACTAGGGCGCTGCCATGTTGAATTCACAATTTTCTTTCGTGTTCAAATATATGAGAACATAAACACGGGGCAAAATATATGTTACAACGTGTTGCATTTTTATTACCACCTGAAAATATGTAAATTACTTCAATTTCGTGCTATTCAGATAATATTTTCAACAAAATATAAAGTATCTTATAACAAAGCAGAGAAAATTTGTTTGATGTTTAATATATTATTCATGAATAAAATATATAGTATTTTTCAAGAGGCGGTTCGCTTGCTTAACAAAGATAATCTTTGAATATAGTAATTCTAAAGTCAATTCTTTCTTAAGTTTAGAATATTCAGCGTAATTAAATGGTTTATGTCATCGTATATTAGTTTATCGACGTCATATTATTAGCAAACAACTGAATGTTTGTCCTTATAGAATAACAATCAGTATCTAAACATCGCTTCAATGTATTGTTTACCTTCTATAATTGTCAGCTCTTCTCATTAAATAACGTAAATCGAAATAAAATCATTTGTTCGGGATTTATTAAGAACGAAAATATTTTTTTTACGTTTCTTAGATTTTTTTTTTAACCTATCGATTTTATAGCTAATAAAACAATTTAAAACTCAAAAACTGCATTGAATACCATTCGAAAGATTAAAATCGATTTTACTTTTGAAAAAATATACATCTTTGATCTTCCGTCTCAGATGCGTGAATCACCTACATTATCAACTATTAAAACTGCATTGTACGAGCACTTTTTAAAACGTCAGAATACTTAATTTCGTATATACAGTACCCGGCAATAAATATTGCACATCGAACTTTGGAAAGAGACAATCGGATAATTTCGGCTTCGTAAAGCGTTATCTCTGTCCCACACTACCTATGTGACGTTTAGTCAGTCGTTGTTCAAGTACGATAGAGTGCAGTCGCGTCCCGAAAAAAAATATATATTTAGAGTTGATAACACCCACAAATTTAAATAATTTAAAGTTGTAATATGGCATCTTTCGGAAAAAGAGGGAAACCTTTACGAGGTCAGTCACGTGAAATTATCTACAATGTTTATAAATACTTTGTAAGCGAAGCTGATAGATTTAAAAAAAAAGTAGATGAAAATGTAAGTTGTTATTTTAAGAAGATTCAAGAGCGAGTTGCAAATGCCACTGGAATTTCAAGAAGAACTTTGAACAATATATTAAACGAAGTCAGTACTGAAACACATTCGACTGAAATTAAGTTCAGCACTCCAAAAAAAGGGAGACCAAAAAAGCAATTTCGTTTGGATATGGACGATTTTGATTACGATGTTGTTCGAAGAATGGTGTATGATTTTCACTTACGATTTAATGAACTGCCAACAATAAAATCATTAAAAGCTAAGTTGTCTGAAGCTATTAATTACAATGGGTCTGAAAAAACATTGAGAAAAATACTTCATGACATGGGATTTCAGTTCACTAAAATGGAAGATAATCGAAAAATTCTAATGGAAAAGCACGACGTTAGTCTCAAACGAATGGAATACCTTGATAAAATACGCAAATTTCGCGAAACAGGAAAAAATATCGTCTACATGGATGAGTCATATATACATGCATCCCACACTAAAGGGAAATCTTGGAGTGACGATAAGAAAAAAGGAGTAAAAAAGCCAATTTCAAAAGGTCAACGTTTGATAATAGTTCATGCGGGAAATGAAAAAGGCTTTGTACCCGGTGCTTTTTTAACGTATAAATCCACGGACACTACAGGTGACTATCACAATGAAATGAATAACGATAACTATGAGAAATGGCTGGTTAACCAATTAATCCCAAATATACCCAGTGATTCTGTTCTAGTTATCGACAACGCACCCTATCACAACAAGTATGTTGAGAGACCCCCCAACTCAAACACCATTAAACGGGAAATGATCAACTGGTTAAACAGACATGAAATTCCAGTTGATCCAAAATTAACAAAAACCCAGATTTACGCTATTATATGTCAGCACAAGGAGAGGTATACAGAGTTTTCTGTGGACAAAATACTTGCCGGACATGGGCACACTGTGTTGCGATTGCCACCATATCATCCGGATTTTAATCCAATTGAAAATATATGGTCTCAACTGAAAGGCTATGTAGCCTCTAGAAATGTGGGTATGAACTTAACTACAGTAAAAACATTATTGACTGAAAAAGTAAACATGATCGGCGCTGAAGAGTGGAAAAAGGTTTGCGATCATGCAATCAAATGTGAGAATGAATATAGAAGCATTCAACACAGTTTAGACAATTACACTGATAGATTAGTAATAAATACGGCTGATAGTGACAGTGATATTGACCTCTTTGAGAGCACAGATAGTGAAATGGAAGTAATTGAGAATTAGAATTATTATTATTTTTATTGCAATGTCTCATTTTAGCAATAGGTATAATGGTGTTTATTATGTACACTAAAGCTGTAATGTTCCAAAATAATTAAATACGTAAACATAATGTAAAAATGTTTTTTTATTTTATTTTTCCCCAACCTAAAGCCATCACTTATAGAAAAATTAGTGTATTTTATACAAAGAATAAAAATATCAAAAGAAGCAAATCATACTTGTTTTAACAGCTCCTAATAGGTACCGGACTGTTTGTATTTTGTGCGACAGAGATAACGCTCTATGAAGCCGAAATTAGCCGATTGTCTCTTTCCAAAGGTCGATGTGCAATATTTATTGCCGGGTACTGTACTTCTATAATAACTATTGAATATTGGTGTATATATGTTTTGTTCTATCTAAGAAGTAATTTATATCTATTTAATTATTGTATAAAATGTATGTATTATTTACACTAATGTTGTTAAGAAGCTTACTTGCTTTGTTGTAGCATATCCTAAAACATAATTAAGTTATGATGATTTAGTATCTAGTGTTTAGTTTTTATTAATAGCTCGTAAATAATTTATTATGCACTGCCCAGGATTTTTCTTACAGCATCACGGAAGGTTAACTGTGAGAAAATGTTTAATAGCATTAAGTTACGGCTTTGTACCATTTTTGGACAATAAAGTATTTAAATAAATTAAAAAAAAAAATCTTTTCAAACAATAAATTATATGTTCGAAAAGATATTTATCATTTTTAACAAGCTTTAAATTTTTGAACTCTTCGAACTCAAAAATCTGTGCTACCCCATTGATATAAAAACCCAAGATGCACAATCAATGTTTAAAAACGTCCTCTAAAAATGAGCGCATAGTTTTAAATTGTGCGCTCATTTCAAATAGAATCGCGTCGATCTTGACACTGTCAATTTTATTACTTTTGAACAATGCTTTTCAACTATAAATCTTGCGTTTAAGGTTGGATATGCAAAAATATGTGTTTGTGCCATATCTATAACTACTTATGTGAAATTAGCAACAACTTTGAGTGTCAGTTTTTTTCGGAACTGTGCATCTTGGGTTTTTTGGAACGAAGTTCCTTACGGCAGGCTTGGAGGGGATAGGGATTTTGCTGCGCGACCGAACTGAAAAAAATGTGATAGTAAAACCGTAAGAAAAATGCGTGGAATAAAAGCGTTAAATGAGACGTGCGCAGGCGCGACAGTCGCGTACACAAGCGAGTAGTGCCGTTTAGCCGAAGGAAGTTCGTTTCTACCTGGTGTCCCGCGACACCACATCATTTTATATCAATGTTAGGTATACATAATTTTTGCTTCTTTGAGCTAAAAATACCTCAATAACGGGAAGTTTTAGGGATGGCCTGCAGGGTTCAACTGCCTTCTATTTAGATAAAAATGAATGTTTGCCTGTATGTCCTTTATAGAATCGTAAATTACGCATTTGATCGTGTGATGATATATAGCAAAGTCGTTTTGCATGAGCCCACGAAGGTTTCTGAGTTGGTAATATAATGTCTTTCCTTCAAATTTTATTTTAGTTGGTGGCGTAACAACGTGCAGGGTACAGCTAGTTGTTAAATAAATAAAAATTTAGAGGTACTGTTTTTTTCACGTTTGCCACACTTACTACCGTATCAACAGCAAAAGCAAAAGCTCATTATTTGTACGCAAGACACGATTTTACGTTTAACTTGAGATAACATTTTATAATTATTATTACACGATAATTCTACGTATTTACTTCAAAGCAATCACATGGTAAACAATTGCAAAAACGTTGTAATGACGTTTTCACGGATATTAGAAAACTTCTGAGAGAAAAGTTTGTGTATGTTCTGTAATGAACTTTCAATTTAATTGATAAAATACAATATTGTGTCATGAGCTGATTTTGATAACAGATATAAAAGTTATATTAGTCTTAGAAAATTATTTTATCTGTTTTAGACGCTAGAGTATTTGTTTTAAAGTTTGAAAAGTTAAATTTAAGTGTAAAAAAGGTATTATAAAATCTTAGATTATTTAGAAGACAAAAAAGCCTGGGGTTAATTGCTCCTCATATCAATCTCATATAATATTTTTTTTTTATAATTTTGTAATATTGTGATATTGTGAAAAAAATATATATGAAAAAAGACAAGCCCACTGAGTTTCTTCTGCCGGATCTTTTCAGTGTATGGCCAGGTTTCCGATCCGGTAGTAGTTTTTAAAAAAAGTAGACGTGTCAAAATAACTTATAAAAGAAAATATTAAATAAAGTTCTTCTGATTTCTGATTTAGGGTCAAAAATCAGATCATGCAATTTTATTTTGTGTTAAAAGCAGGACATGTAAAAAGCAGTGCTAATAATTACACAAAAAATTTTAAAAACATTTGTTATTTAAATTAAATTCTCTATAACTTTCATTTTTAACTTAATTGTGGAACCAAAAATTACAAAGTTATAAACGAATAAAGAAAAAAAAATCCTGAACAAAGTGTTACCCATTCGCACATAAAGCCATTGGCACCTCTTTTTACAAGATGCGACCCCAAAGCAAGAAATACAACCCCACATCGGATTGACTTTACACAACCCCCCCTTAGCATGCAAAAAAAAATTGTTGTCTAACTTTCCTACAAATGCTCAAAAAAAAATTTACATGAGAGTGTTAGTTTTTTGAGCACTACCGTAAATAAGCCATCATCTTGAGTGTATGTAAGTGTAGCTTGCATTCAGACATAGAAATACAGGTTTATAGTACATAACGATAAAATAAAATCACTCCAAGAACAATTTTTAAACCATGTCATATCATTCGATACGATAAAATAGTAATGACTTATTTATATTTTTTACAATATAAAATTTTGCTCATATGGGACAAGAGCGTTTGCTCATATGGGTGGCGACTGGCGACACGTTTCCTTCTCAATGCCATGTCTATTAGTATTCGTGATCGTGAGCTGTGGTTTCCACAAAGTAACACCTAAATCAATAAAATAATAGAATGTTTCTATTACAATATTAGTATGGATGAACTGTTTTTGTGGATTTCACCATTTTGTAAAAGAGTAATTATTGACATATGACGATTGTTTCAGAATGTTCTACTCTTCACTCATCATCCTCCTCGTCATCGGAGCGGCATTCTGTACCCAAGAGAACGTACAGGCTGATCAGGAAAATAACGAGACCAATCATGACCACGACGCAGGCAGCCAAGATCGAGTCGCACAACTGGAGAAGAGATCCCCGCATTACGATTTCGGATTAGGAAAGAGGGCGTATACTTACGTTTCAGAATACAAGAGGCTGCCTGTTTATAACTTTGGACTAGGAAAACGGTGAGTTTCTTACCATATATATGTTTTACAACTAATCCCGAGCTAAGGAAAACTTTAAAAACTTAATAAGGAAAAATTTAGAAAAACGATAGTATTGATCAATAATATATATATATATGTGAATTATATCTGTAACAATGAAATTATATAACTAGTGTATACGTATGTAAAAAAGTATCTTCACGCCCGTGTCCCCGAAAAGGTAGGCAGAGGTACAACAAGTGCACTTACGATTAGCTGAAGATACTTGATCCCATAATGTGACACGTGTCAAGCCTATTGCTAATAGAGCACTTTCCAATTCCGGGCAACGTTGTTTTTATTATAAAACAGAAAAAACACCTTTTGAATTGTCCGACCCGGGAATCGAACCCCGGACCACATGTGGTCAATACGAACAACAGACTACCAGACCACAGAGGCGATTAATATAGATATACGTAAGTATTTCTAGCGATCAGAGGCCTAATCACGTAACACAACAACGATCGAGTCGAAGCGCTTAAGCCCATTTTCTTACATATTATGCCACGTCGTAGTCGTCTCCACGTTCTATCGTGTTTTTGTGTGGGAGAGCCCTAAGTGCATCCACTCAATTACTCGAATTGGGGGGCAGCTATACTACCGACGGAATCGATCACAAAGATGATTTTCGCCACTTTGAACCAAGTGGCACGTGGCTCAGTTGGATGGAGCGTTCCGGCCAGATGCAAGGTCGCAGGTTAACCTCCTTGCATGTCAATATTTTTCTTTGTTAAGTTTTTAAAATGATGAGTTGACGGAAGCTAGGATCACAGCCCTATATGTGATTAAAATAGTCTAAGAATTATATTGGTTTTGACCTTCTTTGAAAAATAGACCATTTGGTATGGTAGAGCAATGTCTCGGCCGGGTATATGGTTTCATCGTCTTACCTATTCCTGTCGCAATAACGTTCCGGCAGACTTATGCATGTGGTATTGCTATTCTACTACATGGATAGTAATGGTAATAGTAATGGTGCGTCATTACCATTTTTTGGGTCTATAAGCGATGGTGTCTCTTCCATTAGGAGAGTCATCTGTTTGTTTGCTATCTTATGATATAAAAATTTGCTATATTACCAGGAAAGCATTTGTAAACTGTACGATTGGCTATTCCAGACACTACCATCTTAACTACTAGGTGGTATAGTTCTGCATCTTCTCGCCTGGGTCTGCAACTACCGCATTACCTAATGCTGCCGCAATAGCGTCATTGTTTGTCTCTATTGTGTTCTAATTTGGATCATAAAGAAATAGGCACACTTATTCATGTAGAATTAACAATTTTCCATACAGATAGCAATGCACTATTAACTTATTTGATGTCTATATGTGACTGGTTATCTTTTTCCACTCGACCAAAGGGATGCTTCTTTTTAAGTCATCGAATAGCAAACAAGCAGATGGCTCTGTTAATTGAAAGAGAAACCATCGCCTATAAACTCCAAAGATGTTCATGATGCATTGCTATCCGTATGGCGAATGGCAATGCCACATACATAAGTCTACCGGCTACATTACCCTCCAAACTGGACCACGAAAATGACAGACACTGACAGACACTGACGCTATTGCGGCAGAAACAGGTAAGGTAGTATTACCAGACCCGGGCAAGATATTATGATCACTATATTTGTTTCATTTATAAAGATCTTCATAGAATTTATAAATTCAAAAGCTTATTCACACAATTCAAGAGATTATGTAAACGTGTGTAGTACTCGTATCATATTGTTGTCATCATATCAAAGGTTGTCTGGCAGAGATCGCTCTTTAGCGATAAGACCGCCTTTGTGTACCCACTATATACATAATTAATTATTAGCTATAAGTATTTTACATAATCTATCTTGTTAAATTTGGTGCGCAATAAAGAGTATTCATTCATTCATTCATTTATATTGCTCATAGCTTTTAGTGCTATAGGTATAGGTAGAGAAAAGTTTTCAACTTGTAGAGCTAAGATTATGGCTTACACTAAAGTTTTAGAAAATTAATTTGAAACAACTCGTGAAAAGTGAAATAAGTTTATTATTTTTTATTTTTATATATTAGCAAAACCTACAGTACAGTCCTTGTACAACTTTTCGTTTAAACTTGGTTTAAACTTACTAAACACGAGACTAATTAAGTATTTACATTAAGTATTTACATTTATAACAAAAATAATGCAGATTAGAGCTAAAAACGTGTGTAATTTTGAGTTAGTGTATGTGTTCGGGCTGATCAATATGTGTTTGTGTATACACACAAACGTGTGCGTGCGTTGCTATCTTGTGGCGAGGTCTAATGTCACAATGCAAATTAGAGCTAAAAACGTGTGTAATTTTGAGTTAGTGTATGTGTTTTGGCTGATCAATGTGTGTTTGTGTATACACAGAAACGTGTGTAAGCGTTGCTATCTTGTGGGGAGGTCTAATGTCACAATGCAAATTAGAGCTAAAAACGTGTGTAATTTCGAGTTAGTGTATGTATTCGGGCTGATCAATGTGTGTTTGTGTATATGTCGCAGTGAAATTATCAATAGCCAATAGACACACATTTGTGTGTATGCGTTGCTATCTTATGGCGAGGTCTAATGTCACTTGCATACGTTTACAGGCTACTATACCCTCCAAATCGGAACATAACAGTGACAAGCACTGACACTATTGCAGCAAGAATAGGTTAGGTAAATAGACCCGGTTGAGACAATGCAGAACTCTAGCACCCAGTAGACACGATGGTAGTGAGTCGTACAGCCTATTGGTCGCATTTTACGCACTGCCTGGGAGAACGGCAGTTGGCTTATTCTTCAAAAGAGCCCAGACCAACACAGGGTAAAAGTGGCAAATACTGACGCTGTTGCGGTGGCAATAGGTTAGTTAGTGGTACCAAATTATGGCAAGACGTCGCAAAACTTTACCTTTAGTAGTTACGGTGGTGACGTGTCGACCATTCGTATATTACGAACTGCCTAGTAAAATGGAAAGTGTGTATTTTTAAAAAACTTCCCATTAAAGAACAGAGTGTCAAGAATATTTGACTAATAAATAAATAAATAATAAATATTCACGGGACAAATTACACTTACTGATCTAGCCCCAAAGTAAGCAAATTATTCGCTTGTGTTATGGGTGTTAGTCAACGATACAAATACATAGAAATACATATATAAATACCAGAATATATTTAATAAACACCCAAACCCGGAAATACAAACATTTATGCTCATCACACAAATGCTTGTCCCCGTCAGGGATCGAACCCGAGCCCCGTCGATTGCGTAGTCAGGGTCGCTCTTCATTCGACCAACGGGACGGTAATTATAATATTTTATATCCATAATTGTTATTATTGTACCTTCTAATCAAGGTAACTGCCTCGTGATTTAGGAGTTAGCCTATTCAGCTAAGATTATAAGGTCTCGGGTTCTTAAAAAACTAAAGTCTCAGTAGCAGTTCTGAGGCTTGCGGGTGGTGTTTTTTATTTCATATCATAAGATAGCAAACAAGCAGATGACTCTTCTGATTGGGAAAAAACCAACCGTTCTCTCCAACTGCTGTTCTGCCAGGCAGGTCGTAAAAGGCGTCCGATTGGCTTTATGAGTCACTAACATCGTGGCTACTAGGTGGTAGAGTTCTGCATTGTCTCGCCCGGGTCTGGTGCCACCGCCTTACCTATTCCTGCCGTAATAGCGTCACTGCTTGTCACTGTCGAGTTCCGGTTTGGAGTTTAAGATAGCCGGTAGACTTATGCATGTGGCATTAGACCTCACCACAAGATAGCAACGCACCATTAACAACTTTGGTGTCTATAGGCGATGGCTGACTCTTTCCATTAGAAAACCCATATGCTTGTTTGATATCTTATGATGAAAAAAAAGTAAAAAGCCTTATATCCTATGACATTATACATTATTGCTTATATATACCTCCACAATTTCGTTTCTTTTAAATGCAATATGGTAACATAAAAAGTCTTATATAAAAGGTTTCTTTCGTTTTAAGTACAGGGTTTTATTATGCCTTCTAAAAGGAACCTTTTATTTACAGGTCACGTCCTTACTCCTTCGGCCTGGGCAAAAGGTCTGTGGAAGATGAATCAGATCAGGATATTACCAACGAGATCGGGCAAAATAATTTACCTGATTTAATGGAATACGATGAGGCTCCTGGTAATTTAATTTTATACTTATTAAAAATACACTTGCTGTTATTTTCTATCATAGGATAACAAAGAAGCAGATGGGTCTCCTGATAGAAAGAGACAACCATTGCTTATAGACACCAAAGATGATAATAGTGCGTTGCTATCCATGACAATGCCATTCGTATAAGTTTATTGGCTACGTTACTCTCCAAACTGGAACACGACAGTGACAAACATTGACGTTATTTGCGGCAGGAATAGGTAAGGTGTTAGCAGACCCGTGCGAGCCGTTGCAAAACTTTACCATTTAGTAGTAACATACTAATAAGTTTGGCTAATCGTTCGCTTCTTACGAAGTGCCTGGTAGGACGGCAAATCGTCTATTCTTCGAAGGGGGCCCAGACCAACACGGGGTATTATTATATAGACATACAATCATCTAAGTTACTATTCAGATGTACAATCAATGATATTTATTACTATACAGCTAAATACGCTGTCATATCATCATCATCCAAGTAATTATCTAGTTTTGTACTTAGATTACTAATGTTTACAGAGTATGAAGTAAAACGGGCAAGACCATACAGTTTTGGACTTGGCAAACGAGACTCAGAAGACGATCCTGAGGAAAAACGGGCAAGGATGTATGACTTTGGGCTTGGAAAAAGACCGAATCTCTACAGCTTCGGCTTAGGAAAGAGGGCACGAAACTACAATTTTGGACTCGGAAAACGATACAGTAAATTCAATTTTGGATTGGGAAAACGACAAAGGGACCTACATAGGTTCAGTTTCGGACTTGGGAAAAGGTCGATGGAGCATCCTTATGACGACAATGAAAGTTACTTCGATGTTTAGATTGATTATTACAATTTTAATGGTAACTTACGAGGAAATATTTTATATTTTTCATGAGCTGTAAAAATTTACTTTTTACTTATTATTTATTTGAGGTTGTACTTAAATGTAGTGTTTGGATTGTTTAATAACTATCTGCTATTTATTTTTATAAATTGATAATTTTATACTTTTTATTAACATTTACAGTCGGTTTATTTTAGTTTTTTTTGGTTTATCCAAATTGCTATTCTGAATGTTATCGACTAATCTTCTAGACTTCTTGCAATTATTGTTTTTTTTTTTCAAATAATAAATAAATTTAATTTTGAAAATATCCAGCCAATTTTCATAATTAAATTTAAAAATGGTTCTTTTACTTAACGAAGAATATGCCGTGTGGTTTCTTAATGTGATAAATATTAACATTATCATAGGGTTTTAGTTAAATGAAACTTCCTTGTGAGTTTCCATATTTAGGTAATAAGCTGTATTATAATTAATTTGAACATTGAAAATATAAATATTTTCTAATTACTGATAAATGTTAGGATTGATATATTACAAAATCTTTATTTTATTTATTGTTAAAATGTTGTGGTTTATATATCTAATAGTACTTTACATAAGGATAATTGCTTATAGTTATAAAAAATTCCATGGAGCTACGAATGAAGTTGAAGTAGTAATAAAAAAATTTTTACCTACTCACGTGCCAAAGTATTATTCTGAATAAATATTTCTTATATTTGACATTATAGACATATATAAAAATTCATCTTCTGAGATTTTTAACTCTATATATTTATAAAACCGTCAATTAAAAACACCTATAAGTAATTTGTAGCTCTATGTATTTTATGAAGCACAGTGCAGACTGCAGACAAAAAAAAAATGTATATTTTTTTGACGTAATTATTTAATACAAAAATTGTAGAAAAAACTCACTTTAGGTTATTTTACGTATACAAAATTGTTATTTAATTACAATTACTAATGCAAGCTAGTAGTTAGTATTAAGTGACCAATTCACATGCAACTAGCATTACTGTTTAAAAGCTATAAGTTAAACTTGACAGAATAATTGCTTTTTGAAAAACTAAGGTTCAGGTAGGTTAAGGTAAAAATCAATGAGTTTGAACAATTACTTGAAAATAGGTAAAGGCGAATGATTTTAATTTATTAGCGTTACTCAACTGTAATAACTCAACATAAAAATCATCCAGTCAACCATGATTATTTCCTGTCAGAGCGATTACGCATTGTATCCGATCCAAATATTCGGATCGAATTTTGCTTTCCCACTATTTACGATCCCAATCCTTGAAGATATAAATATAGAAAAGAATAAGCAATCCGTATTAAATTTATTACATTTATACGCAGAACATTTATATCATTCATTGCTTCCCTTCAATAGACATCTATTTTTGGTAATATTATTGTGCGTTTTTAGATTTTTTCATATTTCTTTCTATATATACTTGGTCTGTCAATATTCTGCTTATTTGAAGCTCATTTTGAATTAAAGATTCGCGGATGACGAAAAGTTATCACACGACATAACTTGGATGTATCGCGTAACCTTCCATACAAGTAATTTTACGACTACTTCGGAACATAATTTCACGGATTCGAATTGGATGCAGTGTATAATCGCTCTTATTTGAAACCAATTCGTTAGTGAACGTTTTATCTACTTTGATGATAAATAGTCCTATGTTGAATAAGTTCTTTGTTTGTATAAGCCGTACATAATCTCAAATATGATTATCGTTCATTTTATGGCTTTATTACTAAAGTATTATATCAAAAACATCGAATAAAAAGCAAATATAGAAAAATGCATAAAGTAAAAAATATACACGATTTGATACTAACACAAAAAGATCATAAACTTTAAACAGCGATATGAAAAATGCTTTATAAAATATTGAAGGTAGTAAAATACTTAGTACATTACGTTTAGAAACATTGAAACGTTACATAACGTTACTTAGAAACACTGAAACGTTACATTTTTAAATTAGTCCGATCTGAGAAATATGTTGAAGCCCTGTTCATTGCTTCAAAAGTGTCCCGTGATTTTATTTCAACGATTGACTATTGGTATTTATTATATTAAATTTTATTAAAGTTCCTAAAATTATTTAATATTAGTGTATATCGCTAATACATTGTGCACGTTGTCTATCAATAATTGGTGCAGCATAAATCAATAAACAATTTTTATATAACACTAATTTAATTTATTAATTTAAGGCCATGTTGCCTGAATTAAATGATAATTATTATTATTATTAACTTTGTGAAAAATCTAGTACTTGTTTATAATTCACACTTTTGAGCCCACCGAATAAAGTAGTTTTTCGGTTTACTGTCATAAAATAGTAGTAATTAAGTAATTCATACAATTTGTTCTTAATACTTATATTATTTTTTTTTGTTTCAAGTTGTCGCGGTCTGCATTTAGCCAAGTTTCCAAGACTTATTGGTGTGTTGTTTTAAATATAACCACTATACAGATAAAATAAATTATACAAATCATAGAAGTTGCATCATTCTTTGTTTTTATTTCCCTATACATATGGAATCGACGCAGTTAAGCAGTGCTCACATCAGTCATACCTTGAAAGGGTGACAGCTAGAGAACATAAAAATTGTTCAGTTCCAGCTTCAAAAAGACATTTCTGGAATATTTTTATTTCAATTTATCTCTATAATACATGTATATAAAAGGCAAAATGACTGGCTGATGTATCAACGCACAGGCCAAACCCTTAAGGCAACAAAGTGAAATTTCGCACACGCATTTTTCTTATAATGTAGGCATCCATTAAGGAAGGATATTTCAAAATTCAACCCCGAAGGGGGTGAAATAGGGAATAAAAGTTTGTATGAAACTTTTTATCCGCTGGACATATTTGCATGAATTTTCGTACGAATTGAGCATAAAAAAATAATGAATTACGTGTTTAAGCGTTTTTCAAAATTCAATTCCTAAGGGGGTAAAATAAGGGAAGTAGCTTATAAAAAAAGGTTAAATAAGTTCTAAAGTAAATATGCGCGAGCGAAGCCACGGTTAAGAGCTAGTATATCATAAAATAATAAAAAAGCAAATAACTTTTTTGAGAGGAGGAGATAACCATCAGATGATGGTTATTATAAGAAGACACTAATGACAAAGAAGTAATGCTGAGTGTATCGGTGTACTATCTGTCCATCGGTAATGCCATATACGATAGTTCAACAGCTTAACTGCAGTTACCTCTTCATGGAGAAATTTCGAATATTCTGTAGTCTTACCTATATACTGTAGCGGTCTAGCAATCTACAATTCTATAATACATATAAAATCAACCGATTACATATACCGCGCGTTAATAATATTTACGGTTATAGGACGGCTAGGTACTTGGTACCTACGCTGATAAATAAACTGCCTAAAGATCTAGTGAAATGTATTACACAGAAAAATATTAAAACCAAGTCAAAGACGCACTTGCTATAACTGTGAGTTTTTTGTAGTACAACTGATTCTACAATATATGTGATGAGTACGTTATATGTGTGCATATGTGTATATGTGAGTATATATATATATATATATATATATATATATATATATATATATATATATATATGCGTATGCTATGTATTTATTATCCTTAGCGCCTTGTTGCAAAGGAGATGTTAAAGCACAGGCGGATTATTTTATTTTGTATCTATTGTATATATTTAACCAATAAATAAAAAAAAAGTAAATTTGCGCTATAACAATTATTTATTTTGTAATACTACATACAAGTTTTAAAGCTTCTTAGATGGTTTTTGCTCCCCAGGCAGTGTAGTGTTCCTGGTTGAGAGATCTTTTTTTTTCCATTCTTTCCAGTGACGTTATCGACCTCTACACAGTAGTGGTGGATGGTACCACGATAGCCATCACTTTCTTGCAGTGGTGACGCTAAGGCGATTACCGCTCTTACAATACTTATATATTATAATTCCCAAAAATAATACTTTTTTTGTATTACATGATAGCAAAATAACAAATGGCTTTCCTGATGAAAAGAGAAACCATCGCCTATACAAACCAAAGATGTTAATGGTGTGTTGCTATCTGTGTGGCGGGATAGTAACACCATATGTGTAAGTCCACTGGCTGCCTTACCCTCCAAACCTGAACACGACAGTGACAAGCATTAACACTATTGAGGCAGGAATAAGTAAAGGCGTTGGTACCAAATACTCAAGCGAGACGTTACGGAACTCTACCACCTACTATTAAATCACGACGGTAGTGACATGTATGGCCAATCGGTATTACCTGCCTATTTATTAGACGGCAGTTGATTTATTTCTTAAAAGAGCTCGTAACTACGTAAGCCTAAGGAAAACTAATTTCTGATCCGAAATTAAGATATTTACTTTGCAAATTGCTGCGAAATCTTATGCGTCATTGTTGAGATAGATATGAAAAAAAAGGTTAGTGTAAGAAATAAGACGAACTTACCGAAGGTCTGAAAATGAAGAGACTCCAGTAGCGTAGTATTCTACCCACGTCCACCACACTTTCACACACGTCAGTAGCAAAAGCAGAAACACACAATTATGTACTCAACACACGTTTCACTTCAAAACCGAAGCATGTTCAGGAGAGTGGAATAGCACCTAATTCTATAAAGAATGAAGTATTAATTTTACATAACAAACGAACAGACACTAGTCTCTGTGCTTGTCTGTCCGTCGTAGCCAATTTTCAACACGCAATTATGTACTCAACGCACGTTTCACTTCAAAACTGAAGCATCTTCAGGAGAGTGGAATAGCATCTAATTCTATAAGGAATGAAGTATTCATTTTACATAATGAACAAACAGACACTAGTGTGTCTCTCTGTTCATGTCCGTTGCGTGTTTGTGTGTTCCGTGTGTCCGTTCGTCGCACCCAATTTTCGTCTGAAACTACTGGACCGGTTGGTGACCCAAATTCATATTATGTATAAATTTGACTTTCCAATTCAACATCATTCACCGGTTTGTCGATTGGCGAAATGAGTGGTGATCCCCATCACCGCATTTTACCGACCTGAAACGATTATCGACTATTTCGAGCGATAATCGGAACCGACAGCTTTAAGTGCTCATCCGAGGCACGAAGTGGTATCACACATATTGTGAAAAAACAAAAATTAATTGGTTGAAAAATCTCGAAGTTACGTCAAAAATTAACCTTCTTTAATAACTCTTGAATGGATAAACCGATTTTGATGCAATTTACAGCATTGAGTGCAGTTTTTTAAAGAATAAAGCTGATTATATTTTGTAATCTATCAGTACAATAATGTGAAAGTTATAAGAACGTTGTTTTTGCGAAAAAAAATTGAGGTTTTTTCAAAATTTCTTAAGCCAAGTTGGTTCATATTTTCAGAAGTCTAAGTTTGGTGAAACCCACTTGAATGTCGTCAAAGACGTATCAATCGGTCGAAAGTAATGATATAAACTACTCATTACATACACATTACATACATACATTACATACATAGATACACACACACACATACGTACATACATACATACATACTGACGTCATCGTGAAAATAGAAAAGGTTCCTAGGACATCAAAACGTGGAGATCTAGTGAAACCCGATTTTCTAAAATCGGGGCAATATCAGTAACTTCTTTATCTACATTTGGAGCGGGAAGTTAAAAGTATTAACATTTTTATCGACACTTACAGAAAAAATTACATAACTTTAATGATACGTAATCTACGTAATCAAATACTAAAATATAACAGACTAGACAATAAAACATAATATATTTTTAGTTTTTGCTCTATCAAGAGACTTTGTCCACAAAATTGGTAAAGTTGGGCAAAACTTTACTTGTGTACCGCTAGTGTCTTATTAAGGAGCAACAGGATAGTTATCGTTTACGTAAGATCAATGTTTATATGTTGGATAGAAAGTTATATAAGCCGATGTTATGATGTGCGATTATATAAGACCAAGTTTGTTTTGCGGCAATTAAGGAAATGCTTATGAATCCTACAAGCTATATGCGACTTAAGCTAAGTCACAACTCTTTGTTGGCTGTCGGTATGAACTTCCATCGTAATAAGTGCTAATAATTTCTAAACTATAACTCTTTTTTTGGCTGTCGGTGTGCACGTCCATCGTAATAAGTTCTAAGCCACAACTGTTTGTTGGCTGTCGGTGTGCACGTCCATCGTAATAAGTGCTGAATTCGTGTCGCTGCATGTCGGTGCACGTGCACATCGTAATATCAGCTGAATTCATCATATCGATTTTTGACGAGGAAATGATATTTTGATCCTTTAACAAAAAAAGTAATGTCTCGCAGATAGGGATGCACGTTATGATTCGATTTTATGAAGATCGATTCAAAAGAATACAATCTAACGATTTTTTGAATCAATTCCCTTCAATACGATCTTCATTCGATCTGATTCATATGTACCGTGAATCGTATTCACTGACAAGACAATGTATTTGAATGTATTCATTTGTTGTGATTTTGATAAGAACATTCTTAATTAAGAAAGATCGATTACAAATGAATGTCTATATTTACATCACTAATCCGCAATGTTTATGTTACGAAGTGAAACAAGTTGATAGGCAAAAATAATGAAAACATATTGCAGGTAGTTTTAAAAAATACTTGATGATTTTATTTTGCTTTGGTCGTTTGTTTGTGCCGTAGCGTGTAGCGATTGTGACCACCTTTACGCCAACAGAACGGCTTTTCTCTCTCGCTAATATAACATTAGATGTAAGTCGCAATAGACTGCTGCCGAAAAGGCTTTGAAAATTATTATTTTTAAAAAGTTTGCACGTGGAGGATTGGCATTTATAATTTATAGATTGTTTTATTTTATATTTAAAAAGTCAATCGTCTGGCCAATGTCTTTTTCACTATTTTTTTATTCGTCGTTTTTATTTTTTACTAAAGTTGATTCTTTATGTAAAAAGAAGTGTTTTATTTCTTAAGATTATTGCAATTATTTATTCGATTTTGAATCGATTTTTATGAGATCGATTCAAGTGCATACGATCCGATTCAGAGGCCTACGATCTATTACGATCCAAAAAATCGATTCAAAGAGTAAAATCGTGCATCCCTACTCGCAGACAACTTGCGATTATATTTAGTTAACGAATATGGAAATAAACTTATGTCAAAGTTTGGAAAGATAGCGTGCACTGAGCTTTCGAAACTTATTCAAGATTATATATTGTCTTAGGCGTACTTTCTAAAGTTTTCAAGTTTACCAAGTTAAAAGGTCGCCGTTTCACGCTTGGGTAACAGAGCCTTGGTAAAAGCAAATAAGTGTCAAACTTGTATTGAAAAGTTTAGCATTTGGAAAATTCAAGACGTATTAAACTTAACTTTAAATAACTCTAAATAAAAAAATCGTATCAGACCAAGTTTTACCTTGTACTGAAAAAAGGCGCAACTGACATTTTTTTCAAATACGAGTTATGTATGTGTCCGGAATCAGGAGAAAAAGGCTTTTTTACTATTTTTTTTAGATTTTTTTTCAGATTTTAAATCCATAACCCGCAGAGATACAAAAACTCAAAATGCACATCCGACAAAAGTTTTGACTTTCACTGATTTAAAAAATATATCACACCCAATACTCTTGTGGGGTAGGCAGAGTAAATCGAACCTCTATTCACCGGTTTGTCGGTAGTGAGATGAGTGGTGATCCCCATTGCCGCATTTTACCGACCGATTATCGAATAGGTATTCCTAGCGATGACCGGGTCCGAAGGCTTTATACGCTCATCCCAGTACCAGGAGTGGTAGTACATCATCTACCAGATTTAGAGCTGCTATTGAGATTTTGGATTTTCGAGAAAAATATTGTAAAACTTCAATAACAATTTTACATAACCCGAGGTTCGAACCTGGGAGCTTGGATAGTGCATGCCGAACAAAAATAAGGCCGCAGATTCCAATCCTGTCGTATCAATTTGTTCATCTTTTGTTTTAAAGATTTTCCCTAGCAAGGGTGAGTGCTATAACACCTGTATAGTTATTAGTTAGTGACAGGAAAGTATTGACCAATATTATAAATGTGAATTTCATCTTTAACGATGAACTCATTTAACTATGATACATATGTATATTTATCTAGCGATCAGTACAATCATCGAACTCATTTACAGAAAAAAGTTGCCACATTGAGCCATTCGACACGCGGCTCAATTGGATAGAGCGTTCCGGTCAGAGGCAAATCCTGTCGTATCAAAACATTCTTAAATTCAATACGTTGTAAACAAGTAACAAGTCAATCGGCTAGTTTTTCAGTTTCGGGGATACAGACATATGGAAGCTAGTTTACTGGACTACATGTTATTAACTTCGAATTTATCCCATCGCCGCTATCACTAGAAAACTACCAATATTAGTAGCCGAAGGTACTAAATGGAAATTTGCACAAGCGTCGTGAGGACCTATTGGTTGACCGCCCCGTTGGTCGAGTGGTTAGCGATCCTGACTACGCAATCGACGGGGCTCGGGTTCGATCCCCGACGGGGACAAGCATTTGTGTGATGAACATAAATGTTTGTATTTCCGGGTTTGGGTGTATGTATATTAAATATATTCTTGTATTTATATATGTATTTCTATGTATTAGTATCGTTGACTAACACCCATAACACAAGCAAATAATTTGCTTACTTTGGGGTTAGATCAGTTAGTGTAATTTGTCCCTTGTATATTTATTTATTATTATTATTTATTTATTCATTGGTTTTTGTAGATGAGATGATAGGAAAAATAAAAGGTTATATAATGTTTTTCATTTCAATGGTAAAGAAAAAATCTATAGGAAATAATTGTAAATAAAAATAACATGGAAACACTGAATAAATGGTGGGATAATTACAAGCTAAAATGTAGAATATTTGACGTAGAAAAGACCTGAGTGCTAAGTGTGAGTTTTTCTTTTCGCATTCGATCGTGAGCGCGTTTCGAGTTTACTAGGAATTTGTATGTGATTTGTACAGCGCCACCTAGTGGTAAACTGGTTTCTCACGTTTACCACTAGGTGGCGCTGTACAAATCACATACAAATTCCTAGGAAAACTCCAAACGCGCTCACGATCGAATGCGAAAAGAAAAACTCACACTTAGCACTCTGATAACTTTGGAATGCCAAAAACCGAATATGTTAAAGCACTGTAGTGCTACAAGGATAATTTTGGCACGTGGCCAAAATCAGAACTAACGCCGCCATCTATAAAGCGTCACTTTTGACTGACAGCTGTAGTTGTTATTGGTTGTGGTTCAATAAAACTTCAGTTAGTTATCTTGAAATATGCCAACATTAATAAGAAGTAGTGTTAAAAGAAAGGAGAAATGAAATTGAATTACGAGTCTTAACAATTTCCTAAGCACAAAGAGCTTAGTTGCTAACCCTAATTTCACACCCACACCCTCATGTAAATGTCATCCAAGTGCCAAATAATTTTTGTAGCACTGACTACTGTAGCTAAGAACTGTCTCGACAACAAAGCCTTTCGGTTAAAAAAATTGCACTCTAACCGGATCATCGTTTATGCTATGATGCCACATACAGACACACAGATACACCAATAGACATAAAAACGATAGAAATTGGAGGTAAAAAATAATAATTGGTAAAGTTTTTAACCGACAAACATCAGCATTTCTCGACCATGTATAAGTACCATCGCCACACTTACTCCAAAAAAAGTAGATGGTTCGCCTGATAGAAAAAGATATCCATTGCCTATATAGACACTAAAGATGTTAATGGCACGTTGTTACTTATGCAAGGATATTACGCCGTACGCATAATGTAACTGATTTATTTACCAAAGTCACAGCAAGCCGGACTAGGTAAAGCTTTGGTACTGAATCTGGTCAAGATGTTCCAGAGTTTTACCTCACCCAGTAGTTAGAATGGAAGTGCCAGGTAAAACCTTCTTTCGCCTTGTACGAGATGCCTAGGAATATAAAAGTTAACATATTTTTTTAAAAAGTTTTAAGTACATCAGATATTTGTTTTTTTTACAAACTTTCCAAAAAGGAGGAAGTTTTCAATTCGTCTATAGTTTTTTTATATTTGCTACCTTGGAAATCAGTCATTTATCGATTCGGATTTTTTTTTAGGAAGAATGCATACTTCCATTTAGTCCCATGCAAATTTAGTGAAGATCTTACTCAGGATCCTAGAAATAAAAGTGATTAAAAGTCGATTATTGCAATTTTACTGTAATTAAATAATATTACAAAAACCGTATGATTTGAAGTGAATTTGGAATCTATCAAAGCGTTCTTAGACATTATCAAAGATAACAGCTATGATGAACAAGTGAACTGGAAACCGTCGATCCCTACATATCTCACTGGCTCTTCTGTAAACCATAGTTGTTATGATTTAATTATCCGAAATTCATATTATTTATTGAATAATTTAAGGTCAATTCTATTTTAACTGAATGAACTATGCCTTAATTGTTCTGATTATATTATGGTAAAAAGCTACTAACCAAGATAAATGCAAATGTGGATAGATTTAGGCTCAGACTAGGACTATTATTCTAAGGTATCAAGGTAGACTAAAACTGTCATACCGCTTTCAATTTATAGAATCATTCATATCTTTAGATTATTTAATTTTATGTCGAGTTTTTAATCTAATCAAATAGGCACATATATATATATATATATATATATATATATATATATATATATATATATATATATATATATATATATATATATATATATATATATATATATATATATATATATATATATATATATATATATATTAGGGTGGATCGAAAAAAAATTTTTTTTTTTCTTAGCATGGGGGTAGAATTTGTAGCTTATAAAAAAAAAATTTTTATCGCAACATTTGGAGATAGCCCACTCGTTTTTTAATAAAATAATGGATCAAATGGACTTATTCTAGCGAAAAAATTTTAAAATATTTAAACGATGTTTTAGAATCTGTGGAATGTCTTTTTGAAAGCCAAATGGAAATCAGAAGTCAAAAAAAATTTTTTCCTATTATTTTTTAACTTAAGCGAAAAATAAAGAATTAAGCAGCCCTTTTATCTGTATTAAAGTAAAAGGTAAGTGAAAAAAAAATCATATGCAATTATTTTTTCATGTTTTCCACGATTTTTGACGGAAAAAAAATTTTTTCGCTAGAATAAGTCCATTTGATCCATTAATTTATTAAAAAACGAGTGGGCTATCTCTAAATGTTGCGAAAAAAAATTTTTTTTTTTTTGAAAAATTTTTTTTTTTATAAGCTACAAATTCTAGCCCCATGCTAAGAAAAAAAAAATTTTTTTCGATCCACCCTAATATATATATATATATATATATATATATATATATATATATATATATATATATTTATAATTGGAATCTCGGAATCGGCGCCAACGATTTTCATGAAAGTCACAAATTAGAGTTCGAAACGAACGAAAATTTCGTGTATTTGGTTGACCGAGCAAAGCTCGGTCAACCAAATACACGACAAAATTTTTATTTATTCTATAGGAATCGATTTATCAAGGTTCCAGGTCCAAGAAAAGCTCAGTTCCCAAGATATAGGTATGTGAAAAACCGAGCAAAGCTCGGTCAACCAGATATTGTCATTAAACTAAGTAAAGCAGCATAACAAATGAAACAATTTACCACAAAACAATTAAAAAAAATAGAAAAACTGCAGTTACACAATTGTTTTTACTTAACCACTATGCTTACCACAAAATAGTATCACATACAAAAATAGAAACCGAAGTAACCTCAGCAGGGTTGAACAATAATTAACTCTCCAAGTCTTCCAGAAACTACAGGGTATAATTCTATATTGAAACATTTGTATTGGCCAACTTGGGTACAGTTCTGAGCCAACTTATTTGAATAGTAATACCCGAGTATATAAATGCTGCGTCAACTCACGCGGATAAAGTTCAATGTCGACTCATCCAAGTATATTACTGTGTCAACGCCCTAAGGCACAACTCTGTAATCACATAAATATATTTCTATATTAACCGAATTCTGTTTTGTGTTTTGACTCTCTCGGGTACAATTTTATGATGATTCACTCAAAAACAGCTCTGTATCATAAACCCATTCGAATATAATTCTGAGCCAATTTATTTGAGTAGTCATGTGTCAAATCATTCGGGTACAATATTTGCATGAAGCTATATTATATCTGGAGGCATCACTTCTAATACTTACTTGAAACACAACTTTAAATAATCCTGTCATCTTCTAAGGTCTCACCCTCTCTTTCTAACACAGCTGTATAATAAGAGATGGGAAGACCTCAGAGAGTGAGATATAACGTAGGTATTTGTTTCAAGTGATTAATATGAGTGCTAACTCCACCTATACCTAATACTTCATGAATATTTGATTGACTCATTATGTCAGTATATAAATGACACATTTTGTTACATTAACCTTACATTCTTTCACGCAATATACACCCGTTTTGTTATCTTTTTATTTTATGTGCCTTGCTCTTTTCCATTTTAGACCTTTCTCGTTTTAATTTACTTTTTGCCATTATTACCTTCGTGTTTAAACCAAAGAAATCTATAATTCAATTAAAATATATCTATTTCTGTTGCAGGGAGTTTTAGCGTGTTTGTATTCTATTTTATTTAAACGTCATGTAACAATGTATTGAAGGCAAAAATTGAGCTCTGGTTCTGTTTGCGATTTGCGTTAAAATGTGTATAAATATATCAATAACTATCACCTATATCACAAGCAAATAATTTCGTTACTTTGGGTTTGATCAATTATTAGTGTGATTTGTCCTGCAAATATTTATATACACTTTTTATAGAAAGTGAACATCGCAACCCATAAACATCCGCAACAACCGAAATCTTGCAGTTGCGTTGGCGAATTTTTAAGAATGAGTAAGCTCTTTTTTTGAAGGTCCCCAAATAGTATCCGTTCGGACACACCCCGGTAACTAATTTCACAAAAGAGTATTGCTAGGAATAACGCACGGTTGTGGACTTTCATATATCAAGGTGGTGAGGATGGAACTTTGAATCCCCAAATCGAGGTGATACAACAAAATGAAACTTTTTAGCGGAGAACGTGCAAAGTTGTGTCTTTTTGGGGTTAAATGTGAAGGTTTTGTCTCGGTAACTCCTTTCCGAGACACCGAGTTTTTCTTCTTGACTGGTTCCGGTATTCTGATATTTTTCATTTATATATTTGAATATAAATCTGCAGTGTCAAAATTATCAATTTTGTTGCCAAATTTTGTGATAAATCATGAAGCAACACTTCTAATACCTACTTGAAACATGACTTTTAATACTGCTGTCATCTTTAGAGGTCTTACGCACTCTTTCTAACACAGCTTTATAAAAAGAGATGGCGAAAACTCATAGAACGAGATGTAACGTAGATATTTGTGTCAAGTGATTGATACGAGAGCTAGCGCCACTTTTACCTAATACTTCATGTGATAAATAAACATTTTATGGGTTACTGACATCAATCTTGCTATTTTAATAATTGTTATCTGTCTCGCAGTGTGTTTCATTACAACTCAAATCTTGATGAAAATTGATGTGCAGGGAGAATACGTGATTGAACAGATGACCATGTTTTTTTTATCTATACATATAATAAAATCGTAGGAATGTCAAAGCTGTTCATTGAATATTTTTTTAAAAGAATACTTGGGGCGTGATCTACAATCGATATCGAAGCCAAAAATTTAATGTAATGTAGGTCCGGGGTAAACTCAAAAAGTACTGCATGGATTTACTTCAAATTTTGTATAAATATTAATAATAGGTCGGGTCAACATATAGGCTACATATTTTCACGCTATCACCTACGGGGGAGGGGCAGTGCGGAGTAAACGAAGTCGCTGGCAACAGCTAGTCAATAAAATCTGTCGTGGGCGTGTCTTAGCTAGTTTAATATATGTATTGCTACATCTATGTAATAATTATTGGAAAAGTAAATTACAAACAAAATAAAATAGCAAAAAGAGAAAAGTTTATTCAGCTTTGTACTGCTAATTATAATCGTAATGCATATTTCCATAGCACCCCGAAGTTATTAATATTATATACATCATTTTAATGCATGCACCTTGAAAATAGGCATATCAAATAAATCAAAAGAATATGTTCTCTTACAAAAGACTCGTATTTTGAATACGTTTCCTCAATCATAACTCCTACGCGCCAGACAACAAAAACTCCTTACCTATTATAGAACACATAAAACACCATTACGTTAAGAACTACGACATGCATGAACATTGCAAAGAGTAGCTATTTGTCACTGAGGTAACCTTTGAAAATTGTAGGCAACGTGGGTTAAGACAGTGTCTACACAAAAGGAAAGTTTGCATTGCGTATATTTTTTACACTTTCAATCGTCAGCACTTGGTAAAATTACTATTACTTTTAGATAGGTACATGAGTAAATTTACTTGTCATTTTATTTTACTTCACATAATATTATGTTTTTATATTACTTAACTGGTTTTTAAATATATTGATATATATTTAGCATTTTATTATTTAACCGATTCACTGTTTTAAAGCGTCTTCAGAATGAAATCTCTTTACACCTGTCAGATGTAAACAGAGAACATTTAAATGAAAATTTCATCACGAGACCAAGAAATCTACTTGGATCTCTCTTGCGAAGAAGAACTATGTCAATGTGGCTCATGAATTTGAGATGTCAGATGGAAGCGGATTTTACGATAAATCCGGATTAAGGAAGTCTCGCGCCTTTTGAAAATGTATATGAAAATCTTTGGCTTTATGTATCAATGATCAGAAGAAGCAAAACCACGAACTATAGCTGTTTAAATATTTTAGTATTTTATGACTATTACTATCCATTAAATATTAACACATGGATAAAATCAAATTAAATAAAATTTATTAGCTTAGAACGCGGTACATTTTTTACAGGTTTACACAGTGGCACAGAATATATAATAGTACAAGACAATTTTTTTTACATAAGTTCCGCTTGTTGCATCAAAGTTGCATGCAAAAATTTTACGAGATATAACAATAAAAAATATATATTTAATGATTATTTTGACTACCAAAATTTATGTTATAACACAATATTTTATTACTATACATTTGTCTTTTCCATTCCATACCATTCCGTTCCGTTCCATTTTATTCTATTCTATCTTCCCTATTCTATTAAACTTTGGTAAAGATCCAGGGTTTCAGAGATACAGTAGTTTGTATATCGATTGTAGCAGTATTACCGCGTATAACTTGAAATCGAAAAGAAATCGAAATTAAGAATTAAAAAACATTAAATATTACCTACTCATAAGCTTATATTAACATAAACTTAAATATTACTAATATGCTCACTCATAGATAGATGTTTGACGGTAATTACATAACTTTAAATGATAATCGAACAACCATTAATAGAAAACCATCCAAAAATACAAAAGTATCTATACATATAATAAAATCGTAGGAAAACGTCCGTCCGTTTGTCCGTTTGTCTGTCCGGGGTAAACTCAAAAAGTACTGCATGGATTTACTTCAAATGTTGCATGAATATTACTAATAGGTCGAGTCAACATAATGTCTACATATCACGCTATCACCTACGGGGGACGGGCTGTGCGGAGTAAACGAAGTCCGCGCGGACGATGTCGCTAGCAACAGCTAGTATTATGATATATTCGTAAGTAGGATTACTTTTAGCTCATTTTGCTGACATATTTTGTTAGAACTCGTCGAAATCGTCGCTACAAATCGAATCATAAAGTTAACGCTTACGCGAGCTTTTCCGTAGATACCTACGACATTGGCATATTGAATACATATACGTAAATAGCCGAAATATTATGAAAATATTCCAAGTGGCTCAATATTTCTTTCACGATTTTCACAACGTGACTTTATTGTACGACACGCGACATATGTAGGCAACAATTAAGGGCCTATTGGATAATATTGCAAAACAAATTGTTTGACGGAGTATGTGGATTTTTTGAGATATAACTTGCCAAACAATTATTGTTTGTCTACGTGTATTGTTGGTCTACGTATAATTTGATTTTGCATATAATATACACTGGTAGAGTTAAAATTAATCATAATAATATGACTGATAACAGAAGGTATATATTGTAATTTGTAAGACACGTAATGAAATTATGATAATATTATTATATGTAACAAATAAAAATATATTAAAAAGAGAATAATGTTTAATTACATACATAAACTTAACGAAATCAGTATAATAATATTTAAAAGTATGGAAACAGCACAAGCGAAAGAGATGTCTTGTCAAATTCAGAAGAGTTCGGCAAATCGCTCATTGTAAATATATTCTAAAAATACGCTGGTGTTTATACTAAACCTTTTTGTAGGATAATTAGGTGAAAATTTAAGTATCTATTTTTTTATATATTATTTGGTATCAGAATCAAGTACTGTACAATCTTTTACCGGTCAATCTGTATAAACTAAAAGTCCTGGGGCCTAATTCACATAATCAAACGGCAATTTAATCCAAGCGTTTAAGACTACCTATTACATATTTTCGTCCATATTATGCCGCATCATAAATCGTAGCACGTCTCCACGTTCTATCGTGTTTATGTGTGTGAGAGTCTTAAGCGTATTGACTTAATTACGTGAATTGGGGTGCTGATGATGCTTAAATAAGTAAAATCCGTTAGCTTTAAAAATAATTTGTATCGGAAATAGCACAAGCATTTGGTCTAAAAAAATAATAATGATTCAGTTTTACAAAATGCCAATTTCATTTCCGCAAGTGGCATTAACACTGGCTCCACTCCGCTCCAGGAGAGTTTGCATTTGCTATCCTTAGATATCATTTTTTGTATGGCATTTTAAAATGTTCGTATTTATCTTTGCTTCTACTAAAATTTAACACAGAGCTCAACATTTATTTTATTTTTCGCCTATTTTTTTTAAAAATATTTTAACTGTTAGACGTACAAACAAATTTGATCACTACAAAGGTATTTGAAGTATTTCTTGTGCTTAGTTAGTTGAATTTAAAATGTTCTTAGTTGAAATTAATTGAAAAACTTATGTTGAATAATCTTTTTTGAAAATATTTCGTCAACGAATTCCAAAACGAATCAATTCATTTTGATCCAATTTGCGACATTTGATGCAATTTTTTAAGAAGTAGAGATAAGTTTCTAATTAGATTCTAGATTGGTATAATCCACAGATTAAACTGGATACGCCTTTTTTTATAGTACAAGATAGCAAATAAACAGATGGGTCTCCTGATGGAAAGAGTCAAACATCGCCTATAGACACCAAAGGTGTTAATGGTGCGTTGCTATCTTGTGGCAAGGTCTTATGCCACATGCGTAAGTTAACCGGCTACCTTAACCTCCAAACCGGAACACGACAGCGACCAGCACTGACGCTATTGCGGCAAGAATAGATAAGGTGGTGGTACCAGACCCGGGCGAGACAATGTAGAAGTCTACCACCTAGTAGTCACGATGTCAGTGACTCGTATAGCCAATCGGTCGCCTTTTACGACCTGCCTGGCAGAACGGCAGTTGGCCTATTCTTCAGAGGAGCCCGGGACCAACACGGGGGAGCCTTTCAAGACTATTTCTTAGGATGTCAATGTCGCTTGTATTTACACCGAGAAATACTGAGTTATAATACTGTAATCTCGCTCTAATTACATTTTCCCGATCACTTTTAATTTGGTTGAAGGCACTAAAATATTTAAGTCCGAATTCTGCGTATTATATCCATGCGTTTTTTTTTGTGTCGGATAAATCGATGCCGATTTATGCAATAATAGATTTTTATTGCATAAATCGAACGTATTATCGATTCTAAACAGCCTCCGAAAATTTGGCCGGACATATAAAAAGTAACCCTGTATATCAGTGCCATCATTCACTGAATTTTATATATGTTTAATTTACTAAATTAATTTACTAAAGAAATATGCAGAATAAAAAACTTAGTTAAAAATGTCCATGACTGTGTACTCTCATCCTACGTTGCTTCTAAATGATCTGCACACTCAACGAACAATACTAATGTATGATATTTGTTCATCCTTGAATAAACTCTTATAAAAACTGCCAAGAAAATGTTTTCTAACGAAAACGATTAGTTTTCGAATGGAGCGAAAATTTTATCGCGTCGAGTTAGCAGTTTGAATAAATCTAACCAAGTTTATGAAGGAATTTATGAAAGTTTGAAAAGTTCTTATTGATATAAATACTGTGTTGAAGTGTGGGATGAAAAATTTAAATACTTGAGAAAATTTTAATATGTAATGCTGATTTAAAATCGACTTCGGAAAAAAGGAAGGTGTCAATTCGTCGGAATCTTTTAATGTATGTTCTCCAATTATTCAAAGACACATAGATCCACATAAACATTCTTCTTTGGTTTGGGCGGGTAAACTTTCCATTTGATTTAACATAAATTTGGCGAACATTTGATCCAGAGTTCCGGTGATAAGGGAGATCGGAAGTAGGTTGCTTCAGTTCAACTGCGTTTAAATTCTATAATTATTTTGTTTGCCATTATATTTTCCGCACTTAGCCACTTTGGCCTTTGTACGTAGCTGGCTATGTCTATTCCAGCCATCCTAACTTCTTCCAGAAGCTCATAAGGCGGCTTATGTTTCCACATGCTTCTTTAGGAGTTTTCTTTGTCATATGATAGCAAACAAGCTGATGATTGTTTTATTTTATCAAGAAAATCCCCTCGTTGATATAAGTCAATTATCGCCTATACAAGCAGAAATATTAATGTACTTAGCCATTCATATGGTGGTTGGAAACGCCACATGCAATGAGTTTACCGTTGTATTAATTTCCAAACTGAAATACGATAGTGTGAAGCACTGACGCTATTGCAGCTGGAATATGCAGCGCGATAGAAGGAAATCCAAGCAAGACGTTGCAGAACTTTAGTAGTCACGACGGTACTGTTTGGTAGATCTTGCATCTTATAAGGAAAGTCAGTGAACGATTCTTTAAACTAGGAGTCTGAATTAATACCACTGTATAATATTGTCTCTGTTGGTATTTTCGAATAAATGAAATGCAGAGTCACAGTATATGATAATATATATATTACTGTTATTCTTTCACTTGGAAGATATATACGTCCGTCTTCTATTAAGGCGATATTCTAAGTAAGAGAAATGACATTAACGTACGGCTTTTATACTATCTTATCACAACAAATAGATTGGGTTGCCAGTACTAACAATATCGATTAATTTTTGTATTCGATAATGTATATAAATCAAATGAATTGCAACACGCCCCCTCAAAAATTAATCATCAATCAAAATCAGTATCAAATAAATTAATAATCAAAATAATGTATACAAACCAAAGTTATTACAAATGATCAGACATATAAAATCTTCCAAGCTATCCTGGGAAAATTACATTGAAAATGGTCCAACATTTGTTGCTTGGATTAGGGAAACCCAGGAAAACCTAATCAGACCATTACATACAAAACAAATAAGAATATTTTAGAACATAATTAGTACAATCCTATTTTATCTCTGAACTGTTTAAACGTTACAGCTGGTAGCGGCTTGGTCAGCACATCCGCAATTTGTTCGCCTGTAGGAACGTAAAACAATTTTATTGTATTGTTTTCAATCTGTTCCCTAGAAAAATGGTACTTGATGTCAATGTGCTTGGACCTTTTGTGACTAGTTGGATTATTTGCTATACTAATACAACCATTGTTATCCTCATAAATAGCAATTGGTCCGACTATATTAATTTTAACACTAAGAGCCAAAGATTTAAGCCACAATGCCTCTTTTACAGCTTCAAACAATGCCATATACTCAGGCTCAGTTGAAGAGGCCGCCACAGATATTTGTCTCTTAGTACACCAACTTATTGTACAACTATCAAACAATTTGAACAAATAACCTGTTGTACTTTTTCTACAATTGACATCATTACCACCCCAATCTGAATCTACGTACCCACTTAATATATGATTAAAGCTATCACATCTTTTGTACGTTAATTTTAATTCTATTGTGCTCTTTAAATATCTAAGCACTCTTTTTAGACACTGCCACAATTCTTTATTATTTTTAGTTGTATACCTACTTAAAATATTAATACTAATACACAAATCGGGACGAGTACACAACATAACATACATTAAACATCCAATAAGGTTTCGACAAGGTGCGTTATACTCACTATCTATATTTAAAGCCTCATAATTAGGCTTAGTTTCTAGAGGTGTGCTAATAGGGTTACAGTCAGACATATTGAATTTATTTAAGATCGATTTAATGTACGAACTTTGATCTAAAGTAATTTTATTATGATATCTAGTTATTTTAATTCCTAAAAATAATTTAATCTCATTTAAATCTATCATTTTGAACTTAGTCATTAAATAACTTTTCAAGCTCTCAATATAGCGACGATCAGCACAACCTAAAATAAGGTCATCGACATACAGTAAAATATAAATATTTTTATTAACACCTCCGTTATTTAATATATAAATGCATCTATCGACTGATGAATTAATAAAACCTTTTTCTTTTAAGCAATGGTCAAATAGTTCAAACCAACATCTAGCCGCTTGCTTTAGTCCGTATAATGCTTTATTTAATTTGCAAACATAACCCTTTTTACTATTTACGCCCTCTGGCACACTCATGAAAATTTCTTCTTTTAATGTGCCATTTAAAAATGCAGTTTTAACGTCCATGTGATGGACCAATAAGTTATACTGATTTGCAAGACTAATTATAAACCTAAAACTTGCTATACGAGCAACTGGGGCAAATGTTTCATTGTAATCACTAAGATATTTCCGACTGAAACCTCTTGCAACAAGGCGAGCTTTGTACCTTAAAGGATTACCAAATTCATCATTTTTTATATTAAAAATCCATTTACAATCAACTATATTTTTATCGTGAGGCTTGGGCACTAGAGTCCACGTATTATTTGCTAATAGTGAGTCTAATTCATCCTTGATCGCAACCTCCCATCGAGTTCTGTCAACACGATTTTTAATCTCTTTATATGAAGTAGGTAGTTTGCAAGAAACTATTTCAGTATATAATCAATTTCACTATAAGACATAGGGGGACGACATTTAATCCTCTCACTCCTTCTCAATCCATCTACAGAATTATACAAATCTGCTTTATGGTGATGATTAAGCTTTGGAGTGTTACAATACTCATTTAATTTGCGATATTTACAACTAACAATTTCATCAGATTTCAAACTATCTGACTTTAAACCATTTGTATTTAAATTATCTGATTTTGACCCATCCGATTTTGATTCATCAGACTTAGCATCGGGTACATCAGATTTAGGAACGTCAAGACCAGTTTGAGCTTTTGTAGATACTGACTTTGGCATTTTATAGGCACTGTCAGTTTTGTTATGAAAACGTTCGCTTCCGTCCTCTTTTAACCTTAGAACTGGTCTCGACTGCAGAAAATTAACCTCATCTACTTTAACATCTCTGACAGTTTCAAATTTTTCGCAATCAACATTCCATACCTTATAGCCATTTGGTACATAACCTACTAGTATTCCTTTCCACGACTTTTCATCGAATTTAGCTTTACTAGTTTTATCAAGTACATAAACAGTAGAACCAAAAACCTTTAAATATTTTATTAACGGTTTTTTATTATGCCACATCTCAAACGGAGTTACGGTTTGTTTTAATGCTCGCGTAGGTGAAATATTTATTAAATAAACAGCAGTTAAGACTGCCTCACCCCAAAAATACTTTGGGAGTTTAGCACCACTTATCATTGCGCGGGCTTTTTCTGTAATGGTCCTAATCATACGTTCCGAAACCCCGTTTTGTTGTGGCGTACGTGGAATTGTGAAATGATAAGAAATTCCTTTAGAAATACAATAGTTTTTCATTTCATTGGATAAATATTCACGACCATTATCACAATATAAGTTAACTATTTTTAAATTGAATTTAGCCTCGCTCCTAGCAACAAAATCTTTAAAAACTATAAATACATCCGATTTATATGATAATAAATATACAACACAGTAATGAGTAAATTGATCAACGTATAATACAAAATAACTCTTATTGTCAATGGTAGCAGGTGTGATCGGCCCACACACATCAGTATGTACTACGTATAATGGTCGTTTAATATAACTTTTATTTTTACAATTGTTAAACGGTAATCGCGACTGTTTTCCATTTATACAAGCTTCGCACAAGACGTCATTTGGAGACAATGTCTCAATGAAGCTTATATCATCAATCATACGATTAAGTTTTAACGTTAAAAACTTTTGTTTACTAATATGGCCGAGCCTTTGATGCCATAAATTATAATTATTAATATTATCATTAATGCATGTTTGAGATGAGGGTAGATTCGTGTTTACTTTAAAATTCACTGAAATTAAATTATTATTAATTGACTTACCTCGCATCAGAATTTTACCGCCCTTGCTTATGTTTGTGCCTTCTTGATCAAAAGTTATTGTCATCCCAGCTCGCTGCATCCTCGATACTGACAACAAATTGTAGGGGACCTCATGGCAATACAGTACGTCTTCTAAAACGCCTTGAATACCAGTATTGCTTACGACTTGCATCGTACCTCTTTTTGTAGCAAAAATAAATTGGCCATGTTTAGCAACTGAAATTTTAAGTGGCGGGTTCAATTGTTCACATGTATGAAAAAGATGATCTGCGTTGATTATGTGATCCGATGCACCAGAATCCAAAATAAAAGTAATGTTGTTGACTTCTGTGCTACCTTCGTATTTTCCAGTCATAAATGCAAACCCAGATGAGTTACTAATTGCCTGCATGTCTTCTAGTTCAACCGCTTGCACTGTTCGTGATCTGCTTGCCGTTTTATATTGACTATTACGTTTAAAGTAGTAGCAGTCGGCTTTAATATGTCCTTTACGGCCACAGTGATGACATTTGATGAAAGATTTCTTCTTAGACTTGAATTTTATTTGGTTAAAATTAGGTTTGGAATTTTCGAATTTTCTTGTACTAAAATTTTGGTTTTTATTTTCTGAAATCAATATTTTATTTGATGTATCACTACCTTCATTTTTCAATTTAACCTCATGATCCATCAACCTCGTTTTAACAAAAGCCAACGTTAAATTATCTTCAGATAAGGTTTCAATTGCTGTTATAACTCCATCATACGTCGTAGGTAAAGTAAGAAGAAGGTGCGATACCTTATCGGTCTCTTCTAGTTTCGCGCCAGCCGCCAGTAGTTCCGTTATTAAATCATCAAAAATAGTAAAATGCTTTATAAGCGGAGTGTCACCTTGCAACTTAAGTCCCAATAGCTTTTTACGTAACGCCAACTGAGTGGCAAGACTTTTTCTCTCGTATAATGCGTCCAAACTTTTTAATACTTCTCTCGCCGTTAAATCTTCCTTTGCAAATCCGATAAATGAATCCGCTAAGTACTCGACAATGGTGTTATTAGCTATTTGATTACTTTTCTTCCAAATTTCACAACGTATTATTGGATTTTCGTCAATAACTTTAATTATCTCCATCTCGGTAAGTAACGCACGTATACGGAATTTCCAGATGCTATATTTTTCACCGTCGAATGGTTTAATATTTAGTTTTACCCTCAATTTATCCATAGTTAGAATTTTTAAAAATTTTATAACAAAACGGTTTATCTTTTGACGGCTTTTACAATGGTCACTTAGCAAAAAATAAAAATTGTTATAGTATACCTGGGACCCATAACCTGTTGGTATTTTCGAATAAATGAAATGCAGAGTCACAGTATATGATAATATATATATTACTGTTATTCTTTCACTTGGAAGATATATACGTCCGTCTTCTATTAAGGCGATATTCTAAGTAAGAGAAATGACATTAACGTACGGCTTTTATACTATCTTATCACAACAAATAGATTGGGTTGCCAGTACTAACAATATCGATTAATTTTTGTATTCGATAATGTATATAAATCAAATGAATTGCAACAGTCTCATTCATTATAATCGCATTTGAAGCATTCCCTCGTATTGGTTCAGGCCTTCTTTGAAGAATAGTCCAACTGTTGTTCTGCCAGGCAGGACGTAAAAGGCAAACGATCGACAATACGTGTCACTACCATCGTGACTACTAGGTGGTAGAGTTGCCCGGGTATTAATTGGTACCACCACCTTACCTATTTCTGTCTACTCTATTCGCGGAAAACTCACGTCTGGATCCCGCCAACGCCAAACCACCCAGTCTACCTGCGGATGCGATTTCCGGCATGTTCTCTCATCCGGTCTTTCAGAGAGGCAATGGTCGTTCGTATGAACCTGTCCTTAGAGGCAGTCTCCGATTGGGGCGATGCTAATCTGGTCAGGTTTAATGCAACTAAGACCCAGGCGTGTCTATTCTCCGCTAAACGGAGTCCGCTCCATCTGTCTCCGTCTTTCAAGGGTGTGTCCGTGCCAATAAATGACCACCTCGAGATCCTTGGTATCACGTTAACGCCTACTCTCAATTTTGGTTCGTACATCGAATCTAAAGCCCAAGTTGCCTCAAAAAAGCTTGGTATTCTGGCGAAGGTGAGACAGTATTTCAGTCCGGGACAGTTGCTCAACCTTTATAAAGCACAAGTCCGTTGGTGCATGGAATACTGCTCTCACCTCTGGGATGGATCCGTTAAATACCAGCTGGAGACACTTGAGGCCATCGAGAGGCGTGCCAAGAGGCTCATAAACGACGATGATCTGGTAGGCAAAAAACTTCAGAACCGCAAAGGACTGGAACATGCTTCCTGAGTCTGTGTTCCCGGACGAGTACAATCTGGAGATCTTCAAGAGAAGAGTGAATAAGTACCTTCTAGGGAAGCGCGTTCCATCTTAGGCCTCATCTTAGCTTACCATCAGGCGAGATCGAGGTCAAGCGCTTACCTATCGATAATAAAAAAAAAAATTATCGTGTTTTGGTTTGGAGGGTATGGTAGCCGATAGACTTACGCACGTAGTATTGGCATCCCGTTACACGGATCTCAACGCACCATTAACATCTTTGGTGTATAAAGGCGATGGTTTCTCTTACAATCTAAAGAACACGGGCGAGACTTCATACATCGTTTTTTTAGTTATTACCTTAAAGTTTAATATCTATACATATAATAAAATCGTAGGAAAGTCAAAACTGTACATTGAAATATTTTTTTTTACTTGCGGCGTGATCTATAATCGATATCGAATGCAGAAGTATAGTTTTTAAAATTTTTCTCTGTTTGTCTGTTTATCTGTTTGTCTGTATGTATGTCCGGGGTAAACTCAAAAAGTACTGCATGGATTTACTTCAAATTTTGCATGAATATTACTAACAGGTCGGGTCAACATATAGGCTACATATTATCACGCTATCACCTACGGGGGACGAACAGTGCGGAGTAAACCAAGTCCGCGCGGACGAAGTCGCTGGCAACAGCTAGTATTCCATAAGATCCTATATCAACTACTTATACGCATTTAATAAATATTTTTTAAACTTGGGGAATAGTAGCTGCATAAAGTTGGAATTTAGGTTAAGTTTAACGCAAACATTAAGTTCTCTCCTTAGTAGCCTAGCTTAGTAGTAGTGTTTAGATATTTATCTTTTCATTGGGTGTCTTTAGTACAACTGCTCATCTTAGAAATCTAAGTTAGATTGACAAAATTCTGTGCTGAAATTTTGCCAAGATACTTTTTAGATACTTAAAATAACAAAAAAGAAATAGCTTTAATAGCTTTAAAGTATTCTTTAGTTTTAAAAAAGGGAGAATTTTTATTTGATACTTAATGAATATAAATTTATTGCTGTTTTAATGCAAATGTAATTAAAGTTTTACACAATGGTAGCACTTAAATATTATGATGATTGAAGTCAATCAAAGTCTCAATATTTTTGTATGATTGTTCCTAGCAATATATTTTATTTTATTTATTTAAAAACGCAGAAAACTATTCTATTCTATCCATTGATAGGTTTTTATATATCAATGATTCTGTCTAATATTCGTCACTCCGAAAAACGCACAAGGGATGTACAAAACTAAAATCGCCTGTGTTCTTTAGCTAAATTCATTGAATGATATTGTATCGATTTTAAAATAATTTTCTTTGATATTTGCCACAGACCTTATACTCCGTAACATTTATTATTTAACATTAGATTATTTAACACGTATAATATTATCATTGTTGTATAAATGTTATTATTGGAAATTATGTAATTGTAGTAATAAAATTATTTTGTTGGCGCAGTAATTAGGTAATACTATTTTTTAGATAATTCGTTTAGTAATCTATATACACATATAATAAAATCGCAGGAAAGTCAACTTCCGGGGTAAACTCAAAAAGAACTGCATGGATTTACTTCAAATTTTGCATGAATATTATTGACAGGTCGGGTCAACATATAGGCTACATATTATCACGCTATCACTTACGGGGGAGGAGCTGTGCGGAGTAAACGAAGTCCGCGCGAACGAAAACGCGGGCTACAGCTAATAACTTGATAAAAATTATCAAAATTTAACATTTGTATATCAGTCGTAAGACAAAACCTAACCCAATTTTAGCAAAAAAATATATTGACTGATTAATTGAGATTAATTGACCTTGAGGATTCTGCTCCTCTCTGTATAACTTACACCATGTTTCGTAGGTAGAAATAGGATCATTACTATAAGTAGGTATGTAAAGGTTATAACTAAGAAGACACGATCTCTACATGTTAGGAAATCAATTGCCGTTACATATTCTAATAAACTTCATGGCTCTATCGATACACTGGGGCATTCTTCGAAGTGCAACCATTTTGAAGCGCACCTAATGAACCGCAACTAAACTAAAATTATATAATGGAACTCACATATTTGACCAGTTAAGGCATGCAATAGTTAATTTTAATTTAACTTACATCACATTCCGGTTTATCAAAATAACATCAATACTATAATCTCCATTTAGCATTAATTTCATCGAAGGCTACAAAATATTAATATTAATAATAAAATAAATGTCCAGAACTTACATACTAATAAATGATTTATCCAATTCCATCCAAAATTATAATATTTTTTCATCATTTCTTTAGCGAAACTAAAAGGAAGCCATATTGGGCACCCGCTTAAATGGTACCTGAGAAAATGGCACCTCTCGATACTTTTCGCAGCTGCCATTAATGGAACTAGTGTTAGGACATATTTAGAAAATGAAAATTAAACAAATCGATTAAAATCTATACAGACTTTAATTACACGATAAAAATATAGCTTCTGTATGTTTTTAATCATTACCACAATCAGTTTCCTTATTTAATATAATAGCATTAATATAATAGCAGCTTTTTTTCTTCTACTAGAAGAAAATGAAATGAAAGAGTACAAAAATGGCTTTATTTCTCTTAGTAATGCATGCAAAAACTGCATTTTTAATAAAAAGTTATTGAAAATGTTTAGAAACATGTAAGCTATGCGCAGACTAAAAATTCTACTAAGTGACGCATAGCTAAGTAGGTATTTTAAAGTATTTTCTATTTTTATTTAAATGTTTGAAGTACCTACAACTCTAGCGTGATTTTATAATAGAAATGCCTTATATACTTAAAAAAACATGATGAACTAACCAAGAAGGGGAATAAATAATCGTAAATAAATCTAAAAAGTGTTTTTTTTTAAATTCTATTGTAGCTCAGGACTGATTTTGCAATGCATGTGATTAAGAAAACTGATTGTGATATTAAAATGATTAAGAACAAAAAAGTTTTATTTTTGTCATGTTATTAAAGTCTGTATTGGTTTTAATCGATTTTTTAATTATCACTTCCTAAATATGTCCCAATACTAGTACCTACTGATTCGTAGGTGGCATTTGGGGAATAAAACTTCAAATTATCAAGTGTTCTATTAATGGCACCTGCGAAAAATATCAAGAAGTGCCATATGTGGAATACCTCAGGTGCCATTTAAGCGAGTGCCCAATATGGCACACTTCGCTAAAATGTGCGCTTCGAGGAATAGTTTAGTTGTGCTTCATTAGGTGCACTTCAAAATGGTTGCGCTTCGAGCAATACCCCGATATGTCTGTTAGGCCTTCTGTAATGGTATTTCCTTCATGTAAAATAATTAGATTTTCATTCGAAATTATTTCGTAACTTAATTTTTTCTTAAATGGCAGCTCAAGAGGATTCCGCCCTTTTACTATTTTCCGAGTCACAACACAACAACAAAGCAATATTTTTTCTTCAATACATTTGAATAATAAAGGATACGATGAAAACAGAATATCGTAATCTAAGTAAAGTCAACTCAACTTTAAATCTTGATTTTTTTATTTCTAAAATGTCTCTCCTTTGTGAATTACACGGGTCTTTGTTAAGTTTAGATATACTACAATTCAATATTAATTACTTAAAGTTACCTTACTTAACAAGCAAACTTGCTAAGTAAGTCTCCTGGGCCACCGATTTCAGTTCGATTAATGTTGATACATATTAACGAAAAACTGATATTGATATCTCAAAATAATTCAATTTCATATCTGGAATCTCCTAATTAGTTATGCATATTAAAATAAATTTTCTCTTGCAAGGCATACAGCCCTAAACATTTTCGATATATATATAAATAGAAAATCTATAACACAAATTATAAGATAAATAAATAATGTTGATCCGGGTTTGGTTTAATGAAATCCCTTTGAAGAAATAGCCATCTGCAATTCTGCCAATATTATAAATATATAATATATATAGTTAATAAAAGGCGAACGATTGACTGTACAATAGATAAGGGAGCTATAGCTATTTTTATTTTACTATCACTTCGTGAAGTTATTTGTTTTTTGTAACTGTTATATCACTCGTGATAAATCACGACCGTTATATTTTATTAGTAGTGATTATTGTCACAGTGGGTGCATTTTATTCCGTCTGTTACATCGCCGTGGAGCGATTACAGTTTATAAGTGATAAGTAAAGTGAAATAACATATTAAACAAATTATTCTTCTACCTGGCGTGGCACGTGAATTATGTTATAACGTGTAATATAACCAGTGATGCGTGAAATATGTCATGCTTACTGTACAAGTAACTGTACACAACACCGCAATAGTCAAAGAAAAGAGTCAATCGAAAAAACTACGCCAAAGTCAATCAAATGTCATGAATTTTGATTGAACTTTGACGTGGTTTTTTCGGTTTCGGTTCAGCTGGAAGGCGCTACTCCGAATCTTGTTGACTAGTTTGCATATTAAACTCGTAAAACCACGTCCCGTCACCAATAACAATGCGTTTCACGAACGTTGGGTCAGAATTGACTCGTTCTAGCATGTCCTCAGCGACGCTTACCGCCCGCTCACGCAAACCAGCGGTAACGGCGGCAGCGCGGCGGGCGAGACCAGTATAGTCCAAGAGCAAGATGACTTTTTCAACTTTATCTCGATATTGCTTGGAGGGGAGTAGTTTTGTACTTCAACACTTACTATTTGGAAGAGAATATGCAAAATTGAATTTCACAAGTGGTATGAGAAATACGTAATATATCAAGACAAATTGGAATGGACATATAAAGTAAAATAATAAAGGAAGATACATGTTTACTCTTCTCTTGAAGATCCCCAGATTGTACACGTCGGGGAACACAGACTCTGGAAGCATATTCCAGTTCCTTGCGGTTTGTGTATGTATAAATATAGATTATTATGTATGAGACGGTGTTATTTAATAGGAAAATAAATATTTAATTTTAAGTATAAATTAATATATTAAAATAACAAATTTGCATGCTATCTATAGCGAAATTGGCTTGTTCACTAATATAAGTTAAGAGATCTTGTTACCCTATTTCAGGCAAATAAAGAAATTTAATTTAATTTAATTTAATTTAATTAATTTTGGATCAAGAATGTCGAGTCAAACCGCTTTGTCCGGGTGCGTGGAACGTCCACCACATGGCAATGCCTAGTATCTGTGCGCTTCGACGATCGATAGAAAAACGGGGATGGCGGAATTAAGTCGTGCAGGATGCACAATTTTTTTCGTTATTAAGATAGCAAACAAGCAGATGAGTCTCCTGATGGAAAGAGTCAACCATCGCCTATAGACACCAAAGATGTTAATGGTGCGTTGCTATCTTGTGGCGAGGTCTAATGCCACATGTATAAGTTTGAATGCTTTTATATGTCCAGTTCCAAATTCAATATTTTGTTTTTCATATTGTTAGATTGGCACTTGAACTATTTTCTATTTTGACGTAGAGTTTGAGTTGCATCTGTTATTTAGATTAAATAGAAGACAAAAAGTGAACAAAAAGTTTGTCTTAAATTTTTGACAAGGTTACCTTACCCTCCAAACCGGAACATCACAGTGACTGATGCTATTGCGGCAGGAATAGATAAGGCGGGGTACCAGACGAGGGCGAGACAATGCAGAACTCTACCACCTAGTAGCCACAGTGACTCGCATAGCCAATCGGTCGCCTTTTACGACCTGCCTGGCAGAACAGCAGTTGGCCTATTCTTCAAAGGAGCCCGAATTCAACACGGGGGAAAACTGTTTCTTGTTCTGAACTGATTGTAAGAAAATTTCTTGACAGGCAACCGCTTGAGACCTAATGCACCACAAATTAATCCTCATATGGAGTACTGTTCTCATTTTTAAGCAGCAGCTCAATACTAGCCGGTTCCTCATAGCCGCGTATAGCGTAGAATAACATAAATCATCAGTAGTCAGTTTTTTTTTCTAATATCCCTGATTATTTGACGTTGATATTAGCTATATATATATATATATATATATATATATATATATATATATATATATATATATATATATATATATATATATATATATATATATATATATATATATATATATATATATATATATATATATATATATATATATATATATATATATATATATGACGGCGTCCGCGTCATCAAATGCAAGAATATTGTAAACAACAGGTGTACGTAAAGCCACCGAGCGCTAACAAAAAATGTAGGAAGATGACGGCACACTCCAGTCTCCGGTTTTAAACTGATGAGAGGGAGCTTAGTACACTCCAGTCTCCGGTTTTAACTGATGAGAGGGAGCTTAGTGCACTCCAGTCTCCGGTTTTTAACTGATGAGAGGGAGCTTAATACACTCCAGTCTCCGGTTTTTAACTGATGAGAGGGAGCTTAGTACAATCCAGTCTCCGGTTTTTTTCATTGATGAGGGATTCCTAGCTTAGTAGGATTCAGTCTCCGGTTTCAAAACTGACGAGAAAGGTTTAATAGTTGTAGTTGCTGAAGGGGTTGCCGGACCAGCACACTATTGTACAATTTCGCTAAAGATCACGCTAATTATAGAGTTGTAAAAAATAAGATTACGTTTAGTTTTCTAAAAGATATGTCAGGATGAACGAGGCGTTCCTTGTCCTCAGATGTATAAAGATGCGCACACGAGGACGTGTGCATGTCAGTATGGCCGTGACGGCGTCCGCGTCATCAAATGCAAGAATATTGTAAACAACAGGTGTACGTAAAGCCACCGAGCGCATCGTTCGATATCCCTACTACTTAAATTGTTTTGCTACCTGTATAAAAGGCTCTGAGCGCCCGCCGATAAGGCAGTCTAGGCTCTGGCGTGGCTCGGTACACTTGTTGTATCTTGCTAGTAGCTTATCCTTGACTCTCGGATAATTAATTTGTGCAAACAAGTTAATTATTATTGTCAACTATAAATTAGTCGCAGTACAATTTATAATTGACTATCTATTGCTTAAATTATGACTTATTTGTAATAAGGAATAATTAAGTTACTTGGAATTGTTAAACGAGAACTAGTCATTAGTGATGGAAAACTTTAATAGTGATTTTATGTTATTTTTTGATACAAGTTGAACAAAATATAAAGAGTTGTTATATTACCACATCCGCATTTTATTTATCATATCTGACCCACTTCCTACATCAGAAGTGGGATCGGATTCATTCCCACTTCAGCATCAAACTATTTCGGTTAATTATGTAGAACAGTAAATGTCTCTTTTCACTTGTGGTATGGAAACTATTCTTTAAAAAGTAGCAGAAAATATTAATTCACGTTCTGTAAATGCATCTACTCCCCTTAAGTTGATATACTTTGATTCTGATGAAGCAGACGATATGACTAACTGGTGTCCTCCTCCTAGCTTCGTATTCTTCATTACTGAGGGTCGTAACCTCCTCATTAGATTGTTCTTGATAGCACAATATTATGCCATTGGACTCTATCTTCAGCGGCGTGCAGAGCATCATAAAACATTTTAGACATATGATTGTTGCAAACCTGGTCTGACCATCGCATAGGAGTACGACCACGTTGTCTTTTGTCTTCTACTTTTCCGGTCATGAATAGCTTTTCGAGATTGTCTCCTTGCTTTCTAGAGATGTGGCTGAAGTATTATAGAATTCTTTGAAGGCACGTAGCAGACAGTCTGGTCTTTACTCCAAGTTGTTTTAGTATGAAGGCGTTGGTCCTGTGTGCTGTCCAAGGGATACGTAACATTTTCCTCCAGCACCACATTTCAAACGCATCAATGCGACGTCTGTCTGCAGCTCTTAGTGTCCATGACTCTGTGTCGTACGTAAATATGGAGAACACCAGCGTACGAACCAGCCTCTGATTGGTTTTTAATGAGATGCTTCTGTCGTTCCAAAGACACTTCATCTGTCTCATAGCATTTTTGTGGTGTACCTTACTAGATGGTGTGCCTTAAGTAAAATTATTATAGAAAAGAAACAATTAGACGGGGTAGATCAAATCATTGTACCTACTCACTCACTTAAGAGTCATGCCATCACCTACTTCACAAACTGCTGTCTTAGCAAACTATATTCTTTTAGACGTAGATATGAACCGATTTAAGAGCACCACTGCATTTCGAGGAAGTTGAAATCTTTGTGATAGAATTGAACATCGTCACAACGATTGTCGTGATAAACAGAAATTTATCTCAAATAATTTTTGCTTGCAGGGAAAGCAGTTCATCTACCACTATCTCTGGTGGCGTGTCCAGTGGCCGACCACCAGTGGTCTGCTATGTATGTTGTGACCCCGGCCCAGCCACAAAGCTTCCATTTGTCCGATGCGCTACAAGAAGAAAGAAGTTGCCACTTCGAGTTCCGAAAAACAGAAAACCAGTCAACATATGTTCCAGAGCGTTATATGGTGTATTACACTAAGTAGAATTTAATCATCTTTTATATTTGAGTCTGGTTTAGAGTGTAGCCATATCAAACAAATCTGTTGTGATTCCTTTGTAAGAGAACGGTTTTATGAACAAGAATCTCTAAATAGTCGCTTGTTTTGATGTAGTTTCCACAAAATTTAAATTTGGAGGTAGTTTCACGTTTGACCTGATAAGTCTTAATGTTTCGTTAGGCCGCAAACTTTTGGACCAATGTAGAATAGGAACTAAGCGACAACAGGTTAATGCTTAGCAATACTTAAACACGATCCTGCTCAATTTTAAAATCTGTTAGCAAGGGTGTGGTAAACACTGACCTTGTAAGTAAAGATAGAGAGCGCTTATTAGATATTTTTAAAAACAATTGACATCCAATTGAATTAAATCCGGCGAGCTTAAATTGATTTAGTGGACCCTTTGAAGACCTTAATAACGATCTTAAAGTTTATTACCAACTGAACTCAAATTAATATTTAAAAAAAAAACAATACAGATTTACATCTTCTTGCGACAGGCACATATAGAGCTAATAGTCAGTCATAACGTGTGATGCGAATCTTGTAGGGTTGAATAATGATAGCGGAGTATAACTCTGACAAATCATGGCAAGAGCGGTTAGGTAATATTCAACACGCGCTCAACAGCATTAAGGTATAGGGTCTCTGGATTTGCCCCGATTGATTTGACATTCGGTATTCAAGGCAACTAACTAAAAACTCACAAAAGTATCTACAAGCTTTGAACATCCAGTGTATCCAATGGAATCAAAAAATCAGCCCAATCCGACATTTTACGGTTGAGTAGAGTTAAAAATAATATTTTAGACCTTTTAGTGTAGATGACATTGTCTTTGTTAGGAACGAAGAACGACACTAAACTAAACTTGATTCAAAATATAAGGGCTCCATAAAAGTTACCGCAATTTTAGAAAACAAGTGCGCCCATGATAGCCTCTGCGAAGTTCCCCATATTCCTGTAGGGTTTCTTAAGGTATATGAAAATTATAACAAGGATGACGTGACGGCGTATACTCATAATAATGATCTTGTTCATAAAACTGGTCCAAACAATATTGATAGAAATGCAGTGTATATTGTAAATAGTTATAACAGTCAGAGTTTTTAATATCTTCGAAATACCTGCGAAGGAGATTCTCTAATCTTGTAATAACTAATGCCACTGTTCATGGGGCTGCATCATCAGCAAAAAAAAAACGATATAAAGCAAAAAAAAAAAAATTAAAGGAAATGGGAGTTTTATAAAACTATGAAAAGAAATCAATTGAAAATAAAAAAAATAACAAAAAATGTAGGAAGATGACGGCACACTCCAGTCTCCGGTTTTAAACTGATGAGAGGGAGCTTAGTACACTCCAGTCTCCGGTTTTAACTGATGAGAGGGAGCTTAGTGCACTCCAGTCTCCGGTTTTTAACTGATGAGAGGGAGCTTAATACACTCCAGTCTCCGGTTTTTAACTGATGAGAGGGAGCTTAGTACAATCCAGTCTCCGGTTTTTTTCATTGATGAGGGATTCCTAGCTTAGTAGGATTCAGTCTCCGGTTTCAAAACTGACGAGAAAGGTTTAATAGTTGTAGTTGCTGAAGGGGTTGCCGGACCAGCACACTATTGTACAATTTCGCTAAAGATCACGCTAATTATAGAGTTGTAAAAAATAAGATTACGTTTAGTTTTCTAAAAGATATGTCAGGATGAACGAGGCGTTCCTTGTCCTCAGATGTATAAAGATGCGCACACGAGGACGTGTGCATGTCAGTATGGCCGTGACGGCGTCCGCGTCATCAAATGCAAGAATATTGTAAACAACAGGTGTACGTAAAGCCACCGAGCGCATCGTTCGATATCCCTACTACTTAAATTGTTTTGCTACCTGTATAAAAGGCTCTGAGCGCCCGCCGATAAGGCAGTCTAGGCTCTGGCGTGGCTCGGTACACTTGTTGTATCTTGCTAGTAGCTTATCCTTGACTCTCGGATAATTAATTTGTGCAAACAAGTTAATTATTATTGTCAACTATAAATTAGTCGCAGTACAATTTATAATTGACTATCTATTGCTTAAATTATGACTTATTTGTAATAAGGAATAATTAAGTTACTTGGAATTGTTAAACGAGAACTAGTCATTAGTGATGGAAAACTTTAATAGTGATTTTATGTTATTTTTTGATACAAGTTGAACAAAATATAAAGAGTTGTTATATTACCACATCCGCATTTTATTTATCATATCTGACCCACTTCCTACATATATATATATATATATATATATATATAAGTTTATCGGCTACCTTACTCTCTAAACTGGAACACATTAGTGACAAGCACTGACGCTATTGCGACAGGAATAGGTAAAGCCGTGGTACCAGACCCGGGCGAGACAATGCAGAACTATACCATTTACGCCACGATGGTAGTGACTTATATAGCCAATCTTTCGCCTACCTGCCAATGCCAAGCATGCAATTCCTGGCAGACTTAACTTAGTTAACTTAGCTTAGTTAAGTATATTACATCCTGAAGATGCTTAAAAAGTGAATCCGGTCGAGTAATATACTAAATAAATAAATATATATATATATATATATATATATATATATATATATATACAACAGACATACAAAATATGAAATGCCATCCTTATTGTCTTGAAAGCTATTACAATGCAATTGTCACAACAAAAAACGCGCAATTGTCTTACTATGAGGTGGGCCTCCTTCCTATATTTTAGCCTCCTCTACTTGAAAATATCATAAATCGCTTGACTTTGCAGTTTGTTACTTAAAATTCACGTAAATCGAGTTATTTTAAGCTCAAATCAATCAAAAATATAAGTATTCTAAGTATAGACTTTTGAACTCGAATAGTTCAAAACTTTAAGATAGGCATCTTGAAAACGATAATATTTAATTTGTTTAAACTAAAACTTTGCAATCGATTTTAATCTTTTTTGTTCAAAAGATTTCTCAGCTCTTTTTAGAGCTCACAAAACTGCTTTGAAGTTTTCGAGACTATTTTATGACGTGGTTCTAAGAAGGTTTGGCTGAAATTTTTTAATGTTATGCTGAGAAAACACTTTTTCAAAATTTTTCATCAAAAAAGACTTCCGAAAGAATCAACTAAAGTCGATTCACATTCGACGTTGTGTTATGGAGAATAAAGAGTGGGTTAGATTTTAACATCAAATGGTACATTCATACACACATACATGGTTTGGAAGTTATTTTAAAAATTTAAAGTGGATTTGTTGAAAATTAATCTTTTTAAGGTAAAAAAGCTGTAACTTTTGAAAAGTTGATTTGTTTTTGATCTTTTAAATGACATTCAACCATTGAACCGAATATCGTTGCCTAAAAGTGGGTTACTAGGCAACTATGCTATTTTCTATCATTTGTCTTCGAATCGTAATCGGGTATGTGCATACCTGCCTATACAGACAAAGTTACATAAGCTTTTTTTCTAAAAATGCTTATTTGTTTTATTTTTTTTTATTCCCAAAGGTGAAGATTTTTTTTATATCATAAGATAGCAAACAAGCAGATGGGTCTCGTGATGGAAAGAGTCAACCATCGCCTATAGACACCAAAGGTGTTAATGGTGCGTTGCTATCTTGTGGCGAGGTCTAATGCCATGCATAAGTTTACCGGCTACCTTACCCTCCAAACCGGAACACGACAGCGACAAGCACTGACGCTATTGCGGCAGGAATAGGTAAGGCGGTGGTACCAGACCCGGGCGAGACAATGCAGAATTCTACCACCTAGTAGCCACGATGGTAGTGACTCGATAGCCAATCGGTCGCCTTTTACGACCTGCCTGCAGAACGGCAGTTGGCTTATTCTTCAAAGGAGACCGGGACCAACACGGCGAAAAAGAAAATAAGTATTTCCGGCGTCGGAAATATTTTAAATAATAATTATTTTTTGTAGCCACTGTCACAATAAAGTTAAAAAGTTCGATCTCAAATTGCCATATAAGTACTTTTATTTCATATCAATCAGTTATACGGAACCCTATTTAATGTAGTTCAACTCGCACTTAAACGGTTTCTGCCTCCAGAGTCTGTAACGAAGTAAGTTTGCTCTAACCAGGGGTCACCAAATGTCGAACCTCGTTTCGGATCCGGACCTCCATATTGTGATTTTAATCTAATTTAAGAAAATAAATTCCAAATCTATCTATGCCTTTTTAATAGACTAAGAAAATATGGAAATAAACTTTAGCAATGTAGCTTAAAATGTACACCAAACGAGACGAGAAAACATATTCCAGTACGTAAGTTTAATCGTAAGTTTTGTCAAAATTGTTACAGTAGTTTTTGAATTATTCTTGAAAAAAACAAATACATTTTTACAATAAATTAATTCGTCATTACAAAACATACGCGAGTGTATTTTTGGTTTTAAATGGACCCCCTAATCAAAGTAATTGATAATCCCTGCTCTAGATAACTAATACTAATATTAATAATTTGTTGATAATCGATACAAATAGCATAAGTTCGGAAGTCTGTCTATATATTACGTTTTACACATAAACTGCTGTACTGATTTTAATGAAGTTTTACAAGAAAATAGGCGAAGATACGAGGACAAACAAAAGCAATTTCTTTTCAAGAATCAATCCGTAAGGGACTGAATTAGGAGATGAGATGATGGAGAGAATTAAAACTTCATATATGATCTGTTTCTCGCTTCGTAAGCGAAGCTGCTCAAGCCAGCTGAAATTGTTAACCTTACGGTTGTAATGCTACAAAAATCGCTAGCTATAATTCCGCCTATGTGTTCAGACCATTGTCTCCGGGCGCCCGTGAAATGTTGTTTTACTACTACAATGGGTCTTGATTTGACCAATCTAATTGTCACCATGTTACCGCACATGTCCGATTTTATCGTGGTTTTGCGGAAAATAATTGGTTTACGTGGGAATCTGTCATTTTTTGTTTTATTTATTACGGGATATCTAATTATAATACATGAAAATAGTCTGAAAATCTAAAAGACCACGCCATTAAAATGTTATTAATATAATGCACTGATTGAATATACATGTATTATGTTCAAATTAGAATACTAAGTTATTTCTTTGTTATGTGTTTATTTTTATATATCATTAGATAAATAGCATAATCTAATATACAATACTGTTACTAAGCCATGTGGTCAAAGCCTTAATAAACAATGAGTTGTAACAGTAATTTTACCATTATATCTGTCCCATAGTCCTCATAAATCTTGTTAGCCCATGTTACCTGTCTGACGTCAAATAATTTTAATCCTTTGAAGCCTTCTCTATTAACCAGTTACCTTAATTAAGATACTATGACATGTAATTGAAGTTTCAAGATGGAGTTTTGTAATTAAGCAAAATGGACATTTTGTTGAATTCTCACTCAGCAGAGGAAAAATTTTAAATGTATTAATGCGAGGAAGATTATGCCTTTGGATATTTTTGGAACGAAGTTCCTTATCGCTATGCGGCGTGCGGATGTTTCTCTCTCTCTCTCTCTCTCTCTCTCTTATAGAAAGCAAGCCAGATATTTTCATTTCTATTTCGCATTAAACAGTGTGGTGTCGCGACGATTATTTTTGTTGAGTGTATACAGGTTTTTTGTAAATAATAATAAAAGGAACTTCGTTCCATCCGGATGTCCCTTGACACCTCTCAAGTTTTTTTTGGTACATTTTTTTCACTACTTTATAGGGAATACTTATTTCTAGATATTCATCGAAGCCATTTACATTTTGTAAAACACTTGCTATAGCGTGTAGCCTACTGCATTATAACAGTTTTTGGTGAATCCCGTGGGAACTCATTTCCCGGGATAAAAAGCCTATGTGCTAGTCTATGTTGTCATCTAAATGTGTGCCGAATGTCATCCAAATCGGTTTAGCCGTTTTTGCGTGATTGAGTAACAAACATCCATTCATCTATAAATCCAAACTTTCGCATTTATATTAACTATTTGCGCCCCGCAGCCCCTGCATTATGAATCCTACGGGAAAACTTATTTTTCCTCAATAAAAAGTACCCCAAGTATATGTGTGCCAAATTTCATCTGGATTGGTTCGATCATTTATGCGTGAAAGAGTACAAACATCCATCCATTCAAAATAGGTCAATGATACCCACTGACTTTAAAGTACAAGAGTTTTGCACGGCTCACCTTGGATGGTTCCACCACCTCACCTATTTTTGCCTCTATAACGTCAATATCTACTTTCTATCGCCTCTGTGGTCTAGTGGTTCGGTGTCGGTGTTGATCACATTAGGTCCTGGGTTCTATATGTCATTCCGAGGTCAGGCAAATTAAAAATGTGTTTTTCAGTTTTCTAATAAAAACAACGTTGCCCGGGATTTGATAAGTGGCCGGTTGGCGATAGGCTTTCGACATATCACATTGTTGGACTAAGTACATTCGGCTAATCGTGGTTGTATTGGTTGTACCTCTGCCTGCCTTCGGGGATTCGGGTTGAAGATATTTTTTTATCTAACTGCTATTGCAGTATTAAAGTTTGGAGAGTATGGTGGTAGAGTTCTGTATTGTCTCGCCCGGGTCTGGTACCACCGCCTTACCTATTCCTGCCGCAATAGCGTCAGTGCTTGTCACTGTTGTGTTCCGGTTTGGAGGGTAAGGTAGCCGGTAAACTTATGCATGTGGCATTAGACCTCGCCACAAGAGGGCTACGCACCATTAACATCTTTGGTGTCTATAGGCGATGGTTGACTCTTACCATCAGGAGACCCATCTGCTTGTTTGCTATCTTATGGTATAAAAAAAAAGTAAGATACTTAACCTGCACATGAGCACGTGGCAATACGCCTGTAACACATTTTTTTATGTTACAGATAAAGGTGGTGGTCGTCTCTTACCATCAGGGGAAATATTTTTTTATGTATCATTTTTTTTTACTGCCGATAAACAAGCGCTTGACCACGATCTCGCCTGATGGTAAGCTAAGGTGCGGCCTAAGATGGAACGCGCTTCCCTAGAAGGTACCTGTTCACTCTTCTCTTGAAGATCCCCAGGTTGTACCCGTCGAGGAACACAGACTCAGGAAGCATATGCCAGTCCCTTGCAGTTCCGATCAATAATGTCGAGTCGAACGGCTTTGTTCGGGTACGTGGAACGTCCACCATAGTGCGATGCCTAGTATTTGTGCACCTGGACGATCGATAGACGAACGTGGATGACGGAATTAAGTCGTGCAATTGCAATTAGATAGAAATCAAGTGGAAGGCTCTTCGGATGGAAAGAGAAACTATCGCCTATAGACACCAAAGATGTTGATAGTGCGCTGCTATCAGAGTGGCGTGACGGCAATACCACAGGCATAAGTATCTACCTACCCTCTGCCTAATACTATAATAACCAACCTTAGAATAATGCATTATAAGTCTATGTAACCAACAAAGAGTAAATTTGGTCCAAGTCAAGTATACACACAGTACAGACTTTACAGAGAGATGCACGTGAATAGGTAATTGACTCCAGGTTGATCCAGGTGAATTAGGTCTACCGGGTCAAATAATCGAGATATTCACCGAGGGATCTATTTTTGAAAAAAAAAAACAATAACTTGCCTATATTTTCCTTTCGGCGTACCTCGTATGTCGCAATGCGTAATTATATATGTTGGACCGCCCTGTTGGTCGAGTGGTTAGCGACCCTGACTACGCAATCGACGGGGCTTGAGTTCGATCCCCGACGGGGACAAGCATTTGTGTGATGAGCATAAATGTTTGTATTTCCGGGTTTGAGTGGTTAGCACCCATAACACAAGCAAATAATTTGCTTACTTTGGGGTTAGATCAGTAAGCGTAATTTGTCGCAGTCATTGTCATTAGATTATGTTTAGCTATGACATCTAAAGTTTCCCCGTGTTGATCTCGGGCTCCTTTCAAGATTAGGCCAACTGCCGTTCTGTCTGATAGGTCGTTAAAGGCGACCACTGGGCATGCGAGTAACTACCATCGTGGCTCCTAGGTGGTAGTTCTGCATTAACTCGCCCGGGTCTGCTACCACCGCCTTACCTATTTCTGCCGCAATAGCCTCAGTGCTAGTCACTATCGTGTTCCGATTTGGAGGTTAAAGTAGACTGTAAACTTTTGCATGTGGCATTAGACTTCGCCACAAGATATTAACGCACCATTAACATCTTTGGTGTCTATAGACGAAAGTTGACTATTTCCATCAGGAGACTCATCTGCTTGTTTGCTATCTTAATGATAAAAAAGTAGTGCATCCACGGAATGGCAAGCTATTGGTGTGAAATTCGTTACGTGCTCTAATTAGCCCTATAAAAGATGTCACGCAAGATGGGTAATTTTTATAACTAAGGTATTTTTAAATAAAAACCTACTTTTGTTATATATTTATGGTTTTATTAGTCTACCTCTAACTAAACATTATAGTAAATTCGTACTATTATAGTTTACATTATGACTATTATTTCCGTTAAAAATAAACCCTTTTAAATAATATCATGAAACATACGGTACTATTTTCCAGCCATAATCTATACGGTATAAATTATTTGCGTAAATGAAATGGATTATATATAAATACTTTAAAAGATCATGAAGCGAGACTTTAGATTATATATTAAACCTCATATTATATACACCATGACTGATACTTTATTGCCAGATGTCTAAGTTATAACCTTCATAATATCTAAGAAATTGTATTTTATGTATTGGAGTAAATATAGAGATAAAATGAGTTCAGACTTGAAGTTAAAGCTTTTTTGGAGTTTACTCCTTAAGAATCGGTTCTTTGATATAAGGCGCCCGGTATGAGAAAAATGTGAGGAGTAAAATCTACTGAACGAATGACCACGTTACGTTTTTGGTGCGCAAATTTCTAATTTTGTGTGAGCAGTGCAGCTAGATCGCGCGTTTTTTTGCGTCTGTTTTGACAATCGTACTTAAGGAGTAAACTCCAGTAGTGCGTCGGAGCTGACACACAATTTTTTTTTTATAGTATGTAGGAAAACGGGTATGAGGCTCACCTGATGGAAGTCACCGCTGCACGTGAACAGCTGTAGCACGAAGGATCTTGTATGTGCGTTGCCGGCCTTTAAGAATTATGTCAGCTCTGCTTTACATTATAATATTATGAGTGGAAATTAGACAAACACAAATTTTCACACTTTTTTACTACAACGATTTTTTTAAGAAATTCTATGAACAAAACCACAGGCGTTTAATAATATTTAAACTTTTCTATAGAGCTTGCTATGAAATAATCCTAAATGTTTTAATGCAGATTGAACGTTTTCGGCTAAAAAATAATATCGTGTGTTTTGACGGAAAACTTAGATTAAGAATTTTATATTTAATATCGATAATATATCGATATCAAATTATTTTAATAATCCAGTGCGCAGAACAAAGCCACTCCACGCTTAATCCAATGAGCTTGAGGTTTATGGGTAGTCAGTTCGATGGTCATCACATAATTGGTGGAATGTCCAGTTGTGGACAGTGTTCCGGCGCGTAATAACGTCTTGTACGTTGGACATTCATAGAGGCCTTGCTGGAGTTTGTGGCCTTGTTCAGGTTTCATATAGATGATAGCCATTTCTGAAATAATGAATTGAGCTTCATCAAACCAACAAAGCATCAATTTGTATATATTAATATCTCATTGGATATTAATATATCATTGGATATATTAATATCTCATAAACAAAACAGTGATCATAATAGGTAATCATGTATTGATGTTAATTCGTTGGTTCATTATATTTTTTATGCTGTACCCAAGTTTTTTGCTCTGCATTATCCAATCTAAACAATGATAATATGCTTAAAATCGTTAATTTACGCCGTTCTTATTAATTTTGTGTAATAAAGTGTTTAAATAAATAACTAATTTAATGCAAATATTTAATCATTGTAGCCATGTTGATATTAATTGTGAAATTTAGTTGAAATAAAATTCGGTATAAAAATGAAAAAAGTATGCTCTGTTGGTTTGGCCGTGTAGAAATACCCTGTAAAGGATAAAATAAATAAAAAAGGTAAAAAGTAAGATTTCAAAGAAGATCACCACACAAGTAAACTCGGTTAATATTTGTGGTACGGATCTCTATGTGTCTCAAGTCCGATTGGCATTTGACCGATTTTCGATTTAAACGTTCTAACAGGTTAAGGATAATAGTGACCCGTGTGCAGTTCCTTCGGGCGGGTCTCCTCCAGCGCCATGTCCCCGAGGTTCCAGCGCGCGCCCTCCAGGAACAGCCCACGCACGCAGCACCCGTCCTCGGGTTTCTTAGCTGGAGCACTCGGGAGAGCCTGATGTAGATCACACAATTACTTTCTTTTATAGTAAAATTATATAAAAATATCCCCAAATGGGACTCAAACCCAGAATTTCATACCTTTAAGCCGAGGCCGTTATCTCTGGACTCTAGATCAATACATGGGCCAATCTCTGTTTTGTAAGGCCGCGATCTTGAATCTTATTATTTTGGTCAAAATGTGTCAAGCATTAAGCTTTTAATTAGCTTTTCATTCATTGATATTAAAGATCTACCGATAAACAAATTTAATCACAATATATAATAATAATAATAATAATAATAATAATAATAATAGCATTTATTCGACGTAGGTACACTCGGTTACACTTATCGACGTCAAAACATAATATGTAAAAGCCAAAATTTTGCAGCCAGAGAGAATACATTTTTTGCAGGTTAGGATATTCAACAAATCAACAACAACAAAATTAAGATAATACAGTATACACTTATGTCAAAATAATAATAATAATAATAATTAAAGAAATGTCGGGTCAAAACAATGTCATAAAATTATTTGAGAAAGAAAAAATAATATATATAACGACAAAATGTTCGTAATAATTCAATTAAAAAATAAAATAAAAATGTCGAACGATAAAATATATGAAAAAAAAAACAATTACAATCATAATTTATCTATACTGAAATTTAATAAATTTTATATCTAGGGGTCTTTGTCGTCAATAAATTCTTGTACTGTAACTTTTGTGACATAGTTTTTTCTTAACATTGCTTTTAAATTGACAGTACGATAATTTAGTAATTTCACTTGGCAGTTAATTGTAAAAGCGTGCATATTGACATATAAAAGATTTATTAACTTTGCTGAGTCTAGAAAATGGTGAAATTAATTTGTCCTTGTTTCTGGTGTTTATAGAGTGAGTATCACATTTTTTTTGAAACATTCTTATATTTTTCTTTACGTAAAGTAAGTTTTCGAGAATGAACTGGCAACTTACAGTAAGTACGCCAATTTCCCTAAATGTATTCCTTAACGAAACCGTTGGTTTCATATTAAGGATAAACCGAATGGCCCTTTTTTGCAACACAAAAATTATATCGATATCCGCGGCGTTTCCCCATAGTAAGATGCTGTAAGACATAATACTGTGAAAATAACTAAAGTATACTAAGCGAGCTGTATCTATGTCTGTGATCCTACGTATCTTTTTAATGGCATACGCCGCGGAGCTAAGTTTTTTTGCCAATTGTTGTATATGCGGTCCCCATTGTAACTTTGAGTCTACAGTGATTCCCGGAAACACCGTAGAATCAACAAGGTCTAAATTTTGGTTTTTCATTTTAAGAGTGGTCTCCACAAATCTGACATTTGGTAAGGAGAACTTAATACATTTTGTTTTTTTACTATTAAGTAACAGGTTATTTATGTCAAACCAGTGTACAATATCAGATATGTCCTTATTTATATCGTCAAAATTTTTGTTTGTGTCTGTCAATTTTAAAAATTAATGAGGTATCATCTGCAAATAATAAAATGTTATGTTTTTTCTCAACTAAGAAAGGTAAATCATTAATGTACACTAGAAATAAAAATGGTCCAAGGATAGAGCCTTGTGGGACACCCATGAGCACCTGTGATCCTAGTGATGTTTTGCCATCTACGTTTACTTGTTATGTTCTGTTTTTTAAGTATGAGGTTAGAAGAGCAGCGGCTTTATTTCTTACTCCATAATATTGCAGTTTTTTTAAGAGAATTTCATGATTCACGCAGTCAAACACCTTGGATAAGTCACAAAAAACTCCCAAGACATTATGTTTAACTTCCCAGGCATCAAAAATTTGTTTAATTACCTCAACTCCAGCGTCAATTGTAGAAAGAACCTTAGAAAAATCAAACTGTTTATTGTGTAATAGTTTATGTTTACTAAAGTGAAGTAGCAACTGATTGAAGAGATTTTTTTTCAAATATTTTGCTGAGCGTTGGTAGAATTGAGATAGGACGGTAATTTGTGGGATCAGTAGTACACCCTGATTTAAATAAAGGAATTATTTTGCTAAATTTCATTAAATCCGGGAATATTCCATTTGTTATGCAATCATTAAATACTACATATAAATCAACGGCAACTTCTTCGATTATAAATCTGGTGTGTCTTTTTTTTAATTGTTTTAAAGGTTTTTATTATTTCGTCAGGGGTAATAAATTTAAAATTAAATGAGAAAGGACATTCTGGAACATTATTCTTTAATAGAGATTCCGCTTTGTTGGCAGAAGCGTTTAAGGATTGCGTGGTTAAAATTGGTATATTGGAAAAACAAATTTCAAATTCTGCAGCTACTTCAGCATGATCCTTAATTAAATTTTCACCTATTCTCAATTCCACCTCATGACTGAAGTGTTTTTTTTACCAGTTACTCTATTTATTACATTCCATATTGTTTTCACTACATTGCTAGAAGTCTTAATTTTATTTTTGATTGTAATAGATTTAGTTAAGTTGCACACATGTTTAAATATTTTTGAATAATTTTTAACATATTGCTGAAAATGGAGGTCAATATTATAGGATCGTTCGTCATACAACTCATATAGCCGTTTCCTTCTTTTAGTTATACCTGTTGACGCTCACTCTGTGAACCTCAGACTCTTATTCAAATTATACTTTTAGGAATAAAAACGCCTTTTATTGAACTATCTATCGTCTTAAAAACTAGATTGTACATATCATTTGGGCTACCAGTTTCGCATATGGGAGTTTTACTTATAATTAAGTTTTTAAATTTTTTCATACGACTCGAATACATTGGTACAATAGACATTAATTTTTTTGAAGATTTTTTATTGTCAATATAAAAATTTGCAAGTTGGCCACAGTGGTCCGAGTCAAGTTTACTTATAATTTCTGCACTTTGAGGCAGTTTGTTGGCAAATATATTATCTATATAAGTAGATGTGGTGCTTGTGATTCTAGTAGGTTGTTTAAAAAGGTTACTTAAATTAAACGAATGGAATAAATTTATAAATTTTGTGCATTTAGAAAAGTTTTCTAAAATATTTACATTAAAATCTCCAGAGACAATAACAGTCTTTTTTTGAATTAGTAAGCTTTAATAAAACCTGTTCCATTATAGTAACGAATTAGTCAAAAGACCCATTAAGCGGTCTATAAATACACGCAATCAAAAACTGTTCAGTTTCTATGCAACAAATTTCAGTAACACATTAAATAGAAAGTTTAACTACATCAACCCTTTCCTTATATTTCATAACCTTATTAATAAGTATTAATGATCCTCCACATTTTGAATTCTCTCTGCTGTAAAAACTACCAATACTACTATAAAGTCAAAATTAGATTATAAAAAAAATAATTGTATTTTAGTTATTAAATCATATATGGGATTCTTCTCTCGGGATATTTTGATGAAATAAATACAATTTTAATATCACAAAACAGAACTATAAGGACTATTTACAATCTCAGTCCAAGAGTTTCCCTGAGAGAAAACTACAAAAAAAAATTAAAAATTTTCATCATACTATCGCAATTTATACTTGAAAACTTAAAAAAAATTGTCATGTATATATTTTAAATACAAGCAACAAAACTAATCTTGCTGTGCACAAATCACGTCTTCACAGAATTAGTGACTCTTTTATAGGAGAGTCTTAACACTTTTAATAAAAAAAAACTTTCAAATGCTATTAAAAATCTAACAATACATAAATTTAAAAAATACATAAATTAGAAACTCAGTAAAAAAGCGTATTATAAAATATCTGAATACTTGGCAGACAATAAACTGTTTCTCAAACCAATTTCTTACAGTTACAGTAATATATTATTTAAATAAATAAATTATTTTACATATATTATTTAAAAATTTAAAAAAGTATCTTCACGCCCATATCCCCGAAGGGATAGGCAAAGGTACAACAAGTGCACCCACGATTAGCCACAGACTAATCGTGGCCGAAGAAAAGTCCCACAAATGTGATAGGTGGCAAGCCTATCGCCAACCGGGCACTTTTCAATCCCGGGCAAGTTTTTGATCCTCAGAAAACAGAAAAAACAATTTTTTTATGAGCCCGACCCGGGAATCAAACCCGGGACTTCCTGTGGTCAACGCCAACGCTGGACCACTAGACCACAGAGGCGATTAAAAAATTAAATGCCAAAAAAAAAACATCCACCGAGTTTCTTTTATTCCCCAGATCCCCTCAGCATATGTCCGCGATTCTGATCCGTTAGTATCTTAAAAAAATAATTGATTTATGAAAAGTGCCTGTAAAAGACAATTTGAATACAAAAATTGATTGATTTTGAATACTAACCTCAAAAGCATACGCCACCGTATCAATCGCAATGACATGCTTCCTGGCGTAGTTCTGCAGCGCGCCGGTGAGGAAGGCCTGCGGGAAGTAGAAGCCCGAGATCCAGAACACCTTGGGGATGCCGCCCTCCGCCCACTGCTGCATGAACTGCACGCGCAGGCACAGGTCCTTCACCCACGCCGCTGACCATTACATGCATTACACATTCTTCGTATTATACCAAATTTAGTAAAAATCCCTTAAAGAATAGATTATCTTTCTACTTGACATTCGATTTTAATTCTATATATTAATTAATACGTAAAAGAAAAATTTTGGACCCACATTTAAGACAAATGCGGGAACAGTGGAAAATGAAATTTGCCACAGATAAAGTTTACCATGCGGAGGACTGCAGAAAATTAATATTTTTAAATAAAATTAATTAGAAATACATTAAATTAATAAAAATAAACATTATACACACTACATTCATGAGAAATACATGATATTATATACACATAAACAGTATTCATGTTCTTTACGACTAAAGCCGGTTGTCAAAATTAAATGATTTTTTTTTGTTTCGGTCGAATTTCGGCCACAGGCGATCGCTAGTATCAATAGATAGCAAACATATGGCTTACCCGATTAAAAGAGAAACCATCGATGGTAATCACCATCAGATACACCACCTGCTTATTTTCCCTCTCTTCTATTAAAAACTTACACTCAAAGAAGAGACTAAGCTCCTAGTTATATAAAGAAAAATCTACCGTAACATTCTGGGGCCAAATAGAAGGCAGGATGGCTGCTGGAGAATAAAAACGAATGCCGAAATTGAAGATCTAGTATCTGAGCCAAATATCATCGACGTTACCAAATCCTATCGAGTGCGGTGGCTTGGACACGTCGAACGCATGAGTGAGGATCGGGCAGTCTAGAGAGCGTTTCTGGGTTGACCCACTGGACGGAGACCAGTGGGTCGCCCTATATACCACTGGAGTGATATGGTGGAAGCAGATTTGTGTAATATCCAATTTAACAATTGGCGGGATATTGCGCAAGATCGTAAGCGGTGGAGAGCTCTGGTTTCGGAGGCCAAGACTCACTTCGGGTTACTGAACCAGAAGAGTTAGTTTTTTTAGTTCTATTAAAAAACTGAAATAATTAAAAATATCTTCACCCCCGTATCTCCAAAGACGTAGACAGAGGTACAACCAGTACACCCACGATTAGCCGAAGATACTTAGTCCCACAATATGATAGGTGACAAGTCTATCGCCAACCGGACACTTATCCAATCCTGGCAATGTTTTTATCAGAAATCTGAAAACATATTTTTGAATTGCCCAAACTGGGAATCAAACCCGGGACCTCAGGCGGTCAATACTCACACCAGACCACTAGACCACAGAGGAGATTAAAATCAACATATCAACAACTAGAAGGATTTCAATGAAGTCAAATAGTATTGTAGATTTAGACATCATGACGTGACATGTGTTCAATTAAAATCGCTTACGGGATAGGCAGAAAAAGTTGAGTGCAACACATCACAATCCAGACAGACTTTCCTTGCTTCCTGCATATTCATAACTCTATGCAAATATTCTGGTTTCAGAGACTCTTGAAACCACATTTTCGGCCAGCGCCCGATCAATCTGGTCATGGTTAGTCTTGGTTACCCACAGTACCTCTATTCATCCACATTTGCATTTTGTATATGTTCGCATTGTGCGTATCAGAAATTGTTTTATTTCGTAATTTTTTAGAAAATGAAGCAGGTGAAATGAGGTAAGATTGCCCCCGCCTGAACTAAATCCTGGATCCGCGCCTGTTTCAATGCTAACCTCTTTGTAAGGAATGCAATCCGCGAGGAATACAGCACAATTTTTTCTCGCTACGCTTTAATATTAAGTACGTTCTACGCTTTAAGGCTCTAATAGGTCTAAAGTTATGATACATTCGATAAGACTTAACCCCTTACCTAGGATTACAACAGTTTGTTAACTTACCTAATGGCTTCAGAGACGGATAAGCTTTAGAACTCCACATGGTAGGCACCGCGTTGACAGAAAGGCTATTGGACATACTCTCCAATGCTTCAGACATCACCACCAAACCCTTTAATGCTTTCAGGAGATCTCTGGTTAAAAAAAATTATGATAGGTATTTATTATTTGACCGTGCCGTTGACCCAGTGATTAAGGACTACTAGTTGCTAATTAGACGAATTACGCTACTACGAAATCAAAGGGCTTGGGTTCAATTTTTGACAGGCACATGCGTTGGTTTGATGAACACGAAATTTTGATTTTTTTTATATCATAAGATAGCAAACAAGCAGATGGGTCTCCTGATGGAAAAAGTCAACAATCGCCTACAGACACCAAATATGTTAATGGTGCGTTGCTATCTTGTGGCGAGGTCTAATGCTATATGCATAAGTTTACCGGCTACCTTACCCTCCAAACCGGAACGACAGCGACAAGCACTGACACTATTGCGGAAGCAATAGGTAAGGCGGTGGTACCAGACCCGGGCGAGACAATGCAGAACTCTACCACCTAGTAGTCACGATGGTAGTGACTCGCATAGCCAATCGGTCGCCTTTTACGACCTGCCTGGCAGAACGGCAGTTGGTCTATTCTTCAAAGGAGCCCGGAACTAACACGGGGAGAATGATTGATTACTGGGTTTAAGTGTTTCAATATATTTCAACATATGTATTTTTATGTATTAATACCGTGGCCAAAAAATCTCTCGTAGAGAATATTCGTGTTCTGTGACTAAAACCTTTATCACAAGCAAATATTTTGCCTACTTTAGGGGTAGTTAAATTAGTGTAATTTGTTCATCGATATTGTTAGTATTATTATTTAAACATGTTGTTTCTCTGTGGGGTAGGCAGAGTAAACTAGGTCCCGATTCAAGTAACAAAACTCTTCACTCTCTCTAAGCTCAAACATTTTTTCACGCGCGACGTTGTATAGTGTTTATGTGTGTAAGAGTTCAACTAGTTGATTACTTTTCTACTCGAGAAGCTGTGCGGTTCTGCTAAAATATTTGAAAGGGACTAGCGGCATTTCATGCCTTTTAGTAAGTGCTTTAAATTGCGTCATATTATTAAATAGCCACAAAGTAATCGATACCCGACCAGTTCCATAAACATTAAATAAGTTTTTTAGGTTGCTTTAATGTCCCAGAGAGAGAGAGAGAGAGAGAGAGAGAGAGAGAGAGAGAGAGAGTAGAATAAATTGGTAGTTCATTTAAAATTACGCGAAATGTTATAAAAATATATAGTTCTTGTATATAATACGATTTTAATTTTTAATATTAAAAAGGTCTGGATCAACAAGGTGAAGATACCACTTAACAAATTTCCCAATTAATCGTTTCTATTATCCAATAAAACAAATATAACTATTTTATTCTCATGAAAATAAAGTTCTGAATGTGTGGGCGAACTTATCACGTCCTTTGATTAAATCCCTCAATGACGCGTTAATTAACTTCGACATTTTAGAACTAAGTTCAAGGAATTTACGAGCATTGTTTCAATTAACAACGGATCATCGAGGCAATGAAGGAATTGAGAAGGAGGAGCGCCCAAAATAAACGTTTTCTAACTAAGGGGTAAAAAGTGTGGGTAGGGATGTTTCGTTCAGATTTTTATTAGACTTAAGCTTTGACAAGAGAAGATACAGAGTTGGCATTAATATCGATAAGCAAACAACATTATAAAATAGCATACATTTCTACGCTGAATATATAAAAGTATTTATTTTTATCTCTGTTTAGCAAGTTACAGTAACAGCTTGCAGCCGATTCGCCATTACTGTTGCGCGCTGTCAATGTACATAAAACGTCAAATGATATTTGTTTACATAAATATTTACCGATTTTAATTAAATAATTGTAGTTTCCCATAATTGTGGTGTGTACCTTAAATGTAAAGGTAAAAAAAAGGGTTTATTGGTCAATTCTAAGGCCGCGATAATGAATCTGTCATTGAATTTTGGCATGAAAGTGCAAATTTAAGATAGTATTCAGATAGTATTCAGTGAAAAAATAAAACAGAAAAATTTAAGATGCCTCAAAAACATGTTTTTTATATCATAAGATAGCAAACAAGCAGATGGGTCTCCTGATGAAAATAGTTAACCAACGCCTATAGACACCAAAATTGTTAATGGTGCATTGCTATCTTGTGGCAAGGTCTAATGCCACATGCATAAGTTTACCGGCTACCTTACCCTCCAAACCGGAACACGACAGTGACAAGCACTGACGCTATTGTGGCAGGAACAGGTAAAGCGGTGGTACCAGGCCCGGGCGAGACAATGTAGTACTCTACCACCTAGCAAATGCCGAAATCTAAATCTTATGACGATTTTTTATTTTTATTTTTTATTTAAATACTTTATTGCACATAATGGTACAAAGGCGTAACTTAACGCTATTAAGCATTTTCTCACAGTTTGCCTTCCGTAATGTTGAGAGAAAAAACTTGGGTAGTGCATAATAAATTAATTATGAGCTATTAATAAAAAATTAAACCCTAGATATAAATTTATCATAACTAACCTATTATTAAGAATATTCTACAAAAATCATATAAACATTTTAAGAACCTCAGTATAAATAATACAAACAATCAATACTATAAATAAATATAAGTTGACTACTTACATAGAGAAATATACATACATCAATACTCAATAGTAAATTATAGATACATGTTCATAATATTAAATTACATAAATATAATATAAAATACACACATATACAATAATTAAGGATTCTGATGTTTTAAAAAGTGATCATATACCGCAGTTTTAAAAATTGATAGTGTTGATGATTCACGCATCTTAGAGGGAAGATCATTTCATAATCTTATCGCAGTAACAATGAAGGAATTAAAATAAGTTACCGTATAGTCCGGATATATCAGCGTACTTGAGTGAAATGACCGCTGAAGCCTACCCTGATTTGAAATGTATGCAAAACGTTCTTCTAGATATACTGGAAATGATGGATTCTTCAGAATGTTAAATAAACATGATAAAACATGAATGTCACGCCGAAAACGAATATTCAGCCACTTCAATTCCGACCAAAAATGAGTGACATGGTCATATTTACGCAGTCCGAAAATATATCGTATGCATAAATTAAGCAGCCGATCAAGTTTATTTAACAATTCATCGGTTATATCAGTGTAACAAATATCCGCGTAATCAAGGATAGGCAACAACAGTGCATTAACTAGTGTAATTTTAGTTTTTAAAGGTAGAAAGTTTTGTAGACGTTTTAGTGCATGCATAGATGCAAAAACTTTACGACTAAGTTCACTTACTTGAAGCGACCACGATAAGCTGTTGGTCATATAAATACCCAAGTTTTTACGGACTTACGGTAGGAGAGAAGATCTTAAATTTCTGATGCATTTTAGAAAAATCCATTAAATAAAGTAGAAAAAATTTCCTACAATTTATGTATTTACAATTTTTTTCATAAAATCAATAGTTTTTGGCGTACGAACGCCGCAAACTACATTTCAATAGACGTTTTGAAAAAAAAAACTCATTTCCACACCACATGGAGGTAGAGTAAGCTGCGCGTTTTTTTATCGTGGTTTCCCCTGCCATTCCATATGTTATATATTTATTTATTTAAAAATTTAGCGCAATCTCCTTCGCTTTGCTGTTCCTGACGGACCAGGTGTTACGAATTTGTCCTGAGCATCGATCAAGACATCGCAGACCGAAATTTCGTCCGCATCATCTGCGATGTGACTATCAGATTTATCACACGCATCTTCGTTTTCAATTTCATCGAAAGCTTTTTCAAAAATAGTCGCCATTTCTTCCTCTTCATCGTAATTATATGATGGTATTTGCGAATTATTACAAGCACCACTACAATTTGTGCATATAACGGAGCATTTTAATCCAGTAGTAATAGTAGAATATTTTAGAAAAATATACGAAAAACACATGGTGGTGCAGATGAATAATACTTTGTGACGCCCGTACGCCATAAGCTACTGATTTTATAAAAAACATATAAATACATAAATTGTAGGAAATTGTTTCTAGTTTAATTTATTACATGTATGTTTTGTTTTTCGTAAAATGCGTCGGAAAGGAGTTATTACTAAAAAATATTATTAGGAGCCATTTTTTTCAATATGGCGGAGCAAGCGGCAGAGGTGGCAAAGTTAAAATTCGAAAAACACGTACCGAAATTCCCGGAAAACTTTCCAGGTAACCTCCTTTTTTGATATATGTTTTGTTTTTTTTTATGCCATCTGTGTAATTTTTGCTTTAAATTATACTTTAAAAAATATATGAAACTGTCAATATATGCGTTATAAATCTATGTACACCGGTATGTATTGTTTAAAGTTTAAATGTGTTTCATACTTAAATACAACCGTCTTCATGTTCTGCTTTTAACCGGTGTTTTATTTAATCTTATTTGAGTTAAAGAATATTAAAGATATCGATAAAATGTCGATATTTTTTTATTTAAGTCTTGACATTTCGTCAATTGTTATGTTGGCAGCTCCACTTAAGTCCGCCATTGCTCATGACGAAATTACATGGTAAGTATTTCCTTACTTATTTCATATCTAGTAGTGTCCATAATCTTAGCTTTGAAGTTTATATTTGAGTACTAGCTGACCCGGCAAACGTTGTTCTGCCTTTTTAACTACTCTTATTTTTTTCTGAACTTCAACAGTTAATTCAAAACCAAAATTAGCCAAATCGGTTCAGCCGAGAAAGTTTTAGCGAGACTAACGAACAGCAATTGATTTTTATATAAGAAAGAAATGTGAATATAATATTTATTACTGAAATATGGCCGATCAAGGTACTGTTGTTTAATAAGTATTTACTTCAAAGAGTTATTGATGACAACCAGAAGTCTGTTGTAACGTATCGCCTCCTGTATCAGCACCGTGTTGAGGGACTCCTTGTACGACACTGGATACCTGTTAACACAAATATCTGATTTACTTCACTTCAAAACAGCGCTGATTTACTTCCTAAAACTGTGGAAGTTGCCAAATATACTGTACTGTAGATTATATTATATCACATTTGCACATATTATATCTGCACTCTGTTGACACAAAAGTGTACTAGAGAATATTGCCAGTAGGAATTGAGTTAACCTTTTGTACCAAAATGTATATTTAGGGTGTATTATAATGTTAAAATAGTTTTGAGAATCCAAATAAGCATGCTTTCTCTCATGATCATCATCATTACCATCACGAGCACCATCAACATCATACCTTCTACCATAATCACCACCACCATCTTCATCACCACCATTGCCATCACCGCCATCAACAAACAACAAACATCAACAAACAACATCACCACTCTACTGGTTGGTTACAGTATGTTACAGTATGTTACAGTATGTAACCAGTATTGATGGCTGTCATATAAAACAATGTGAGAATAAGTATCTTCGGCTAATCTATTATTATAATTATATTTTTCTAAAATATTCTACTATTACTACTCAATTAAAATGCTCCATTATATGCACAAATTGTAGTGGTGCTTGTAATAATTCGCAAATTCCATCATATAATTACGATAAAGAGGAAGAAATGGCGACTATTTTTGAAAAAGCTTTCGATGAAATTAAAAACGAAGATGCGTGTTGTACCTCTGCCTACCTCTCATCAGCATCATTATCTGTTGTCATCATTGAGCATGTAACATAATAGAGTAGCAATATGAGCCATCTAATTCCGAAACTGATCTGTGTTTTGCCACTGATAAATAGCAATTCACGCTCGCACTAAAACAGTAACGCACCAATAAGTGACCTGTGTGTACGTCCCCGATACTCTCGAAAATAATCAAAGTTTTGGTATATTATACCCTATAATGTCGTGTTGTTCTATTAGGTGGTGTGGAAAAAGCAGCATAATGTCGAATTATAAAACAGACGAAATTACGTTTCATCAGCATCAATAAACATTGATTTATTTTAATTTACTTTCATATAATATGGCTCAAGTTAAACTGGACATATAACACGAAACACGTGGACACTTGTTTATGCGTCTTGCTCTTGCCTTGGTGTAAACTTTATACAACTATCTCATTTTATTCAATACGCGTTTACTATTGCTGCGTCATTATCACATTAACCTTGATTCAGCCAATCACAGCATTACAACTGGCGTAGTGTTTTGGCAGAATTTGTTTTCTAACAAAACAAACAACATAACCACTCTACTGGTTAAATACTCGATGGCTGTCATGTAAAACAATGTGAGAATAAGTATCTTCGGCTAATCGTGTTGTACCATTGCCTATCTCTTCGAGGATACGGGCGTCAACATCATCGTCATTTAAAACTTTATTATAGCGTTCGCTTAATTGTTTTAAGAATTAAGTGATTTTTCGAGCAGGTGCTATTAACCATATCAACTATCAACCATCTCACAGCTGTATTTATGCTCGGTTCGGTACTCGATTTTGATACCGAATATAATAAAAAAAAGTTAAGAGGTGTCAAGGGACACCCGGATGGAACGAAGTTTCTTTCGATTAATTAGTAAAGGAATTGTTATAAAATTTAAAAATTGTAATAAAATGTAAATCTGGCTTGCTTTCTATAAGAGAAAAAGAGAGAGAGAGAGAGAGAAAAAGAGACAGACACAGAAACATGCGCACGCCGCACAGCTTACAATAGCTTACTATAGCAAAAAGTGTCGTTACAACTTTTCGTGAGAATTTTTTCCGTCTAGCCCCCTTTCACAACGCGCGATAAGGAACTTCGTTCCAAAAATGTAGGTAAATAAATGTTGATGTAATTATCCCGTAACAAATGCTTTGTACAGACATTGGCGCACGACATATTAGTTCATTGGTTACAAAACAGCAATTCACCGATCTCTTATTTTTATATCATTAGATAGCAAACAAGCAGATAAGATTTTCCTGATAAAACTAGAAACTATCACCTATAGACACCAAAGATGTTAATAGTTCGTTTCTATCCGTGTGACGAGTTGACAATGCCACATCCATAAATCTACTAGGATAAGGTAGTCACCCTCCAAACCGGAACATAACAATGACAAGCATTAAAGCTATTGTGGCAGGAAAAGGTAAGGCGGTGGTACCAAATACTCGGACAAGACGTTGCAAAACTCTACCATTTGCGATACCGACCGATTGGCTATACGTGTCACTACCATCGTGACTACTAGTCACGATGGTAGTGACACGTATAGCCAATCGGTCGCCTCTTACGACCTGCTTGGTAGAACCACAGAATACTTAGAGACTACCAGAAGTCAATGTTCTATACAAGTAATATTCGAGCATAGCACACATAGACACCTCTCACGGACGCGATATCTCCGACTGGTGCGGAACAAACTGTCCCAGAATGACTGAGATATCGCGTCCGTGAAATGTCTATGTGTGCGTTGCTCGAATATCTCATGTATGTAGATTGACTACTGTTAGTCTCCAGTATACTGTGGTAGAACGATAGTTGATCCATCTTTCAAAGAGGCGCCGGAACAACACAGGTCTCAACTCGCGACTTAACTCGGTAGTATAACGTGCGATGACTTTAAAATGCTCCAAATTATTGAATTGCCATTCAAACTAAACTTTCATGTAAGTTTTAAGCTTAATATGTTCGGATTAACCAGTTTAAATCTCAGTTCAAGCTCTGACCTACACAAAATAACAAGTTTAATAAAAGGTTTTAAAAAAAACTAAGAAATTATTCACTAACAAAGGTAACAAAGCTTGCATTAACAAAGCTTTTAAAAGGATTTCTCCATAGGGAGTTAATTAACTTGGCATATTTAAGTAACTGTAGATGCAGACGGCTCGCATTATAGTATTAGACTGTTCAGAGTATGAAATCTCAAGTTCTATCCTGTATTCGTTCAGAACCTTTTGGGAACAATAAATCCAATACCTTAGTGCTGGGCATCTCGTGAAATGCGAGAGAAAGCTAATAAGCTAAAAGCCCGGAGCGACTCAATACCACGTCCTTACCTATTCCTGCCGCAATAGTGTCAATGCTTGGTGTTGTTATAATAAAGATAGACCAACTGCCGTTTTGCTAGACAGGTTGTGAAATTGGCTGTTCGTATCACTACCATCGTGACTACTTTGTGGTAGATTTCTGCACCGTTTTGATCGGGTATATGGTACTACCGTTTTACCTATACCTGCCGCTAGAGCTTGTCATTGTCGTGTTCCGGTTTGGAAGGTAAGTTACTCGTTAGAATCATGCATGTGGCATCGCCACTGCCACACAGATAGGAATGCACTATTAACATATTTTGTGTCTGTAGGCGATAGTTTATCTTTTTATCAGTATAGCCATCCTGCTTGTTTGTTATCTAATCGTGTAAAAAAAGGAGAATTTCTCTGCATTTCATCAGCAACGTACAGTTGACAAGATCGGTCATTAATTCAAACTTAACTGTGTCGAAAAACTTCCCTTGTTTAATTTTTTAATTACCCTAATACAAGATCGATGCTAAAACATATATGTATTTAATATTGCCCCGTTCATTGATATAAAAAACCCAAAATGGACAGTTCTGAACAAAATTGTCACTCAAAACTGTCGCTAATTTCACATAAATAGTTATAGATATGGCAAAAATATTTGCATATCCAAACTTTAAGCACAAGATTTATGGTTGTTTTTACTAACCAATGTACAAAAAGAAATAAAATTAACAGGATGGCGCCTGACGTGATTCTATTTGAAATGAGCGCACAATTTAAAATTGTACACTCATTTTTAGAGGACGTTTTTGACACACTGATTGTGTATCTTGTATTTTTATATCAATGGCCCCGTTGGTCGAGCGACCCTGACTATGCAATCAATGGGGTCCGGATTCGATTCCCGGCAGGGAGAGGCATGAGCACAGATGTTAGTATTTCTGGGTTTGGGTGTTTATTATATTAGTGTATTTTATATGTATTTCTATGTATTAGTACCGTTGACTGACACCCATACTACAAGTTTATAATTTGCTTACTTTGGGGTCAGATCAATTCGTGTAATTTGTCAAGTAATATTTATTATTATTATTAATATGATTTATCATAAACTCTCACGAGGCTGCGATGTATTTCTGGTCCAACATCTCCGGCATGACGGCGAGGATGTCCTTCGCAGTTCGCTCTGTCATTTCCTCGGCGGTAAGACCACCTTCTCCGCTTACTTCTTTTGGCTGAAGACTGCGTAGGGTATCTGCATTTACAGGTCAATATAGATTTCTATATCCTATTTGCTATGAACTTTAAGCATTATTTAGTGCTCGGTTTGCGATATAGGCTTGCCATCTATCACGTTGTGGGACTAAGTATCTTCAGCTATTCGTCGGTGCACTGGTCGTACCTCTTCGGGGATATAGGCGTGAAGATACATTTTTTTAAGTATTATTAGGGTAACTAAGAAAACTTCTCAGGGTATTGGCAGAATGAACCTACTGTTAAAAGACGTTTAGTGAATTGTCAGTTTTATCATATTTCATATATTTAGGTTGTCTGCATGTTACTTTGCAGAAGTCCATAATCAAAAGACCAAAAGACCAAATGTGCTTAGTTTGCATCATTTTACAATTTTTTTTTTTATATCATAAGATAGCAAACAAGCAGATGGGTCTCCTGATGGAAAGAGTCAACCATCGCCTATTGACACCAAAGATGTTAATGATGCATTGCTATCTTGTGGCGAGGTCTAATGCCACATGCATAAGTTTACCGGCTACCTTACCCTCCACACCGGAACACGACAGCGACAAGCACTGACGCTATTGCGGCAGGAATAGGTAAGGCGGTGGTACCAGACCCGGACGAAACAATGCAGAACTCTACCACCTAGTAGCCACGATGGTAGTGACTCGATAGCCAATCGGTCGCTTTTTACGACCTGCCTGGTAGAACAGCAGTTGGCCTATTCTTTAAAGGAGGCCAGGACCAACACGGCGAAAAATCTTATGTTATGTTACTTCTGTCATCTTATGTTACTTCTGTAATTCTGGTACTCAAAAAATGAGTAACAAATGGATTAAACTTACCGAAGGTCTGAAAATTTTAGTAGATCCTAGCGGCAGAATTATAGTCCACTTACTTTTCTCACGTTAGTAGCACAAACAGAAATTCAGTTTTTTGTAATCGGCGCATGTTTCACTGCGTAACCGAGGTGTCTTCGCAAAACTCAAATACCACGTCTATCTATTAGAATTAATGATTTATACACGATGGTATTTTCTTTTCATCAGGAGGACCATCTGCGTGTTTGATATGATTTTTTTATATCATAAGATAGCAAACAAGCAGATGGGTCTCCTGATGGAAAGAGTCAACCGTCGCCTATAGACACCAATGGTGTTAATAGTGCGTTGCTATCTTGAGGCGAGGTCTAATGCCACATGAATAAGTTTAGCATCTACTTTACCCTCCACCGGAACACGACAGTGACAAGCACTGACGCTATTGCGGCAGGAATAGGTAATGCGGTGGTACCAGACCCGGGCGAGACAATGCAGAACTTTACCACCTAGTAACCACGATGTCAGTGACTCGTATAGCCAATCGGTCGCCTTTTACTACCTGCCTGGCAGAACGGCAGTTGGCCTATTCTACAAAGGAGCCCGGGACCAACACGGGGAAAATATATAATAGTTACTAGTAGTGTGTTGTAAGCTCAGGTACAAGGAAGCGTAGGCGTGGCGACTTGTCCTTGTCTTGAAGCGAGTCAAAGTCGTTACGATGCCACTCAGTACGCGTTGTAGTTGGGAGTTTTGTACAAAAAATACGGTACAGTGACGTTCCCTTTCCTAATTGATAAGTGTGCTACGACCCTTATGCTATAATATGAGTATGATTGACTAACTCAGACAAGAGCTGGTCTCCGACATGGCGTAGCTGATGTTGGCGTTGGTGTGCAGCCCGAACAGCGACGGATCGTCATTGAGCGGTAGCGTGCGGATGTACGCCGTGTAGCTTTCAATATTAGTCGACGAAGGTTGCTGAGAAATAAATCCCATAATTTTATATTCTATATCCTACTAAACTATACAAATAAATAAAATTGGAGTGCCTGTTTGTAATATTAAAATAACCGCTTCTCCCGCGAGTAAATTAAAGTTAATTCCTTCACTGTTACTGCGATAAGATTATGGAATGATCTTCCCTCTAAGATGCGTGAATCATCAACACTATCAATTTTTAAAACTGCGGTATATGATCACTTTTTAAAACGTCAGAATCCTTAATTATTGTATATGTGTTTTTTTTAAATTATTTTTATATCATAAGAAAGCAAACAAGCAGATGGGTCTCCTTATGGAAAGAGTCAACCATCGCCTATAGACACCAAAGATGTTAATGGTGCGTTGCTATCTCGTGGCGAGGTCTAATGCCACATGCATAAGTTTACCGGCTACCTTACCCTCCGAACCGGAACACGACAGCGACAAGCACTGACGCTATTGCGGCAGGAACAGGTAAGGCGGTGGTACCAGACCCGGGCGAGACAATGCAGAACTCTACCACCTAGTTGCCACGATGGTAGTGACTCGATAGCCAATCGGTCGCCTTTTACGACCTGCCTGGCAGAACAGCAGTTGGCCTATTCTTCAAAGGAGGCCGGGACCAACACGGCGGTTTTATATTATATTTATGTAATTAAATATTATGAACATGTATCTATAATTTACTATTGAGTATTGATGTATGTATATTTCTCTATGTAAGTAGTCAATTTATATTTATTTATAGTATTGATTGTTTGTATTATTTATACTGAGGTTCTTAAAATGTTTATATGACTTTTGCAGAATATTCTTAATAATAGGTTAGTTATGATAAATTAGTATGTAGTGTTAAGTGTAAAAAATTATTAAATAAAATTAGCCTAAGTTACTGCTTATTACATTAGCTATCCGCCAGTGAAAGTCCCACCAAAATCGGTTTAGCCGTTTCAGAGATTAGCCAAACCAACAGACAGACAAAAATTGTAAAAAAACTTATTTTGGTATTTTATGTACCGTGTATACATCCATATACATTTAGTAAAAAGGATTAATTTTAATATTACAAACAGACTCCAATTTTGTTTATTTGTATATCAACAAAATATGATATGATATATATATATATATATATATATAATTGCTGTTCGTTAGTCTCGCTAAAACTCGAGAACAGCTGAACCGATTTGCCTAATTTTGGTTTTAAATTAATTGTTGAAGTACAGGGAAGGTTTAAAGGTGAGAAAATATAGAAAAAAAATAAGAGTAGTTAAAAAGTTAGAACAACGTTTGCCGGGTCCGCTAGTCATATACAATTATCAAACATTGACGCTTATTGCGACAGGGACAGGTAAGGCGGTGGTACCAAAACCCGAGCGAGACGTTGCAGAACTCGACTTCTAGTACTCATGATGGTAGTGACGCGTATAGACATTTGTTTATCATTTACAAACCGCCTAACAAAAGGGCAGATGGTCTATTTTTCAAAGAGGGGACCAGCGAGGGTAAAACTTATTCAAACATCAAAGGTGTACCTGTTTGTATGCGCCGCTCTCGTCGAAGATGTGGCGCTCGCTGAGCACCGCCGTGCTGTAGTAGTCGGCCAGCAGGCACAGCAGGCAGCGCCGGTCCCAGTCGTCGGTCACGCGCCCGCCATAGTTTATATGGCCCGCGGTGTATGTCAACATCTGATACAAACAAAATGACTGAACAAATAACCCCCCCAATGATATTATGAATACAAAAGTTTGTATTTTTTTGTTTTGTGTGATAGGAGAATGCATTTACGCACTAAGCACTTTTTGTGTCGGATTCTTCCTGTGGAAAAAGACTCATACATATCACGATCCTTGCTGGCATGTCTCGCTTCCTCTACATTCATCATTCTTTTCATACACACACGTCGGTTGTGAAGACTCTTGACACCACCTTCGGAGAGTACTAGTACAATCTGATCATGTTATGTCAGTCTTGGTCTTTCCCGGTAGCTACATCCTTTCACATTCGCATTGTATATCTGTTTTTTTAATCTTTCATCTACCATTCTTTCTACATGTGCGAACCAACGAAGCATGCCCTTTCTCATCTTTACACCGACACTTTCTTTCAAGTTTAACCTCTCTCACTTCCACATTACGAACCCGGTCCGCGAGTGTTACACCACATATCATTCGTAGCGATCTTATATCAACCGCGTTGATTAAGAAAAATACTCTACTGACTAAACTCCTATCCTCGATCCCTCTTGCCATAAATACCCCCATGGAAGTTTAGTTTTTCCAGCTTTTTCTTCATGTAGCATTGGATATTATGATTGCAGCTCGTTCTACGTACAAATAATCCCAGTAGGTACACTAGCCTCCAACAAGATGCCTGGTGGATAAACATAGTGATTATTGAGGAAATATGTAAATATTATCAATTACTCGTAAGGGAACTTCGTTGTATTCAGTGAGAAACATATGCAGCTGTGATATGCAGATGCGCAGATCACCGTCAGTGAACTCGTAGGGGATGTTGAAACCGAGCGGGCCGAATTTGCGACGCTCCAAGACCACTCCGTGGAACAAGCACAGGGAGAACAGCAACCACTGCAATTATAATTTAAGTTACTTAAGATTCAAGTGTTTCTGTGCGGAGATCGTCAATTTAATTTGCAACCTTCTATAATCATCCATCATATTATGTTCTCATTGATATAAAAAACCCAAGATGCACAGTCCCGAACAAAACTGACACTTAAAACTGTCGATAATTTCGTTATAGATTTGGCAAATTCAGTTATAGATATGACAAAAACAAATGTTTTTGCATATCCAACCTGGTTTTGTGATTAGGTTCACTTTTAGTTATTTGATTTTATTAGGAGTCACGTTAAACTGAAACACTGTGTTATCTTTACGGCGATTTAATTTGAACTGTTCATACAAATAATAATTTCTTATAGTAGGCTGTTTAATGCATACGTTTAGGTACATTTCAATATAACATACCGCCCACCAAAGGACTCCTAGGTCCTTTCTTAAACAAAGTAAGTACTCAATAGTTTTAATATCATAATACATGAATATCAATTATATTTAGCAATTTAACAATATCAATTTAGCATTTATTACATGTCAATATTTTAATGTTTTATGTAGCTTGGTGGACTGTAAAATGCATATTATTAACAATTAGTTATTACTCATTGCTTAAGTACATTATGTAAATTCTACATTTTATCACTTTTTACATTTGCAATTATATTTATATATGTTTTAATATTTTAAATAATATTCTAACAATTAGGTACTCAGTTAACATGTATTAATTTTAGTGAAGCTATTTTAGTTACTTTTATATGTTTTAGTAGTTTTAGCTCCTCGACCTCTCGACATTAACACTTGGTAGGGCCCAGCAAAGTCGACCCCGGAATTCAAAAACGGCCTTGCTGGTGTGACTCTTGCCTTTGGGAAATCACCCATAATTTGAGTCCGAGAGGCAGCGCTTTGTTTTGCACAAAATAAACATGAATGTATTGTCTTTTTAACTATATTTTTTGCTTTCAGGATCCAGTACTTCGATCGAAGATAGGCTAGCATTAGTTGGACTCCTCCGTGCAGCGTCTTCCGGTGTGCATCTCCAACAACTAATGCTGTGAAGTGGCATTTGCTATCAAGAATTATAGGGTGTTTATTATTTTCTTCCAGGTTTGCATGCCGCAATCTACCGCCCACCCTGAGGATACTGTCTCCATCAAGGTAAGGATCTAGGGATTTTAATTTGCTATCCTTTCTTACAGGTTTATTTTCTTTCATACGTAGAATGTCTTCTTCAAAATTATGCTTTTGTGTCATTCTTATGCAGGATTTTAATGAATCGTCAACTTCCTCTGTCGTTATAGGTGTACGTTTATCTCGATTCTTTTTATTGTGTAAAAAACGTTTGCAGTATATAATTGTTTTCAATAATTCAATTAGATTATCGAAGTTTTTAAATTGATTTACTAAACTTGTTTCTTTTGTTTCTACGTTCAGGTTCATTTGTATTATTTCCCTTTTTTCTACATTTGTTGTTAAGTCACCTGGTCTGGTATAATTTATTTTAAGCTCATGAAGAAATTCTGGCCCTACCCACCAAGTTTTGAAATGTTTTAGCTCAGGTAAAAGCATTCCTCGTGACGCTACATCCGCTGGATTCTTATCCGTGGTTACATGATACCAATTAGTATTACCCACAGCATCTATTATTTCTACTACGCGGTTTCGTACAAATGTTTGCCATCTAGCTGGATCACCAAACAACCAAGATAAAACAATTGTAGAATCTGTACAGGCAAATATTTGATTCTGTGGTAATCTTGTGGCCTCTCTTATTTGTTTCAGTAGTTTGGCTAGTAGCAACGCGCCGCATAATTCCAGTCTAGGAAGGGATACAGGTTTGACCGGTGCTACTCGTGTCTTCGCTGCAATAATTCCAGTTTTTACTTCTCCATTTTGTTTTGTTACTCTCATATAGACTACAGCGGCATAGGCCTTAGTTGATGCGTCGCAGAAACCATGTACAGTGACTTTATCTATTTCTTTTTCAGTGGACTGTAACCATCTTTGAATTTCAATTTCATTCAGATGTTGAAAGCTTTGCCGTATAGCTAACCATTCTTCTCTAGATGCTGTATCAACTTCTTCGTCCCAGGTAAGTCCTTGCAGCCATAACTTTTGTATTAATAATTTTGCAGGAATTAGTGCGGGAGCCAACCAACCCAATGGATCAAAGAGCCGATGGATCTCCACCAGGATGCTTCGCTTCGTTATTTTAGAGTTAAGTGGATCATTCTCAGATAAAATAAATTTATATGTCAGCATATCATTACCCATATTCCAGCATAAACCCAAAGCTCGGGCGATGCCATCTATTTTGATATCTAGTTTAACATGAGAGCTTATTTTTGTTCTTTCAAATTGTTTTAAAAATTGTGCACTATTTGAACACCATTTTTGCAAAATGAAACCCCCCTTTTGGAGAATACTATCAATATCTTTGGCTGTTTCTATAGCTTCATTTAGCGTATCTTTGCCAGACATAAGGTCATCCATAAAAAAGTCTTCTTTTATTGCTTTCCTAGCATTAGGGCTATCTTTGCCTTCATCATCAGCTATTTGATTTAGGGTTTTAACTGCTAAGTATGGAGCACTTGCTGTCCCAAATGTTACTCTTAGGAGGCGATAATCTTTTACAGGTTGGTTTATGTCTTTTCGCCACAGTACTCTTTGGTAATCTTTGTCCTCTTTCGAAACTAAAATATTTCTATACATTTTCTGTACATCCGCAACAAAACAAATTTTTCTCATTCGCCATCTCATTATTATATTCCTCATGTCCTCCTGAAGCTGTGGTCCAACCATTAATTCATCATTTAGCGATATGTTATTTGTTCCTTTTGTTGAGGCATCAAATACTATTCTTACTTGGGTTGTTTCTTTTTCCTTTCTTATTACAGCTTGATGGGGTAAATATACTGCTGGCTTATTTATTTCGTTTACGGGAACTTCTTCCATATGATTCATTTCTAGGTATTCTTCCATTACCTTGGTGTATTCTTCTTTTAGCCAAGGGTTCTTTTCCAATCGTCTTTCCAAGTGATTTAATCTTTGAAGAGCAATTTTTCTTGTTTCGCCTTGTATTGATAGTAATTTTTTAGATTTTGTAGGTAATTTAACAATATATCGACCGTCTTCGTTTCTTAAATGTGTTTCCTGATATATTTCTTCACATTTCCTCTCTTCTTCTGTAAGTGCTCTTTTATCTGTGTTTTCTAACTCCCACATTAGTTTAAGCATGTTATCTAAATTAACTTCATGGTGCATAACAATTACCTCTTCATTTTTTCTTAATTCATTTACTGCCCCAAATAGGATCCAGCCCAGGCTGGTATTTTGAGCACTTGGTGTGCCCGGGGGACCCTTGATAATTTCACTTTTCATTATTTGGGCGCAAACTTCTACACCCAGCAACAGGTCAACTCGTCCTGGTTTATTAAAGCTTGGATCGGCAAGGACAAGATCTTTCAGGTGGGGCCAGGTGCATGCAGCGATTGTTTTGTTAGGTAATTTCGAGGTAAGTCGTGTTGGCATGATGTAAGCTTTTACTTTCAGGTTAAATGTTTCATCACAGCTTGATAAAATATTAAACTGTGTTGCATACTTGACTGTGGTTACTGCTGATCCGACGCCCGTGATTTTTCCTTCCATAGAAATTCTTTTAAGTTTCAGTATCTGGGCGGCTCGCTCACTGATGAATGTTGCCTGTGAACCCGTGTCAATTAACGCGCGCAGCATGGTTGTACATCCATATTCTTTTTTGATTGGTACCAACGCTGTGGCCAGTAATGCTGTTGATGTACTGTTTGCAAAATGTGATGCATATGCGACGTTTGATGAGGCAACATTATCACTATCTTCTTCTGTTTGGGTGTGGAGCGCTTGAACATCGGTTTGATTAGGGACGGCGGCAGTGCTGTACCCCGGTTGGTGAAGTAAGGTATGGTGACGTTTATGACACACACGACAAAACATTTGTAAGCGACACTTCATTGCAGAGTGCCGTGGTGCCAGACAATTATTTATTTATTTATTTATTTATTTATTTTACATAAACAAAAATCCACAGCTTAATTTACAGAAAATACTTACAGTACTATATACATTGAACATTAGCCAATTACGGATTTTTCTCTGTTTTCTGATCATATTATGACGTAGTTAATTAGGTAGTAAATAATTATTAATAGAAGCGGAAAGTTACAAAGCTGGGAATTTAAAATTAAAAATAATAATAATAATAAGAGAGAAAATTATAAAAGAAAATAACATATTTATACAATTAAAGATAATGCAGTAAAAAAAACAAAAGAAAACAACTCCAGCATCAGAAATACGTTAGCGTTTGTTTATGTACGTGCGTGTGTGTGTGTGTGTACGTGTTGGGTGTGTGCGTGTGTGTGTGTGTGTCTGTGAGAGAGAAAGAGAGTGTGTGAGAGTTACATATATAAAGCATCAATTTAAGGTAGATGGAAAACGATTAGTTGTATGGAAAGTAAGAGGATTCGTATAGATACGGTGCGAACTAAGTACGCATAAACTTGCAAAAGAAAGAAGATAACGATATAAAATTCTAAAAAATGTACCTAAACATTTATAGGAAAATTAAAATAGTGAATATAGTGAAAATCATATTAAATCAGATTATACATAGGCATTCATGACAAAACAAAAAAAAAAAAAAAAAAAAAATATATATATGTCTATTACTAGAAAAAAGTAACAATAAAATGGTAAAAAATAACAATAATAATAATTTAATTAACATTACATTAAATTAAAAAAAAAAAAAAAAAAAAAAAAATTAAATTAAATTATAAAATTATTTTTTACACGCTAGATAATTATATATTTGACTACGAAAAGCATTTTTGGAGCAATTAAAAATATCAATGTCGGAAAATAATTTGTTAAAAGTTGTAGGTAAACGCAGTGCAATGGAATTCGCTTTGTAGTGCGTTTTGACAACTGGGATGTGAAACAAAGTTGTGTGTCTGGTACGTTTTTCTGGGACATTTAAATTTAAGACAGACTGTGTTAAGCGAGGACAATCAATATTGTAGCCAGTACATATATCAAACAGGAAATTCATGTCATGCACAATTCTCCTGTCCCGCAATGAGGTACATATCTGCGGGCTGTTAGAACGTAATCCACATTTACGGTTTATGTATTTATTAAATTTAGTTTGTATACGTTCTAATGAAAGTTCATATGTTACGTAACGGGGATTCCAAATCGTGCTGCAATATTCAAGTATGCTACGGACATAAGCGAAGTATAGGACTTTAATACAATCAATGTCAACAAATTGTTTTGTAATACGCATAACAAATCCTAGATTTTTGTAGGCCTTGTCAGTGAGATGATCGATATGGTGTGAAAAAGTTAGTTTACTGTCAAGTGTAACACCAAGGTCGACGACAATTTCAACTCTTCTGAGCACAGTATGCTTTATAGTGTAGTCGTATAAAATAGGGTTATTACTCCTGGAAAAAGAGATGGTGACACACTTTCTTATATTAACATCAATTCTATTTGCAGAATAATATTCAGATAAACGATCTAAATCTCTTTGCAGAAGCAAACAATCCCTAGCGGATTTAATCGTCGCGTATACTTTCTTATCGTCAGCGTATAATAGATATCGTGAGTGTGCGAAGCAGTGACCAATGTCGTATATGTACGCTGTGTAAAACAAGGGACCCAACAAGGACCCTTGGGGAACACCGGAAGAAACACTAACATAGTCAGAACGGTAGCCTCCCAATACGACAGCCTGTCTCCTGTTTGTAATATACGATTGTACCCACCGCAAAAGGTCGCCGTGAATGCCTAATTCGTGTAGCTTTCGAAGCAGGATAACATGATCCACTCGGTCAAAGGCTTTCTCAAAGTCCGTGTAGATCACGTCAACCTGTGAGTTATAACCCATATTTTCGATTACATCTTTTGTAAATATAGCAAGATTGGTTTTCGTTGAACGGCCTTTTATAAATCCATGTTGTTCATCTGGAATACCTTGACGTAAAACGGCGTAAAGGGATGTGTACATAGCTTTTTCAAAGCATTTACTTAATACATTTAAGATAGAAATTGGCCTATAGTGCTCAATTTCTCTTTTGGATCCTTTTTTGTGTATAGGCACAATATGCGCTTGTTTCCATATTGAGGGGAATATACCTTCGCGAGTTGATCGATTGAATATCAATGTTATGGGTAAGGACAGAGATTTTGCACAGCTTGCGATAAATATAGGAGGAAGACCGTCAGGGCCGGGACCAGTTTGAATTTTAACATTTTTAAGGTAATTGAACACATCAGCCTGATCAAATTTAACGAAGGTTAATGTGCGTGAAAATTGATCAGGCGTTAGCGTATTGTCGGGGTAAATCTGAGCTGGGTTTGCAAACATAGAGTGGAAGTAGCTACTAAATCCAGCACAAATCTCTTTTCCGCCGACTAATACGTCACCCTTAAAACACATCACATTAGGATATGATGTGTTGTTGCGGCGTCTACTATTCGAAAAAGACCAAAGAAGTTTTGGGTTCAACTTGATGCTGTTTTGCATCCTCTTGAGGTAATTTTGATGACATTCTACATTTAAACGCTTTTGCCTCGCTCGAAGAACACAGAAGGTATGATAGTCTGCTGGGTTTTTCCATCGTTTCCAGGACGCATGAACCTTCATTTTTTCTTTAGTTAAGTTTATAAGGGAGCGAGTATACCATACGGGATATTTATGAGTAATTAAAGGTCGATTAACTAGAGGGATATACCGATCTAACACTCGTTCTATTTCTCTATAGAGTAATAGGACCGCCTCGTCGACTGATAGACATTTGTCTATTGCTGTCCAATCGACCCCCATAAGATCTTGATTAATAGTGTCATAGTCGGCTTTCCAAAATAATCTTTTTTTATGATATGCCTTAGGCAAAGGCTGAGTAACAATGTCAGTCGCGTCAAGAAGAAGAGTTGTGTGGTGTTTATCCTCCAGTACAAGAGGTGCATTACAGTTAGAAATATTATTGCTGAAATTGCAAAATAAGAGATCAAGTGTATTGCCACTTGAATTAATATATGAATTACATTGAGTCAGATTCGCAAAACTGCAAAAATTTAAGAGTTCTACCGCTGAGTCTTGCAGCTCAATGCTACCCTTTTTTATTATAGAAGGTAAGCCGTGGCTCCATTGAACACAAGGAAGATTAAAATCGCCTGCTATTAGAAAGTGGTCGTTGGGCGACAACTGCATTACATAATTAATACACTCAATTAACTTATGAATACGCAATGGGAGCTCTTTATCAGGTGGCAAATAAGTTAACGCGATATTAAGATTCTTAGGACAATCATTGAATGAGCGCCCTTCTATTGTCACCCACATGCATTCAATATCAAGATAACGTCGCCAGTCAGGCATTGCGCGCGCGCTGAGATGGTCTTTACACAGAACCATTATCCCACCGCCTAAGGAGCCCCGGTCAGATCTGAATACATTATAGCGAGAATCAGTTATTTCAGAGTCTAAAATACCACTATGAAGCCATGTCTCAGTGATCAAAATAATGTCGTGGTCTGTAGTTAAAAGGCTATTATAAAAGTCTAAGGTTTTAGTCCTCAGACCACGTACATTTTGATAATAAATACTTAATGTGTTGGCAGCCATTGGAAATGTAACTTTATGTATGTATTACCTACGTACGGAATAGATTTTGGTATTTTATGACTCTGATGTAATCTCAGTGTTTTAATATAATGCGGAATATTAAAAATAAAAATATAAAACATATGGTTTATGCGAAACACCGTAAGATGCTTGTAAATAGGTAACTCTGATGACTGTAGGCAAATGTGAACAAGAATACTTAAATATATAATATAGTGTGGAGTTGTAGTTGTAGTTATTTGTTGGTGTGTTTTGTTGTAACAGATTGTTACTGTGTTAAATGAATACGAGATAAATATATGGTGAGTGCAATTATTTGTGTTTTTTAATTTTAAAAAGGTGTATATGTACATAATGTGTAGGATGCGTAGCTGAACGTATTTAGTATTTACCAAAGGTGTAATTACAATAAGCATTGAATAACAATAGTAACAGAAGCAAATATTTACGTAATTTTGCATAGATCGGTTTCGGAACTTATTAAAATAAAGGGTGATTTTTCGCTTTTCCTTGTGTATATTCGACAGTTTTTTGTCCAGACGAACTTATACCCAGCTTCTCTGGCTCTAAGCTTGCACCTATGTAAAAGCTGTTTGTTCTTAATAGTAAGGTGTTCATTGATATATATAATGTTTTTATCACAATTCATACCCAGATCATCCGTCGAAAGGTTACGTAGCTTGCGCGTGGCTGACAGGAAAAGATCTTTTTTAGCCCTATTAATAAAGCTAACGACGACAGACCTCGATTTACCTTGTTTGGGTCGTTTGGCTTGAACACGATGCGCAAAATCAATATCACTGGGCTCCAGGGATAGCTTGGCGCATTTTGCTATTTTCAGTATTGTATCAGCTAGTGTTTCATTGGGCGTCTCAGGCAAACCAACCAACTCCAGATTCTGCAATCTACACCATTGTTCCTGCTTAGCGATAGAATTTTCCAAGCTAGAAAGTCTATCCTCGAGATTCTTTACGTTAGTCTGCAAACTTTTATTTTCTGATGTGATGTTTTTTATAGTTGCTGCCTGATTATCTAAGGTCTTTTTAAAATCATCGTACTGGCTACAAACCATCTGTATTGACTGTTCCAGGGATAAGAGTTTGGTGTTGACGTTTTGAAGTGCTGTATCCATAGCCTCATGCACAAGTTTTGGGATTTCATAGCGTAACACTGAGAGGATTTCGTCACGCAAAATACTTATTGAAGTATTATCGTCAGGTGCAGTCGAAGATGAGTCATAGGATGATATTTTTTTACGGATAGTCACCGAGCTGCTTTCTAAAGTATCAGAGTGTTTTTTGTTAGTAGGCGCTGACCTCACAGGGGTATCACTGTTGTCGCCTTTTCTCTTTTCTTTTGCACAGCACAAAGGACATACCCAGATTTTGGTTTCTTTTTTATTAGCTGGATCAACACCGACACAAGTAAAATGATATTCACGGCAGCAGGTGGTTCTCGAACAAGTAATTGTTTCAACTTCGGTAAGAGACCGTTGACAGCCTTCACATTTAACCATTGTTAAATTGTAAGATAACAGATGAATATTTGAAATTGATATTTATAAGAATTTATTTTAATTTAATTTAGGTAATTTGTTATTATGTTTCACTAATTATTCTGTTTTAATATTATTTTAAGTCTTATAAAACTTCCGCAAACTTAAAAGCGACCGTTATCGGCAACTACCGTTTTTTTTTTTTTTTTTTTTTTTTTTTTTTTTTTTTTTTTTTTTTTTTTTTTTTTTTTTTTTTTATAACATAGGCTCTTGCTTTTCACATAGTGACTCCTTTCTACTGGTTCCATTTTGATAAAGTCTTTACAATGGCTTAAGGTATGTATTTCTTTGCATAAAGAACAAGGTCGATTTTTATTTGTTGATTCCGTCGAAATATGTACAGTATATTCTTTAGGCTTAGGCATTTTTTCTTTTGACTGTACCGGTGATATTAATTCTAATGTTCTGAATTTTGATTGTAAAAAACTTACGAGGTCTTCCCACGTTGGTAGTTCTTGTGTATTATTATTTTTATATGCATATTCTTCCCAATCACGATGTGACTCCGGGTCCAACTTCTGCGTGACCAGAAATATGATTACTGGATCCCAGGAATCCGTAGAAATATTTTGATTTTTTAGATTATTTAAACATAGATTGGTGGTGTCTAATAAAGATTTTAAATGAATAGCAGTTTGATTAGGTATCTTTTTTTGTGAAAATAGCTTTTTTAAAAGGGAATTTACTATAAGTCTTTTGTTACCGTATCTATTTTTCAGAACATCCCATGCCTGCTCGTAATTGGCTTCAGTAACCTGGATATGTTGCAATAATAACGCGGCTTCTCCATTGGTACTACTTTTTAAATAATGAAGCTTTTGTACCTTACTTAGGGAGTTGTTGTTGTGCACTAAAGAAACAAACAAATCTTGAAACGTCGGCCAATCTTCATAAATACCAGTAAAAACGGGTAATTGTATTAGTGGTAGTTTCACTTGCGATGACTCGCCGCAAACTCCTCCGGACCCACTGCTTGCTGCGTTCCCGCCTTGTATATTTTGCGTCATTGTAGATAAAAGGTCGGCTAGTTCGGCTTGAATACTTGTATATATATCTTCTATAATAAAATAATCTTCGTTTGCAAAATACGGCAATTCTAAACGTTTTTCTTTTGGCACACATCGAACCAACTCGCTGTGGGTGTTCTTAAACGTCTCCCAGTATTGTTCAACGGATTTTGATCGAGTTTCTAAGTAGCCCCTAGTTAGCCGTTGCTTAGGACATTTTTTTAGATTAATTTGTGCTTTCCGTATCAAAAGGGCTGTATCTTCAAGTACTGCTAGTATTTTTTCAAGTGTATTTGCCATATTTCACTAGTTAAATGTTCACAAATTAAATAAAAGTTCAAAAACTTCAAGTTAATATTAAAAGATTAAATATAATTCTTCACGCAAAAAACTGTTCAAATGTAGCACTTATTTGTATTACTATACGTAATCTTCAATGAAAGGAATGCAGTTCTTTTGTGTTAGGTTCGTCCGGCGAGCGAGTCTATTGTATTGCAGTAATGCACAAAGGTTCTAAACGTTATCTTGTTCCGGCTCGATGATCGACCATATGGCTTTGTGATTAGGTTCACTTTTAGTTATTTGATTTTATTAGGAGTCACGTTAAACTGAAACACTGTGTTATCTTTACGGCGATTTAATTTGAACTGTTCATACAAATAATAATTTCTTATAGTAGGCTGTTTAATGCATACGTTTAGGTACATTTCAATATAACACAACCTTAAGCGCAAATTTTATGGTTGTTTTTAAAAAGCAATGTACAAAAAGTAATAAAATTGAAAGTGACGCAGCTGACACGATTCTATTTGAAACTAGCTGACCCGCGCAGCTTCGCCCGCGAATAGATTAACATATCGTCAAGATAGCTTTTCATATCAATTTCATCCTCTATTTCAACCCTTTAAGAGTTGACTTTTGAAAAAAAAATTTGCCTATGTTTGACCCCGACTCTTCAATTACTTCCATGCCTGATTTCATGAAAATCGGTCTAGCGGTTTAGCCGTGAAAGCGTAACAGACAGACAGTCAGAATTTCGCATTTATAATATTAGTATGGATTTCATAAAAGTCGGTCTAGCGGTTTAGCCATAAAGCGTAACAAAAAGACAGACAGACTTTCGCATTTATAATATTAGTATGGATGAGCGCACAATTTAAAATTGTGGGCTCATTTTTAGATGACGTTTTTGAAACACTATGCATCTTGGGTTTTTTATGCGTGTTCTACAATGGTAATGATAGAAATAAATACTAAAGTGCAGTCCATGAACTGCAACAAAGTCAGGGCTCGTTGAATGAAAAACGTAAGCACTAAGAACTCCACGGCGGTTGCGAACTTTTGGTCGCGAATATATATTGTACTCTATTATACGCTGCAACGCTGCTTAATTTCGACTATGGTTGGACGATTTATTATTACTAGCAATCACCTGTGGCCGAAATCACCTGTGACCAAAAAAATAAAATCACTTTTAAGTTTGACAGCTGACTTAATTCGTAAAGAAAATAGTATTCATGTGTGTATATTATCGTGTAGGTATGTCGTGTAATTGTAGTGTGTGTAATATTTATTTTTACTAATTTTACCTATTTCAGCAGTCCTTCGAAATATAAACTTTAACCATACCAATTTTCATGCTCCACAGTTTACGCAATTGTCTTAAAAAGGGGTCCAAAGATTTTCCTTCACGTATATAGATTTCTTGTCTTATCGAAAAGATTTTCCTTCACGTATATAGATTTCAAGATATTTATTAGATTAGATTTCACGTATATGTCAAGAGTCTTCGCAACCGGCGTGTGTGTATGAAGAGAGTGATGAATGTGGAGGCAGCGAGACAAGCCTGCAAGGATCGTGATGTATGGCACTCGGTTCTCTCTGCCTACCCCGTAAGGGATCTGGCGTGAAGATATGTATGTATGTATATAGATTTCTTGTCTTATCGAAAAGGAACATTTCTACTTAGCATAGCTTCTCTAGTACTTACGTAGAACATTAAACTATCTAGAGTATGTATCAGAATTGGAAAATACTCTCTAAAGCCAGATCTTTGGTAAATTTATTACGTTTTTGACACTTTTTAAGTTTTTTTGAATTTCTTAAAATATATCAAACTGAGCCTGTTGAATTTTTCAGAAAATCTATGTTTGGTGGATCCCAATTGAATGCGGCGTAGACACAAACAGACACACCCACATATACAAATACACACACAACAAACAAATTGACGTCATCATAAAAAGAATCACAACGTCGAGATCTGATATATAATACGATATTCTGAAATCGCGGTAAAGCCTAACATTTTTCGATTTATTAAAATTTTTACTTTTATTAGTGAAAACTTAAAACCTTTTTAAAACTACAATTAAAAATTTATCAAAGTTTTAGAAAAAAACTAATTGTTACTCACGACTACATTCGCTTGACCCAAAATTGTTATTTCCTTTTATCAGTGGCATAAAAAGTAGCCAATGCCATGCGCGTGCAAAGTGCGTGATGAGCATAGATGTTTCTAGTTCTGAATTTGGGTTTATTTATTAAATATATATGAGCATTTGTATACATTTTTCTATGTATTATTATATTGACCGCCCCGTTAATCGAATGGTTAGCGACCCTGACTACGCAATCGACGGGGCTCGGGTTCGATCCCCGACGTGGACATGCATTTGTGTGATGAGCATAAATGTATGTATTTCCAGGTTAGGGTGTTTATTAAATATATTCTAGTATTTATATATGTTATAGTATTAGTATCGTTGACTAACACCCATAACATATGCAAATAATTTCTTACTTTGGGGTTAGATCAGTAAGTGTAATTTGTCCCGTGAATATTTTACATTTATATTTATTTATTTATAAATAGTAAACAATGAGCCGAGAACATGGAGATATTTAAATGAAGTAACTGTTCCCTTCATATCCCACGGCTGTCGTAGGATACGACTAAAAGGTTTAATGGCGTGAGATACGAAAATAGCCCTCCCAAGAGTCGTTGATGTCTAACAAACAGAAAACCTTTTTCAGTTTTTTCCCCTGCATTTTAAGTATGTCTATATGTCGTGGACTCATCGGAGAATTGCGCTAAATAAAGTGCTTAGAGTTTCTCTATTGATAGTTAAACTATTTTACGTTACTATTAAATAAGATTGACCATTTCATGAAGTAGTCGCGCGTTTATTTAACCATATCGATAAACGATTTCTTATCATTGATCAAGATCATCACGATCATCATGGCCATTGGCCAACTTGGCCAAATTGACTGTAAAAATTTCATGAAATGCCACCATTTAAAATTCATTAAAGTCTCGAGCATTTCATGATGTAGGCAATTTCACGATCTTAGCATAATATATGTATATATAAAGACGTAGTACTCTAGTTGTGATATTATTTGACTCAAATCATGAGGTCCCAGGTTCTATCTCCGCGTTGATCAAGTGTTATTAAGTTTTTTGAGATTCTTCTCCGAAATTTAAAATCTCAATGGTAGGTCAAGATTGACGCGTGGTGTGTTATTACTCTGTGCCTTGAGTGAATACCCTGTGCCTTGAGTGAACACGTAAAGTTATCGGTCCTTGTTATCGATAATCGTTATCAGGTCTTAATTAAGTAGAGGAGCCCAAGATGCTAAATTGGTAGTTCACTCGAGCGTCGTAGGGACCTATTGAATTTAATAGATTAAATTATAGGAAAAATAAAACGTTGTGTAATGTTTTTTCCATTTTACAGATGGGGGAAAATCTATAGATATAAATGTTTAAAAAAATCAGTGACATGGAAATACTGAAGTGCGTCAGATTAGGGTATGGTGGGTTAATTTTCAACTAAAATTTAGAAAATCTGACGATTCAAGTGTAGCGTAAGGAAGTGGGAGGGTCATAAATTTGCAAAGAAAACGTTATCTTGACATTCTCGAGCGCGTCTGAATTTTTTTTTTTATTATGGAGGAAATAGTAATATTAGGAAAATGGTATTGAGGAAATAGAAAAAATAGTAATATTATGAAAAAAAAATGTTTAGTCGCGCTTCACAATATTTTATCTTAGTAAATTGTTAATAACAAAGTGAAAATTAACATTTTTTTATTTTTTTTAACCGGAATCTATTCTAAAGCCTTTATCAAATAGCTCCATGAAAGGAAAAAAATCCAGATTTATAGTTTAATGATTACCGCACTTTCAATGTTAACACTGGTACTACAAAAAATTGTTAATTAATGGATAACTAAATGAAAAATCACGATAAAAAAAATGTCGACGGATTATTGTTTGTTGATCTATTTTGTAGGCGCGCATCAGTTTTTTTACTTCATAATTTTCATATTTAATAAGTTGAAATAATATTTATTCATTAAAAGTCCAAAGTGGACGTGGGTTGCGCAAGCCGGAGTATCCGTTTTCGGGCGTATTTTCAACCCTTTAGGAAAATTATAAATATTTATGCTACAGTTCCAGGAGTAAAAACTTTTTTTTTTGAAAATTTCCTTTTCTCTTTGAATCTTTTTTTCAAATTTAAAAAATCTCAAATAGCTTTCGAGATATTTGTGAAAAACCAATACCTCCCCTCTTTTTCACTTAATTGCTTATAACTTTTGCAAGTTTTGCGATCGGCCCTTGAATTTTCTCGAAAATTTCTACATGCCATTTCGAATCGAATGACACCTAAATCTAAATTTTTAGAGAATTAGAAAAAGTTTTGACCAAAAAGCACTTGTTAACAAGACTAGTAATTTTTCTTTTTTTATTCGCGTATTAAAATATAGGATAATATCGTTGACTTACATGGGTGTAAGTTTCAATCACAATTTGTGTCATTTATCCATCGATAGTATTATTATTTGAAAATCGTACAGAAATATAACAACTGGAGTTTAATCATTTGTTCGGTAAGAAGGGGAATAGGGCTTAATTATTAAAACAATGATTTTGGCTAATATCCATTAGCCAATATCCATTGTTCAAATCCAAAAACAAAAATACACACTATAGCCAAATAAATTCATTTGGCTATTGTATGTATTTTAGTTTTTTGTGATTGAATGTGTTCCTAACTGCATATATTACTTCTCCGCTCTTGCTTACTACCTATGTAAATTCTAACTGTGCCAAATTTCTTCCCTTAGAAGGCGTTTGGCACACGTCTTTCCCTAGGAGTACAATGTTTTGCTTTGCATATTTATATATAGAAAAAAATAGAATATAGAACATATATTTATAATATTTAACACTGTGAATTTATCTAAACTTGCATAAGCTATGAGAAGAATTACGGTAGAGCTATTCCATTAGCCAAAATAGGTTCTTAGAGAATAATTGGTCACGAATATCGACGATAATGGAACTAAATGGTCAGTTTATTTGGACGGCACTTAAACGTTTATAAGGCGCTTTATAAACTGTAAGTTGATGGCAGTTTAAAAGATAAAATTAAAAAACTTTCCCCAAAGATTTAATTGAAATATTTGTTGATTCATCTTTTTTTTCACAAACCAATCAAAGGAATGAAGTTTTCCATGGATCGAATCCATGGATTTTTGGATGGATCCAATCGATAGATTTTACAAGCGTATTATTGTTTTCTGTTAAACTCCGTTTGAAAACTTATGCGTTTATCTGGATTACATTTTTTTGGATGTCAACTTTCATTTTCGATCAACTTCCCAAAAGGAGGAAGTTATACTTTATTGAACAGCGAACAAACAGACGAGACAGTGACGTTAATTCCTTTGATGACGTTGCAGAGAATTTTATGCACTTTATTTCCTAAATGGTAAGATTAAGCTGGCATATTAGGTTTCTAGATAGGTCTTAGTCTGTATTTATAGCTTATTCAGTAAATATTCTAATTTTAGGATTATTATCAAAACCCGCATAGGTCCTAAATTAGTGAATATGAAAACACCGCTATGTGTACATACCTACATAAGTACATACCTACATAAAAATATTTTTTACAACTTATTAAATATTGACCAAAATATCGATTGAAAATTATTCGTATCAAACTTCTACGAATGAGAAAGTATCTTCACGCCCGCATAGGCAGAGGCGCAACAAGTGCACTCACGATTAGCCGAAGTGACTTAGTCCCACAATGACAGATAGCCAGCCTATCGCCAACCAAAGACTTATTCCATCTCAAGCAACATTTTTTTTTACAGCAAACTGAAAAAACACTTTTTTTAATTGCCCAATCCGGGAATCGAACCCGGGACTTGGAGGGTAAGGTAAACTTATGCATGTGTGTTACCATTATCTGTGTGTCTATAGGCGATGATTTCTCTTTCTATTAGGTCAGAGACATCTGGTTATTTGTTGTTAGAATAACATCACAGGTATTTATAAAAAAGTTTGGATAGGTCTAGTATGCCCTTATTTACAAACCATTTTAAAATAAGATCAAAAATTACTTTTAGCACTGGCAATTACCCTAAATTACTTTCGATATTATTTTACCGTCCATGACATAACGTCCTCATTTCAAGCCATTCCGTTTCTAATTATTTTATAAAACGAAATAACCATATTTAATAACATTGTTTATGATTTCTGTTGCGAGAGATATCTCTTTATATTACAGAAAATTATCTTTATTGTCATACATCCATTCTAATGAATATATTATTAATTTGAATCTGACTGTACTAGCAAGTTCTAAATAAAAATTTATCTATGAGTATGCATTTTTCTGAAATAAAATGATATATAAATAAAATTAAAATTAAATGTTAATAGATAGAAATATAAGATTGTTGAATTCGCCTTAAAAAATAAATGTAATGAAATTTTTGCGTAATCTAAATATGAACATTTAGATTACGCAAAAAAAAAATGCAAATTTGTAATTATAAAAATATCCTTTGTTGTGTGAAATCATTCCTGTACATTAGTAATAAATACAGAAAAAAAGACAAGCCCGCAGAGTTTCTTCCGTCGCCTTTTCTCAGTGTGTGGGCGCGTTCCGATCCGGTAGTAATTCTTTAAAATTGAAACAAAGTTTTAAATGTAATATATTACTATATAATGCTAATTTTTAAATATTTGCACACTATATAATGGTAGAATATGATAATTTTTAACAATGTGTAACACTTATATCCTTGCAAATAAATATTTTCATTTCATTTCCACGGGAAAAATGTTATTTTCTGGAATTAAAAAGTGGTTTGTGGTCTATAGGGTCCCAGGTCTGATCGCCTGTTCGGAATAAAGTGTTTTTGAAATTTTTCAAGCTTTCCGAAAATCCAAGTCTCGGTAGCAGCTCGGAGTCTAGTGCTGATATATGGACGCCATCCCGCCTCTGCCTCAGATAAGCAAGTAAAGTGGTAACCATCATAAGGCCTGTAAAATGCAGCAATGGACGAACTGATGAATTCTGATGAGCCGATAAGTCTCTTGATTTTCGTGTCTCATTCGCTATCCCGTAAGGTAACCGGTGAGGTAATATTATAAGACATAACTATAATACACTTATACTTTAATTTCACTTCGAAACATATATTTTTAATATATTACTCAACTGGTTTCACTTTTTTAAGCATTAGGATATAATACGCTTAACCAAATTACAAAACTTCTGACTCATACCTTGTCTAACCTACGCTTGCAGGCTTAGAAGTTCAGTAACAAGGTAAAAAAACAAATTTTTTACGTTTTTACGTTAATGCTATAAAGTTTTTCATTTCAATGGGGGGGGGATTAAAAAAATCATAAATAAACATGGAAACACTAAGTCGCGTTAGATTAATGTATGGTGGATTAATTGTTAGTTAAAAATTAAAAAATCTGACGATTCAAGTGTAGCGTAAGGGCACTCCCTTACGTCACAACGTTGCAAGAAAAACGTTATTTTGACATTCTCGAGCACGTTTGAATTTTGTTTTCTTATAGAGGAAATTAATATGATGTAATCTGACAATTTCCAAAGCCGAAGTTAGCGAAATATCGTTTTTTTCTGCCCTAAAACTAGTCACCCGCCTCTAAAGCGCCTATAAAGGGCTTATATTTGGTGGAGAGCTTCAACAAAATGTGATCTGATGCGCTCAAGTAAATGCCAAAATATCCTCTTGGGCTCCTCTACTATATTGTTTACTCTATCGGAAATCGAAACAGAGGCGTTAATTGCATAGTCAGGGTCGATATCCGCTCAACCAACGGGGCAGGCAAAATACATCAATGTTTATAGATAAATTTGCATTATTGATGAAATTTTCAGGCAACTTCAAATTAGCCCAGCGGATTACTAATGAAGTTTCAGATCATGAAACATTTTTTGGCAAATATGTGCTATATTATTATAGCTAATAATTAGTGGTAACCGTATCAAGCCAGGAGGGATTGCTAGTATAATAAATTACGATTTAACGTACGAAAGAAACTTTACCGAAAGTTTATCAAATTTAATATGGAAACCGCAAAAATAACTTCGTATTTCTTACTACCGACGGAGAACAAATGTTGTTAACTTTGCGAAAACCACGAGGACTTGTTTTCAAATATATATTTTTTATCCTTAAGCTCTTGCTATGAACTTATATTATATGTAATTTAATTTACATCGGCTTGACTCATACATCCGAAATGCCTCTTTTAGTTTAGATCCAGAATTCAAAATGATTCCGGTGTTGTGTTTGCCCGCATGGTCAAATGTGCAGAAAAACACGGATTATGAAATCATAATAAATATTTTAGACTAGCAGAAAGCAGAGCTTTGTAAGGGCTCGCAAAGTTATACTATCTAACTCTAGTAATATTGTTAGAAAAGTATTTTTATGAGAATTACATCTTTTAATGTCAACTCAGCGTATTTTCACCTAAACAAGTCGTCAGGCTTTGGACTAGGAATATTTGGTTTTTGTTTGTTGGTATTTTCAAGGAAAAATATGTATTAAAAATGAAGGTTGATCTTATAAAAAACACATTTTTAACATTTTGTTGAAATAATTGTTTTTTTTTTCTAAAATCAGGAAGTTCCTGGTTTTACGTCGATTTACGAAATCAAAATAAAAAAATGTTTTATTTAAATAAACCTTTAAAATGTTGGGACTACGCAGGCACGAAGAATTGACGGTAGACACTCAGCGAATACATTTTTCGAATTTTCCTCTCAGAGGAACCCACGGAGGTTCCTCTGAGAGAAAAATTTGAAAAATGTATCGGAATCGGATCGGAAAAATTTTTTGTTCGATTCCAGAGTCAGGCAAATGAAAAAATGTGTTATTTTCAGTTTTCTGATAAAACAACTTTACCCGGTATTGGCTGGCGATACTGGCCGAATCGATCGAGCTGGCGATAGGCTGGCCACCTATCACATTGTGGGACTTACGTATCTTCGGTTAACCGTGGATTCACACGCTGTACTTCTGCCTACCTCTTCGGGGATACGGGTGTGAATATACCTTTTTTAGCTTTTTACCCTTGGGCTAAGAATGGGAATTGATCTCAATCCATACTAATATTATAAATGCGAAAGTAACTCTGTCTGTCTGTCTGTCTGTCTGTCTGTCTGTCTGTCTGTCTGTCTGTTACGCTTTCACGCTTAAACCACTGGACCGATTTTGATGAAATTTGGCATAAACATAGATAAGACGTCGAGAACGGACATAGGCTACTTTTTATCGCGGGAAAATATTTCGTTCCCACAGGAAATAAAATTAATCGAAAGAAATCGGAGCATAAAGCGTAACGTAGAACACATTAAGTAGATGGCGCTGCACGAAAATACATCGCGCTAACGTATTGAAACACATATACATGTAATTAAATCGTTGAGTTTGGAATTATCTTTATTATGATACTAGCTGTGCCCGCGACTTCGTTCGCGTGGAAAAAAATCTAAAATAAAAACCCGCATAGATCCCGTTCCCATGGAATTTCCGGGATATTCATTGGTTTGGCCGTGAAAGCGTAACAGACAGAGTTACTTTCGCCTTTATATTTTATAATATTAGTATGGATGATATGATATGATACGAGTATTTTAACGTTTGTTTGTTCATTGAATGCGCTAAATGCTAATTCCAGGAACTACAAGTCGGATTGAAAAAAAATTATGTGTATGTTTAATGATAGCTACATTCATGAGGATTACGTTACAATTATTCTTAGCGTAGTTAAAATATCGATATTTGTAAAATAAGTGGGAAGAAAAAGCGGTATCGAACGGCTGTATCCGCGTGCGCTTGCTGGCGTAATGCTTAAGTACATGTAAGTACAATGTACTACAAATATATTGGTTTTTAGTAGATGCACAAAAAAGTCCACGACACTATATATATATATATATATATATATATATATATATATATATATATATATATATATATATATATATATATATATATATATCTTATAACAACACAATAAGGAATTTTGAGTCGAAAAATTATAGAAAATTAACCACACTATATATATATATATATATATATATATATATATCTCTCTCTTATAACAACACAATAAGGAATTTTGAGTCGAAAAATTATAGAAAATTAATAGGTGAATTTTAATCCTTATCATATTAATCCTTACTAACGAAAAGTACTTCATCAACACGAAGATCTTAGGAAGACAAACTTTGGCTCTTATACCACGTTATTTAGATGCATAGTTTAAAAAAAATGTAAAACGAAAATAACTCAACATACCTAGGTACTATCTAGGTATTAACCGAAAGGCTGTGTGCAGTGTGCACGATGCGGCGCACTACTCTGACCGCCGAACGAGAACCGAACATTGCCGAGAAGAGCCGAACTGTGAGAGCGTTGGCTTTACTATACTTTTTAAGGTTCCATACTCAAAGTTTAAAACGGGACCCCATTACTAAGACACCACTGTCCGTCCGTGCGTTTGTACGTCTATCTATCTGTCCGTCACCAGACTGTATCTCATGAACCATGATAGTTGAAATTTTCACAGATGATGTAGGTATTTATGTTGCCTTTTATTTATGTATAATAACTAAAACTAAAAAAAGAATAAAATAAATATTTAATGGTGACCACCATACAACAAACGTGTTTTTTTTGCATAAACTCCCTTTTGCATTTGCATAAAATCACTTTAAAAATAAATAATTAAAATAAAATAAATATTAAGAAGGCTCGTGATTGTTTGCCGTTTTTTTATAGATTATGGTACGGAACCCTTAATGCGCGAGTTCGACTTGCAATTAGCCGGTTTTTTTAAGGTACATGAGTGGAGTCATATACCTTTAACCTCTGCGGCCCGCGCGGAGTAGACATGTTACCGGCTCCTTTCGCAATAGACTTTGATACGGAACGTTGGATTTTCCTTCTTTGAAAAAAAAACACTTTACTTTGTAGTAGTTGAATATTCGATCTATTTTGTGTATTTTATGGTGTTGTTGAGGGATACATGATCGTTCGCTTTGGCCTGATATGTGTCTAATTCGTTAGTAAGTAGGTGTAAGTACTGTATTTGTATAGCTACTTAATAAGGATTTGTAGTTATAATATTATTAAATCTTGCTTTAAATCTTCCCCATTGTGGAAAACTGTTTAATTTTTGAAGCTGTAGGTATACCAACATAAGCAATCATTTAGGTAGAAGAAGCACAAATTTTCCAAACAAGATCATATTGATTGGTTAGTGGTTACTTAGGGAAAAATCCTGAATCAGGCTACAAAAAAATTTTACATAGGTAAAGACCTTCGTGAAATCGTAACCAACATTAAAGACTTGATATTTAAAGTGTACCCAGAATTCGGATATGATAGATTTACCAAAAAAAAAATCAATTGATGTGTGTAAGGGCAATTTTATCTGCAAGAAATGCAAGCGTTGACGCCATCTATACAAATAAATAAAATTGGGGTGTCTGTTTGTAATATTAAAATAACCGTTTTTACTAAATGCATATGGATGTATACACGGTACGTATACCAAAATAACATTGTTTAGAATTTTTGTCTGTCTGTCTGTTTGTTCCGGCTAATCTCTGGAACGACTGGACCGATTTTGACGAGACTTTCACTGAAAGATAGCTGATATGATAGCGAGTACCTTAGGCTATTTTTTTTTAATTTTTCCACGCGGACGAAGTCGCGGGCTCAGCTAGTACAATATAAATCAATTAATACATCTGTACTGTTTCTCAATAAGCATATTGTGAATCTCTCTAACGCTCTATTTACTCTGTTCCCCGCAAACATCCCTGCTCTAGACCTAAATTCCCCTTGTGCCTCCCACAACATTACTTCGAACTTCCCTTATATTCTCCTTTCAATGATTTTATCATACACCTTCGATGCCAAACTGATCAAGCTGATGGCCCTATAGCTATTGCAGTTTATACTTGAAACTCGACTTTATACGAGGGCACGATGACCGCGCGCCGCCAGTCAAATATGAAGAAACAATTCATGAAGTAGGTAGTCTCTTAATAAGTTCAAAAAATTCTAATACAAAATGTATCTTCTATCAATTTTAACTCGTTAATTTAATAAGAGATGGCGTTAGTAGTAATAAGATTCTAATACAAATTGTACCTTCTATTTTTTTATTTTTATAAAATGGTATTTTTATGGTAGATAACAAATCTAGACATGAATATAAACTACCACGTCGAAGCTCAAACCTAAAAAATGCGATAATTTTTCAGTAAAATGTACCACAAAAGTGCACAGAAAGTCACCTAGTGTAAGGCTCGCTGCACTCGCCCTAATAAAAAAAGTATCTTCACACCCGTATCCCGAAACTGTAGGCAGAGGTACAACAAGAGCACCTACGTTTAGCCGAAGACAGTCCAACAATGTAATAGGTGGCCAGCCTATCTAGACAATTTTTTCAATCTCCGGCAATGTTGCTTTTATCAGAAAACTGAAATACATTTTTCAAATTGTTCGAGCCGGGAAACTAGCCCGAGACCTCTTTTGATTAACTGCGACACCGGACCACTAGACCACAGAGGTGACAAGCCTCTTGAATATTATCATTAGACTATTTCCACAGATCTGAGAAAATCTTATAATAAAAAAATAGTAAAATTTTATGCATATCAGATTATAAATTCAGAGAGACGTGACGCATGACGCCCAAGAATAACAAATCAAATTACTTAAGAATTCAGATTTCTTAATAGTTTGAATTTTTTAAGAACTCAGAAGAATTTTTCACCTATAGAATTAAGTTACGAATTCAAATCATTTAATAGTTCAAATTATTAAAAACTTATTTTGGACCGTATCCCTGAAGAGTTGGCAGAGGTGCGACAAGTGCACCTACGATTTTTTTTATATCATAAGAGCAAACAAGCAGATGGGTCTTCTGATGTAAAGAGTCAACCATCGCCTACAGACACCAAAGATGTTAATGGTGTATTGCTATCTTGGGGTGAGGTCTAATGCCACATGCATAAGTTTACCGACTACCTTACCCCTCAAACCGGAACACGACAGTGACCAGCACTGACGCTATTGCGGCAGAAATAGGTAAGGCGGCCGTACCAGACCCGGTTGAGCCGATGCAGAACTCTACCACCTAGTAGTCACGGTGGTGGTCACCACATGCATGCGTCATTAGACCTCGCCACAAGATAGCAACGCACCATTAACACGTTTGGTGTCTATAGGCGATGGTTGACTCTTTCCATGGGAGACCCATCTGCTTCTTTGCTATCTTATGATATAAAAAAAAACAATGGACGTGAAGGCATGTATTTATTTAATCTATAAAGAATAAATAAAAAAATATTCTCATAACTCTAATTTTAATTCTGTTCGTTTTTCTAAAACATAGGATTAATCGAGGCAGGTTATTTACTCAAAAACTATTTTCTCTCCCCTCCTCTCTCTCAACGCATCTCATAGTAATTTACAAAAAAGTATCTTCACGCCCGTATCCCCAAAGAAGTAGGCAGAGGTACAACATGTATATCCACGATTAGCTGAAGATATTACGTCCCACAATATGATAGGTGGCCAGCCTATCGCCAACCGGGCCCTTGTTCCAATCCCGAGCATACATTTTTTGAATTGTCCAACCCGGGAATCAATTTAAGAGATTGATGTTATTAGGAATAATTAATCCTATGATTTCTTATTGTCTAGATATTTAGATATTTTTATTAACTGTTTTTATATAATTACTGATTTATTTATAAACACTTTAGAGCCATCTATAGAATAACAGTAATTGAAAGATAAACATACCTTGAAGTTGGGCACCTTACTGTCAGAAGAGTTGAAGTAGTCCTGGAAGTCTGGGACTTGATTCATGTAAGCTTTCAGCAAGTTTGCTTTAATGCCTCGAGGTGGTTCTACTGTCATTTTATAGCCTGGTAAATAAAAAAATAACATAATTAGACATACAGCATTTTAAATTTTTCTAAAAAACAGTTGCCGGAGACTGCCTTTATGCTTGATTGTTCGATAGCTTGATTACCTTAATACGTGAACAAAAAGCTTTAGATCCCTTTTTAAGACAATTGTGTATGAAAATTGACATAGTTAAAGTTTACATTGTAGACGACTGCAGAAACCTAACGTTTATAAACAATATGCACTAAAATACACGATATTAATAAAAATAAACATCACCCATAATACAATCACGTGACATACATGATATTAGGTGCCCCACAGACTAACAATAATATTGCGCAATACTTTTATTGTGCAATAGTATTGGATACCCCCTTTGATTCCAAACGTTCAATAACCACTCAATAAAATTTGGAGGGTAAGGTTGTCGATAAACTTACGCATTGCCATTCGACCCCACCATATACCCCGTATATATATATACCCCCCCAGACCCCATATATATATATGTGTGTGTGGATCTTATTTGTAGACAATCTCTGACTTTCAATACAACCTGTAATAGGTTTTAAAATAAGCAAACTTGTTCTGTTGCAAGAATCTCAAGTTCTATTTAGTAAATTAATACTTTAACAAACACAGTTATTAACAAAGTACATCGTTAGCTGTAGTTCTCAAGTGTCTCTGAAGAATCAATTAATGAAAACTATAGAAGACACTTTAAATTTTACTTAAGATATTTAAGATAGTCTATGTGTAACTCTAATAGTTTCTATAGCTATATAGTCCGACGGTAGTGACACGTTTAGCCAATCGGTTGCCATTTAATACCTGCCTGGCAGAACGGCAGTTGGTCTATTCTTCAAAGGAGCCCGGACCAACACGGAGAACATCACTTAGGGTGAGTGCATTCTATTTTAAAGCGCTTTTTTATTTTCCTTCACTGATATAAAAAACACGAGATACAAAATCAGTGTCTCAAAAGCGTCCTCTAAAAATGAGCGCAATATTTTAAATTTTGCGCTCATTTCAAATAGAATCGCGTTGGTCGCGACACTGTCAATTTTATTACTTTTCGTACATTGCTTTGTAAAAACAACTATAAGTTTTGCGCTTAAAGTTGGATATGCAAAAACATATATTTTTTGTGACAGTTTTGAGTGTCAGTTTTGTTCGGGACTGTGCATCTTGGATTTTTTATATCAATGTTTTCCATTCAGTGGCATCACGCACGCGTGAAAGTTCGCGGAAGTTTGCAAATGAAACGGTTTTTTTTTCATTTTGAATTCCCGCAAATTAATGCTGAAATCAATAAAAAATAAAATACTAGTTCTAAATATTTCGTGTTCGTGTTGGATATAACAGTCAGATCTTACCATTCTGCAGCAGCGCCACAGGGAAGAAGGGCGAGGGTGTGGAGGTCAACCAGAGGCGAAAGTCTTTGTGCACCTGCTCCGGTTGGATCTGCTCCACATTTAACTCCAGCACCGGCATCCATGAAGGTGACAGGTGACAGTTCTTGCAAATGTAACCTCACATTAATCAAACAACAAGAAAAATAATGAATTTAATTTTTTTTTCTTATATGAGAAGTCTCTACCCTTCGTAAGGACCACCAAACAAATGTTTGTACGGAACCTCGCCAAGGCACGCTACGTCACTTGTCAGTACTTGTATTAGTGTTGATCCGGGCTCCTTTGAAGAATAGATCAACTGCCGTTCTGCCAGGGAGGTCGTAAATGCGTCTGATTGGTTATACGTGTAATTATCGATACTACTATGTAGTAGAGTTTGCGAAACTAACCCGGATATTTAATATCACCGCCTTACCTATTCCTGCCGCTGTAGCGTTAATACTCGTTACTGTCGTGTTTTGGTTTGGAGAGCAACGTAGCCGGTAGATTTATGCATGAGGCATTGCCATCCCGCCACACACTTGTACACTTAAATCGATACTGAAGCGGAAACAGTATATTTAATTTTTGTCTGTCTGTATCAAGGCCGCGCATCACGCCGAATCTACTGAACGGATTCAAGTGAAATTTATCATAATTTGAGTTTTCACTCCGAAGAAGGTTATAGGAAACTTTTTATTCCGAAGTTCAGTATGGTTCCCATGGAATAGGGGATGAAAGTCAAAACGTATACTTAGCTTTAATTTATTAACCTGTTGTCCAAAATCCTTTATTACTATTTTTTCAAAAGGAGGTACTATAAAGATTGGCCCATAAAAATTTCAAAGCCATCAGTTTTGTAGTTCAGAAGTCACAGACATCGCAAGTTTCAAAGGTTTCCGGGTAGCATATCCAGTTAAACGTGATACCCGAAATGCATAGAAACCTTTGAACAGCTCATTATAAGTCAGCGTTCTGTAAGGATGGCGGCCTGTTAGTCCTTTTTAAAAAAAACACTTTAATTCGGCTGAAACTAATGTATATTCACACTGCTTGATATTTACAAAGTTATGTGTTAACCGGACAAAATCTGGAGGAAGACTGTGGAAATTAACATAAAAATCAGTTTTATTGAAGTGACATAATGCTTGCATATGCGTTTACTTCATATAAGGTTTGCTCATAACATCTCCCCCCTTAAGACTGAGCTTTATTATTTTTTTTTAATAAAGCGAAGGATAATATAAGAAATCAGAGTGAGTTAAAATAACAATATGTAAAAAGATAAAACTCAGTGAATCAATAATTAGTCAATTTAAAAATAGCTATTTGCTATATAATTCAAATTAATACATTAAGTTATAATAAACAAATGTTTTCTAAAACTCAGTGAATCAAAAGTTAATCAATCTAAGAATAGCTATTTGCTATATAAATTCAAATTAATACAATAACTTATAATAAATGTCTCCAATCTCCATGTATAAAAGTAGAAGTCGATATCGTTTAATCTTAAAACAAAATTCTTTTCTAGAATTTATAAAAAATATAAAACTTAGTAGTATTTGAAAATAAAATAGAAAGAAATGTATAAAGAATGTAAAAGAGACGTTAATACATTACTTACTTTTCTAATAGTTGGTAAAATTATGATTACAATAAAATGAAATGTATAAAGTACAAAAGAGATGTAAAATATTATTTACCTTTTATGATAGTTGGTTAACCTATAAAGTACATAAAATAGATGTAAAACATTATTCACCTTTTATGATAGTTGGTTAACCTATAAAGTACATAAAATAGATGTAAAACATTATTCGCTTTTTCTAATGGTTGGTTAAGTTACGGTTAGATTTGCCTAAGTTTCTATATAGGACTTTATTCGAACTTTTATTAAATTCTATTTCTGCTGGGAGACTCTTAACAGGTCTCTGGTCGCATTCTGATTCATTAGAAATATCACTTAGCTCGATGGACGTATTCATAGTCCTGTCGTTGACTGTTCTATGCGAGTTATGACATTGATTATAGATTTGAATACAACATGAGGTGCTAGTAGACTTACAGAAACATTTTTTATAAATGTTATACAAAATATATAAAATAATTACAGTTAATATAAAATAAGTCATACCAGAATAATAGTGACCATATTTCATGATATGTGATTGATTAGACGCTTGGTTTATTTGGTCTTCTAAATGGTCTAACTTATGAGATGCAAATTTTAATGATTCTAAATCGATATTTGATAAAGTTATCGGAGATAAAGACTGATATGTCTCATTTACTAGATTATACTTACAACAATCATCTTCGATAATATTAAAATTAAGTAATAATTGAGCTGGTAAAATAGTCTTATAATTAGTAGAAGGAACAAATTGCAAAGTTCGAAAATAGGCAATACAATTTTTCTCTAATGATAAAATACCAGTGCCTTGCAAAGTAAAATCACTTATCTTATCGTCACATTTCAAAGTCAATTTGTTAGGCTTAGATTGAACAAAAATATATCTACCATCATTAAGTTTTTGCCATACGTTAATATTACCATAAATGACATTAGAATTACAAACTTCAGGAAGTGATAGAGTAACTTCAGTTAATAACTTAGTTTCACAAATAGGATTATTAATTGTAGACGATATCGAAGCCATGGGACATACCATGTATTCGTCATTAACACGCTTACAATCACTTATGCTATCTAATAAAGCGTAGTTCAATCTGTCATCCGTTATGGCTAAATACAATTTAGAAGGGTGTATTAACACAAGTTTTATAATTATTTGTTTCATGAGGAGTAGGTAAAGCCAAGTTCTTATAAAGACTAAATTTAACAGGATTTATTAAAGGAATTTGAATAACAAATACAATTTTTTCCTTATAATAATAAGATGTTAATTTCGCTAAGTCAATAATCGTGTGTATATTTTTTAAGGAAAGCGAAATAGGGAACTCAGAAGTTCGTTTCATTTTAATATTGTTAGATAACACATTATATAATTTAGTAGGTGTAATGACATAAGGGTGTAAAATATTTGCTTTTGCGAATAAAATTGAATTTAAAGTTGTATCTAGAATATTAGAAATTGATAATAAAGAACCTTCAATAATATTAAAAATAGAGTTAAATTTTTCTAAGTTCATTAATTCTATATTTGTCTTTGTACTGTTTAAAAATATGAAATTTAATTTTTCTATCTGGTTATTTAATTTAATTTCATTATTATTTAATTTTTCAATAGAAGTATTAAAATTATTAATCGTAGATTGGACAATATGGATGTTGTCTTTCATAAGGGAATAAATTTCATTTTCATTCTGCTGACACGACGAAATTGCTTCGTCATATTTTCGTGCATCATCTGCATCTAAAGTGCCAAAAAAGAATTTAAGGATTTCACCTCCAAATTCAAGAGCTCGTTTTGTTCTTTGATCAAAAATAAGGTGAGACATAGATTGGTACTTTAGTTCATTTGAGTTTATTAATATTTCTAGAGGATTCAAAACGTCGTTACAATCAATTTTGAAATTAACTAAGTTTAATCTTTGTGCTTTATTGCATAGAAATAAAATATTTTGGATTGAAGTTTTGATTTTTTTCATGTAAGGAAAAATAGGCAAAATATCGATGTGGGTTACTACATTCCAGTTGTCATTTTGAAAGTACACAACAGAAGTAGGGTCGAAGTAAATACCTGGGCTATTTGTTACTAATTCAATCGGATTCGAAACGCAAGGATCGATTACATACCTGGAACAAATTATACAAGTTTACATCGGCTTTAGTTCGTTAACATGATATTTAACATGTTTTCTATTTATGCATATAGTAACATTATTTTTACCATGTGTTTTAATAACTTTAAAAGGACCTTTCCACACTGGAGATAAGGCTTTGCGAAGTCTGTGGTGATGTTTGACATAAACCATATCACCTGTTTTATAACTCAGTTCTCTCGAAGAGACGTCATAATATTTTTTTGAGGCTTGTTTACTTTTAATTATATTTTCAATAGCTTTTTCACGAGAGTACTTCATTCTATATTGCAGTGCGCGAATGTACTCTTTGTAGGTAGTGTTGTTATCAGTTTCATAAAGGCTGCTAGGTATGGACGGCTTATAACCGTATAATAATTCGAATGGTGTAAACTCCGTCGTGCAATGAGGAGTAGTATTATATGATAGAATAGCGGTTGCAAGGTAACAATGCCAATCGCTTTGATTTTCGTTAACGAAAGATCTTAGATATTCTTTTAGTGTAGCATGTGATCTTTCAAGGGAGCCATTAGTCTGAGGATGATACGGGCTAGAATAGAGACTTTTTATTTTAAGTATGTCTGTCAGTTGCCTAAATAATTCAGAGGTAAAAGTAGTGCCTTGATCAGTGAGTATCATTTTTGGAAACGAGAATAACGAAAAGAAATGAATAAGACTTCGTGCAACCTCGTCGGTTGTACACGTGATCATGGGATAAGCATTAGAAAATTTAGTTAAGTCGTCTTGTAATGTTAAGATATATTTAAATTTTTGAATACCGGCTTCAGGAAAGGGACCAACCATGTCGAGAGCTAATCTCTCAAATGGCCTAGTACTAGTGGAAGTAATTACCATAGGCGCTTTATTAGAGAGTCGTAATGGTTTATTAACTTGACACATTTTGCAGTCTTTTATAAAACGTTCAACATCAGATCGCATATTTTTCCAATAGTAGGAAGCTTTGATTCTACTTAGCATGCGTTTGATACCGGGGTGACCGGCGATAGTAGTACCATGATTTTCTTTTAAAATGTTCGGTATTTCGGCCGGAGTAGGATAAACTATTTGATTTTTGTATATATGAATCTTAATATTTGTGCCGTTAAAAATATAAGATATCATGTTATAAATTTTCACATACACAAATTTTGAAAACGGTTCTGAAAAATCGGAAATAGCTAATTCTTTATCATAGTCATTATTAGAAATAATTCGGTCTCTTAGTTTAATTAATAAATTGTAAATAGTTTTGTAACTAATTTCGTCATAATGATGAACCTTAGAATATAAGAAATAAAGCTTTAAATTGTTTTTACAATCGACAACCTGTATGGTATCAGGTGTCCGTTCCGACTCGCGGAATGAAATGGAATCATCTAACATAGATAAGAACTGTTCGCAATATGGCATAGAGTAATCAAGGTCTAGAGACATCGGGCAAGCAATTGATTTTTGTTTGGCTAAATATAAACTTTGATTGTGTTCTTCAATTTGCGTATCACAATTAGGCGTAGTTTTAGTAAATTGCTTTTTAAAATATTGTTCATAAGTATCATTATTAATATTAGAATTAGTGATAGCATTTACTGGGTAACGAGATAAACAATCTGCATTACTATTTATTCTACCTGGTTTATATACAATTTCGTACTCGTATTCTTCGAGTTTTAACCTCCACCTAAGCAAGCGTCCACCTGGATCTTTAGCGTTAAACAACCATGTTAATGGACGGTGATCTGTCACAATTTTAAACTTATACCCATATAAATAAGGTCGAAATGTATTTACAGCGAACAAAATTGCTAAAAGTTCTTTTTCTGTCGTTGAATAATTGCCTTCTTGTTTATTCATAGTACGAGACGCGAATGCAATAGGTTTGTCTTTACCGATTTCACCTTGTGATAAAATAGCACCAACGGCATAATTTGAAGCGTCAGTTGTAACAATAAAGGGTTGCGAAAAATCTGGGTATTGTAACAAGGGAGCAGAAATAAGTTTTTGCTTTAAAGTGTTAAAAGATTGTTCCTGTTCAATTGACCAATGAAAATTTACATCCTTTTTTAATAACGAAGTTAGAGGCTTAGTTATATGAGAGAAATTTTCTATAAAACGACGATAGTAACCAGTTAACCCAAGGAAAGATTTGACATCTTTTGGAGTTTTCGGTGTAGGAAATTCGGAAATAGCCTTGACCTTGTCAGGGTTAGGCGAAACACCTTTATCTGTAATAACATGCCCAAGATACGCAACTTCACGTCGCAAAAACTCACATTTGTCGGGCTGGAGTTTAAGATTTGCCTCTCTAAGTTTAGAAAATACAGATTCTAGCTTTATTATGTGAGATTCAAGATCGTGAGAGTAGATAATGCAATCGTCTAAATAGATATAACAGTCTAAACCTTGTAGACCAGTAAGCACTAGATTCATCATTCTTTGAAAGGTACTAGGGGCATTTTTTAACCCAAATGGCATGCGCAAAAATTCAAATTGTCCAGAAATACCATTAGTAGAAACACTGAATGCGGTTTTCTCAATATCCTTAGGATTTAATAATAATTGGTGAAAACCAGATGCTAAATCTAGCGTGCTAAAATATTTCGAATGACCTAATTGGTCCAAAATATCCGTTATAAGTGGAAGAGGATAAACTTCAGAGACAGTAACGTCATTTAAACGACGATAATCAATAACGATACGCCATTTTTGTTTACCGGAAGCATCACGCTTCTTTGGTACTACCCAAACGGGAGCACACCAAGGTGACGTAGAAGGTCTGATTATATTTTCATCAAGCATTTTTCTAATTTGCTTTTCTACTTCATCTTTATGAACTTCAGGGAAACGGTATGATTTTACGTGAATCGGGGGCGCATCCCCAGTATTAATAGAATGTTTAATAACATCTGTATGTGTCAAAAATTCTCCGTCGAGATAAAATATGTCTGTATAGTTAGAAATACAATTAATTAATAACTTTTTCTCTTGAGGATTTAAATGAGATATTCTAATTTGATCTAAAACCTTTTGAGATCTATTTATATTTAGAGAATTTAATTGATGAATAAGTTCTTGTTGAGAATCATCTAACTTTGAAGTTAGTAAATCGAACGGGGTTAACTGTACCTGAAAATTATCAACTTCGATTTCAGATTCGGTGGTATTTAAAACTGTAACATTAACTCTGTTGTTTGATTTTAAACTTACAATAGCGTTAGCTAAAAATACACCTTCACAAATTTTCTGATCTAGTACTAGAGCTTCGCGTTTATTTACGAAATCACGTAGATTACTGACTGGACATTCGATTACCATTTCTGATCTCGCAGGTATAACATATGATGATTTACTAAAACATATAGGTATTAAGTAACCTTCTAAGTTTAATGAATTATTAGTATATTGTATGTTGATTTTAAAATGTTGTATAAAGTCACTACCAATTATACCGTCATAATTTAATTGAATAGCATCGTCAATAGCGTGAAACACAAAATCAAAAGCAATTTTACGTGTAGATGAGATTTGATATTCGAAATTAAGTTTAATAGAACCGAGTGATTCACACGTTGAGTCGTTATCACTTAATCCCTTGAGTGTAATGATATTATTTTTAAGTACTGGACCTTTTAATAAACTTGAGAGTTTCACGATTGAAACTGAGGAACCAGTATCAATTAATAAACATAGAGGCTTATCATTCATATTGGTTTTTAGATAAACATGAGGAAGAGAAACTTTGTTATTTACGTTATTTATAGAATACGTTTTATTATAAGAGCAATCCCTTGAAAAAGAACTCGATTTTTCACGAGATAAAGGGTTGCGTTGCGAAAGGTTCGAGAACCTTAATGATTTCTTAAGAGTGACGTCAGAGACATTAACATAATTATTTGACTTAGAATACTCTGTATTTTCATTAACCTGTGCAGGAAATAATTTAGAAACACAAGGTTGAGAAATCTCTGATCGTCCATTACGCTGTGTAGAAAATAACTTAGGAACACAGCTATTATGAGTCATTGTCTTTACCTTAGCCTGTGCGGAAAATAATTTAGGAACACAGGATTGAAGCCTATTAAAATTAGAGTTTATAGAATAAACAGAAGGTACATCTTGTGCAACCGTGAATTGACCACAAGAATGTCCTTTAGACCCCTTTAAGGATTCATTAGATTTAGGCTTTTTGCCGTAGTTTTTTGTTGTCTTAGAACTATTCGTGTCGTTACGAATTGCAAAAGGTTTCGGTAGACACGGCACCGAAACCGAATTTAGTTTAAATTATCTTCGTTAGAGATAACGTGTATATTAGAATTGTTATTGGTAACGTTATGATTAGACGAATTGCTCGTCGGCGACCGTGAACTTGAAGGTATCACGTTGCGTGGCAGATCGCGGTGCATATAATTATTGTTTTTATATTTAAGCTTCCGACAATCGCCTATTAAATGACCACGATTTTTACAATACGCGCATATTTGATTCGAGGCGTAATTATTTTTATTTGTAGAATTATTAGAGTAGTTATTACGATGATTTAAATTCGAATTTACGTGGTAAGAGTTTGTAAAAGAATGTTTAGATTTATTTTTGAAACAATCGGAAGAGCTATGGCCAAACTTTCGACATATTGAACATTGTTTAGAGGAAGAAGGTCGTTGAGATAGTTTAGATAGCTTAAACAGTTTTTCTTCTTCAATGGCATGAGTGATCGCTTCGGAAAGTCCTTTAGGATTCCGGCAGCGCACAATGTGTGAGAAGTTTGAGTTCATACCTAATAAAAATGTATTTAAAGCCAAATCTTCCATGGCAGCAAGTCTACCCATAAGTTCCTTTTCATTTTCACAACTGTAATGAATATCGGACTGAAGCCGCGTAAGGCAGGATTCAATCCTTAAAGAATATTGTGTCACATCTTCGTTGGGTAATTGCTTGCAGTTTTGTAAATCTACTAAAAGGTGTGTTGAATGCTTTTTTTCTCCAAAAGTTACCTTTAAAAACTGTTTGATTTCAAGCCAATTATCGAATTTTTTCAAACAACAAGCTAACTGAGCCTTGCCCTCAAGTTGTGACACGATATATTTGACTAAAAAGTTCTGTTGGTCTGTACTCGCTAAAGAAATTGCACTTTCGCAGTTGGTTAAAAACGCGGGAAGGGATTCCCGATCCCCGTTATATGGTTTAATGAATTTGGTAAGAACAGAGAGTGTAATTTTATCACTCATGTTTAATTTTTTCCTTTGAGATAATGGTTTCGATAGAGAACTGTCTGAGTCGGTATTAGTATCGACTTCAGTAGTCTGTTCCTTTTTATTAAATTTAAACATCAATAATTGTAGATTAAAAAGCTGTACAGAACATCAGAAAAATACACACAAAACGTAAATAGAAAAATTATAGAAAATGTAAATTAATATCATATAAGTTAGCAATAAGATTGTATAAAATTGTATAAGTAGTAAATTATTTATACGACTTTAAAAGTTATTTAAAAACTCTGAAATAATGTTCTAATAAAAGTTCTGAATCTAGAAATATAAAATCTTGAAAAATAAAATCTTGATGTTTAAATGAAAATTCACTTTACACTTTAAATTGGAAAAAAATAAAACTCACAGAAAAATAATCACGAACCGCAGGAACATCTTAACCTTGAAGGTATTGTGCATGGCAACGAAGAATGCAGAGCGCAGCGAATGTCCCTGGCGACAGCTTCGAGTAACCGGCACGGCGACTCACGGAGTCGTATTGCAGTTCCGTCGAAGTCACGTTGAAATGCCTTTCGTTTTATAGGTTCGGTGATGATGACGAGTCTTCTTGTCCGTCGATGATGAATTAAGCAGTACGAGGTGATGCCGGCTCACGCTATAGAGCGGAGACTTACACGTCGATCAAAGTTGACAGCGCGAAGTAGGTGATGTGGTGATGTAGCGCGGGCTTGGCTGATGATGCTCAAGACTTACTCGTCGACCACAGGGTGCAGTAGCGCGGGCTTAGGCATACGGTGCCAAGGCTTACCGTCGGCGAACTAGCACGTAGCTAAAGACTAAAGTCACAGGGCCACAAAATGGTTGTCAGGCGGAATTCGAAAATCGCGACGCCTAACACCTAAATTATCCTGGGAATTCGGAATCCAGGATATACCACTTCTGACACCAAAATTGTAAGGATGGCGGCCTGTTAGTCCTTTTTAAAAAAAACACTTTAATTCGGCTGAAACTAATGTATATTCACACTGCTTGATATTTACAAAGTTATGTGTTAACCGGACAAAATCTGGAGGAAGACTGTGGAAATTAACATAAAAATCAGTTTTATTGAAGTGACATAATGCTTGCATATGCGTTTACTTCATATAAGGTTTGCTCATAACAGTTCGCATTTCATAGTATTTGTTTAATGAATATATCCCGAGAGAGTTAGTTCTATAATATACCAGTTTTCAGTAAATGTTAGTAGTAGTATTCGCTCCACTTGGTAAAAGGATAAAAGATTTATCAATTTAAACAACAACTGACGGAATATTGGATTATATTAATTTATTATTAAATATTTAATACAAAATACACGTCTAATGACACTTTATTGTATGTTACGACACTTCACTTCTCAGTTTCACAAAAACGAATGCCTGGAAGACATATCTGTCAGGCCTTTTATAATATTTTATTCTAATAGTTTATTTACTTAATTATTACCTTAATCAAATAGTTGACTTAATTTCAGCTCAAAAATCATATTAATTTTAAATATGTTAAATAATTAACAAATCTTAATATTCCATTAGATATTTTAATAATAAGTAAATTTTAACACTTTATCTTTATCTTGACATAACAGTTTAGAAATTGATGGCCGCATATACTCATTTTAAATAAGAGTGTGTAAAATATTGACAACAGTAGTATTAGTAGTAAATGCATAAGGGTAGATGTCAAAGTCAACGCGTTTTCAAATCCATACAAAAAAGTTCCTTTCTCGATAAAAGTGCTTCACCATCCAAAGTATTGCTGAATATGAGAAATACTGTATTCAAATACGAATAATTAGTCTGCAAGGATAGATATGAAGTCGCGGATACAGCTAGTACATGCTATATAGTAAAATTAGTACAAATGTTTTCTAATTAAAATTAAATGCAGTTTCTCTAAGTGCCGACGATTAACAGTGTAGAAAATAAAAGCTTTACATTCGTACCGTCTCGTTGGTCTAGTGGTTAGAGACCCTGACTACGCAATCAACGAGGCTCGGGTTCGATCCCCGACGGGGACAAGCATTTGTGTGATGAGCATAAATGTTTGTATTTCCGGGTTTGGGTGTTTATTATATATATTCTAGTATTTATATATGTATTTCTATGTATTAGTATCGTTGACTAACACCCATAACACAAGCAAATAATTTGCTTACTTTGGGGTTAGATCAATCAGTGTAATTTGTCCCGTGAATTATTATTATTATTATTATTTTTACCTGTAAAAATATCCAATTCCCAAAGTCACAGCCAACCATCATCATGGCCTCCTCTAAGTGCCGACGATTAACAGTATAGAAAATAAAAGCTTTACATTTTTACCTGGAAAAATATCCAATTCCCAAAGTCACAGCCAACTTTCATCATGGCCTCCGCTAATGGCCCTTGCCCTTGGCCTAATGAAATACTTTCAAATCTCTTCCCCATTTTCATTTTATCGGCAAATTTCATTAAATCTAAAACACACGATACGCTTCGTAAACGAAGCTATATTTTAAATATAATTTTAAATGCAGTAAAACTTCATCAACCGATTTCTCATCCCCTGTATTTTCAGAATTTTGCAGCAGATCGTCAGCAAATTAAAATGATACTATACGGGAAGTATATCCTATCAAAAAAAATTTTTTTCAAAATCGGTTCACAAATGATCGAGTTCTTAAGTAACAAACATAAATAGATTGGTAAAGTGTCGAGCCACGCGCTATGTAGGGTCCTGAAGTTGTCCTGTTGAATAAAAAAAAGGCTTTTAAGGCATACTATGAAAACTTAACCTATTTAACGTCAATAACATATATCCAACTAGTAAAGCCTCCTAAACCGTGAAAGTTTTCCTTTTAACTTCATTATTTTACTACTACCATGAATTTTCCCCATCCCAAAACCAACCATTTAGCTGGCAAAAAGGCTCCTCTTTCTGGTAAATGGAGGAGGGGGGGGGGCGGAACATTAACACCTTTAACCTTAATATTTCACAAAGGAGTCCTTTAATCAGAAAATTGTTTTCACAAACCAACAATATTTTTTGAAAACCTATCCACTGATACCCCACACTACGGGGAAAACGAAAAAAATTAACATTTTCGCTGTACATGTATAGAAACTACCCTAAAAAAAATATTTTTCAAAATTTTATGTCAAAACTAGATAACTTAACCTTGCACTTTGTAGAAGCATTGTAGTAACTGGTAGTACACAAGAAAAGTATCATACACTAAACAAAGAGGCTACTTTTTTTACTTGTTTTTTCATACTTCCATACTAAATAAACAAATGCGAGTTCATCTATCTATTACTCTTTCAAGGCTAAATCACGAACCGATTTTGATGAAACTTGACATGGAGATTTGAAGATCCGGAGTCAAACATAGGCTAACTTTAAAAATCAAGCCCCAGGGGGGGGGGGGGTAAAAGTTTGTATGAAAAACTATATAGATGACATATTAATCTACTCGCGGGCAAAGCTACGCGGGTTGACTAGTATTATAAAGTTTGTATGGATGGATGGATATTTGTTACTAAATCACGCAAAAACGGCTAAACGAATTTAGATGAAATTTGGCACACATATAGATCATGACTAGTAATAACACATAGGATAATTTTTATCCCGGAAAAATATGTTGTTTCTATGGGATCCACCAAAAACTTTTGTAGTACAGCGGGCTGCAGTGTACAATTCACAGACCACACAAATACTAATAGACACGATGTTGGACGCAAAATACGTAGCCGCTCATATGAGCAAATGTATGCAAATGTCAAACGCTTATAGATATATCGCACGTCGGCTCAAATAGTGTCATAAGTCAAAAAAGCAAACTGTCGAGAAAAAGGTGTTTTAAAATTTTAAATTTCACTTTTGGAGCTTTAACTCTTAATCTAATAAAGTTAACTCAATGAGTGTGTCAGTAAGTAGCAATGGTTTTTTAAGCTCTATAAAATGAAGTATACAAAAAATCCTGAAAAAATATATATTTTTTTAAGTTGTGACACTTTATGGTTAAAAAAAAACGAATAATATGGGAAATTTTGTATAATTAAAGCATAACAAAAATATTTTCTTTTTAACAAATACAATAGGAACATAAAATAGTTACTCTCATTAATTCAATAATAACTGTTACTTAATATAAAACTCTTTAATGATTTAACTCAAACATATCTCAACTTATACTAACTAATAACATCAAGAAGAGAAATTAAAGAAATCACATTCATTTTCATCACATATTCCGACATAATTCAGCAAATAACACTATATGCAATATTTAGATGCACCACCTTGCGCGCAAGCTGTGACGTGTCACTGTAACTTATGTTTGATACGACATTACTTTGATGTAACATTATAGTGTCACTAGTGCCATTTAGGGACAAATAAACCATATGCTTGACATTGCTTGAGATAATATTTTGAAGTTTTCTGAAATTAATGGCACTGTTACGTACTTCGGGTTCGTAATTGTAAGAAAACACCACTTATATTAAATCCGTGTATTTACAACACAAATACATACAAGACAAGACAACGCAATGTAATACTAAATACTCTGATTAATACTAGTCACTCACTGTACTAACAGTAAACTTACAAAACTAGACAATAAAACACTTCTCGCTTCGCACGGGTCGGTTAAGTATCGCTCTCGATCGCTTTATAAAAAACTGCCCTGTATTTGTCAACACATCTCTATTTATACCCAGGGTAAAGTTCTACCTGGATCCAGAAAAATCTAAATGTATCGGGAAACAATGAATCACTTCTTATTATTGTAAACAACTTATGATAATACACGCTATTTTCACCCTTATGCTTTATACCACAAAGTATAAATATAGCTATTCAGATAACGGCCAACTATTTGTTTATTAATAGGAGTAGCTATCTCTTTCTTTTATTTCTAGATTCCTCCAGCGTTCCAACTCTTCACGTTTCTAGATTATTCGTAACAGTACAATAAAACACTTTTTTTATTTTTTGAGTTGTGACACTATTTGACGGAAGTGCGATATCGTAAAAAAATAGAAATATCGACACCTCCTACGTACAGTATCGTAAGTGCATTTTTGCTACTTTACAGGAGAGCAGTTTAAAGATTCACTCATTGTTTTTTGATAATTATTCAGTCAAACAAACACCAATAATTACAAAAATTTGCAATCAGGCATGTCAGGAGATGAGAAGTAATTCTGTGTGGTAGTTTACATCTATTTTTTTCGTATTTTCAAGAAAAGTCACTTACGATATTTTACGTCGAATGTTAAAAGTAGTATATTGTCGTATTTTATACTTAGTATTCTTTACGTTGGATTTTATTGAGAACATTTTGATATAAGTTACAGATACAACTTTTTACTTTGTTAAAAATAAGCAAAATCATTCTGTATATACTAGTTACGACAAATTACTATGTTGATTTTTTCTGCATTATTATAGTAAATGTTTATGAAAAATTGACAAAAACGCAAAATTTATATGTTTTTATAATAGAATAAAACCTAGTAATATTTGAGGTACAAATTCTTTATAACATTTAAATTTATAATACTAAATAATGTAATTATTATCATATTTTCACAATTATTTAAAATAAATTAACTCAATTTTTGAGAAACATAAATTATAAAATTCTTTTGGTAAATGAGTAACTTTTAATAATAAGTGGTAATAGGTAAACGAATATAATGTATTAATCAGTCATATAAGTCAATCACAGCACTGCTTTGGAGTATTTTTTTTAAATTACTTAATTAAATTCTTTATTAAACTTCTACCGTTTAATACTAAGATCTTACTTTATCACTTAAAATCAGTATCACTCGACGACAGGAATCATCAATGACCAGATAATATGAACTAAAATATTTTTTCTTTTAGTATTATAAAAAAAATGAAAAGCCATATAATATTTTAAACTTAATTAAATTGAGATGAGATTCCGAGTCGTGGTTATCCGTGCTATATCCGTGCATATATAAAGACGATTTGATAGTTTTTTTAGCTTTAGGAATTGGGATATTATTTAAATAAAGTGGTTCAATAGTGATGTAAAAGTGGCTGATATAGATTATTTTCTTGTATTTTTTTACAATTAACTCGTTACAGTTTTCAACAGTCATACCATATTTAAAGTATAATTTATTAGGGTCAGATTTCACACGCACTTCTCTAATTTTGTGCCACTGAACCTTATCTCCATTATTACTTATAACTCAGGTTCCTTGTAAGAACGATTTATAATTTTAGAAATCTGTAATAAATAGAAACCTGATAAATAGCAGTAGCAAACGTGTACATTGCATAAACAAGACGATTCCGATTTAGAACGACACAATTGTTGGACCAATTATTTATGTATTTTAATACGAATTTAAATAAGTAACTGGAAACCTCATTGGCCCCTCGTTTTTCTTGTGCCTCATGCCATATAAAACACTCGACTTTTTCCAAAGTAGCATAGACAAATTGTTCGCTAATTGAGAATGTATTTAAGAACATCTTTTTTTTATATCATAAGATAGCAAACAAGCAGATGGGTCTCCTGATGGAAAGAGTCAACCATCGCCTATAGACACCAAAGGTGTTAATGGTGCGTTGCTATCTTGTGGCGAGGTCCAATGCCACATGCATAAGTTTACCGGCATTTACATCTTCTTACAAACGATTATAAATTCATCTGCATCCACTGTATTCACCTTAAGTCGATAAAAAAAAGTAAAATTACGCCTTCAAACCATACCACTGAAAATTCTGTCTATTTTTTTAAGAACCAAAGAAGCCACAAATATCCACTGTGTCTCTCGGTCATCAAAATTCTAAAACTTTTGGAAAATGGAAAGATCATTACTAATTTTAGATATCTCTGTCAACAGTTTTAAGGACATGCGGTTTCCAGTGATTTACTAAGCCTTATAGTGCCGTCACGACTTTTATATTCTTTGCCTAAGTATCTCAATATTGTCCTCTTATTGTCGATCCAATCTGCAAAATGTTGATGTCTAATATTACCTTTGTCCTTGCTTAATGTATATTTTCATTCTTTAAGATAACTTAACTTTGATTCTCAAAATGATGACAGTGGAGTATTTGTTTGAAGTGTTGATAATAAATCAGTATTGTATGAATATACGGAATGTGGACTTTGATTAGATTTTTCAATATACCAAGCACAGAAGTAGTAATCGCAATCGTAGTCCAGGTGATTTATTCCGGTGACGGAATTGGTGTGATGTTTTCATCTATCTTGTCATCAGGTCTTCCTGAAAAAAAAAATTGTACATGTCATAATAAGAGACTAAGGTACTACTGTATTAAGAGTATAATTACCGTAGCCCAACCTGAAAAGATTAAAACATTTTTAATATTCCTTTTTATAGTGACAACAGAAATATATCCGTGGAAATCTTAACTGCCTAACTATCACGGTTCATGAGAATATACAGTCTGGTGATAGAAGGACAGACAGACCGATCAACAGACAAATATATAGACAGATAGACGGGAGGACAGTGGAGTTTTAGTAATAGGATCCAGCTATACCCTTTGGGTAGAAAATCTAAATATTAGAAAAATTAAATCAGTACATACTTTCTTGCTGTGTTGTGTTTAAACTAATGCAGATATCATGGTCATTCCAACCTGAATCAGACAACGTATCCATGAGCTAATTAATAACATTCATATCTGCTTTAGGAGGAATAGGTGATTCTAGAAGAAAAAAAAGGATTAATACAATTTATCACACTTTTTAAAGATGTAAACAGTAGTAAGTTATATACCACGATGAAATAAAATATATTAAGTATTACATACGATAAGTAACAATATTAAATTACCACGTAAAATATCGTAAGTATTACATACCATACTACTTAAAAATAAATTTACCATGTAAAATATAGTATTTAACACATGCGATATATTTCTGATGTAAGAAAACAATGTATAAGGTATAAAGTCATACTTACGATATTTTACTTTGGGCGAAATTCAAATTGCGGTAAAACACTACTTTTTATAACTGAGAAGAAAGCAAAGTATGTAGTTGATTGTTTCTTACCTTCATTATTCTCAGATTCTTGGTGTGCAAACAAATTGTCATTATTTGAAATTTTAACGATCACTTTTTGTTTTTCTTCATTTTGCGAAACCGGATTTTTCATTACGAAATCTGTAATTCTTTTTTTTTTTTTATATCATAAGATAGCAAACAAGCAGATGGGTCTCCTGATGGAAAGAGTCAACCATCGCCTATAGACACCAAAGATGTTAATGGTGCGTTGCTATCTTGTGGCGAGGTCTAATGCCACATGCATAAGTTTACCGGCTACCTTACCCTCCAAACCGGAACACGACAGCGACAAGCATTGAGGTATATATATAGGCAGGCGGCAGGAATAGGTAAGGCGGTGGTACCAGACCCGGGCGAGACAATGCAGAACTCTACCACCTAGTAGCCACGATGTTAGTGACTCGATAGCCAATCGGTCGCCTTTTACGACCTGCCTGGTAGAACGGCAGTTGGCCTATTCTTCAAAGGAGGCCGGGACCAACACGGCGAAAATTCTTCTTGGTCTATATGAAATTTTAGATGTAATTAGATTTTATAGTAACATCATTTATAAAAATAGTAGAATAAACTCAAAATAATCGATATTTTAATAATGTCAAAGCAAGCATGCACCTCCCCCACGTATTCGATTGTTAGTGATAGATACGAAGCGTGTGTGCAGTATGAGCGCTCTCCTCCCCCACGTATTGTGTCTTTAGTACTCAGTACGTTTATTTACATCGGGAAATAATGAACATACGATATTTTACAGTCTGAAATTAAGGCTTTCTGGTCGATGTACTGAAATTTTATTGATCACAAACAATAATATACATAAAATAAGGCACGAAAATAGAAAAAAGTGAAAATCGGCAATTTCATACTTACGATATTCTTCGTAGGAGGTGTCGATATGTCAAATTGTGCTATTTAATCTTATCGAATAAAAAGCTAAGGCTTAAGAAATACCTTGCAATGATTTTATTTCATCGGTAAGTATTATAACTCTATTTCTCTGTGTAAATGCAAGCGACGTTGACAACCTAAGAATTATCTTGAAAGACATATCCAGTTTAATCCGTGGTGCTAGTAGTTAATGAATAATAGAGAAATATTCACCAGCTGCAGGGTCAGTTCCAGTGGACAGTACAAAAATAATGGGCGCGAGCGGATCCGACTCCGCGAACAGCGCCGCCAGGTCCGCCGGCTGCGGCTCCACGAACCGCGCGCCCAGACCCACCACCACGTAGTCCTACGGCCCACGGGAGAGTGGTAGAAGTATGTAACTCCGGAGGTACTGAATCAAAGGTTCTGATTCCGGGTCCGGATACGATAAGCTTGTTTATTCCTTCAAATCTTTATCGTCTCCGCGGAACTATTTATTCCGGCCAGACTGGTGAGCGACTGAGCGTATTGCGATTGGAACGATAGAGAGGGTGAGACGCGACAAGCAATAATCTACCCAAAAAAAACTACTTATATTATTACATGGTATCACAGAATAATATTCGAGCATAGCACACATAGAAACCTCTCACAGACGCGATATCTCCGACTGGTGCGGAACAAACTGTCCCGAGCCATTCCGAGATATCGCGTCTGTGAGAAGTGTCTATGTGTGCGTTGCTCGAATATCACATGTATGTAGATTGACTACTGTTAGTCTCCAGTATACTGTGATTGTATTGTGGAATTGATTGGAGCTAGAAAAATATAAAGGGAAACGTTCATTTAAAGATACAATCAGAGAATATGATACGCTGCAATAAAAAAAGAGGAAGCGAGCCAAAGGAATAAATAAGGTGAATCATATCCGTGCCTGTACTGTACTGTGTGTGGCTACTCTTGAAAACCGATTTCAATTTTAAATGAATATTTAATGAATCTTGAAGTATTTCGTACTCTGGACAACTATATTCAATTATTGAATTCGGCGGAATTTCGGAAAACTACTCATTATTGCTTTTATTCGTTATTTTGTTTAAAACGGTACTTAAAATTTCCACTTTTAACACTAGCTTGACGTGTAACCATGACATCTATTTCCAATAATTAAGTCGTTACTATACTGAATCAATGTGGGCAATATTGGTTTCAAGAGTACCGTTTTTTGACGTACCGTTACCGTTGGTCGAGTGGTTAGCGACCCGGACTACGCAATCAATGGGACTCGGGTTCATGTTTGTATTTCCGGGTTTGGGTGTTTATTATATATGTAAAAGTATTTATATATGTATTTCTATGTATTAGTATCGTTGACTAACACCCACAACACAAGCAAATAACCGCTCACTTCACTTTGGTAACTAATGAAACCTCTAAGAAAATTCTGTTAATACACTATAGTCTCTATGGGGACCAACGCTAACTTCATCCAAAAAAAAAACATTTTAACTATTTACCAGTTTTAATACAATACTCTATGGTATTTTATCGTTTTCGAATAAAACATTGTATAGAATAACATCCAATTGGCATTCTTTTTTCAAATACGCTCTTGGGGAAAAATAAAAGAACTTAGTTCGCCATTTTAATTCGTGCTGTGTGTTATGTGTTGGTTGCACTTTATGATACAGGTTAATTTAAAAGTATTTTGGCGTATTAATCAACAAGTAAACTTTATTTATAATCAAGATTAGTTCAAGATCTAACAGTTTAGATAATAATTTTGACAAAAAACCGTAAATATATATTAATAAACCTGCGCTTTGTGTATGACGGTACCTATTTTTATTTATTTTCGTAAATTTTAGTGTTGATATCTATGATCTCAAAAAAATCATATGATGTGAATGTGAAATACCCTAAACAATATTTTTAAAAAAATTAACATAGCTGTAAAATTGAAAAAGAAATAAATTATTTAAAAATTACGAAAAAAATTACGTATCAATTATGAAAAAAGATATTAATATTTATGTAAATAAATATGTTTGTACTATAATATATGTTGTTTATTTTTTTCCGTATGTATATGTTTACCAATTATATAAAAAAAATATAAAAAGCATAGGCCATCGATTTACTTTTTGAATTAAAAATCCTCAACTAACAAGTAGTCATATTTTTCTCAAAGTGTTGCGTTACACCTGAATTATTTTGTAGCTTAAGCCATTTAAACAATTCTCACACCAGTGTATTGCAGTGCTCAAGACCTCTTAAAAATATACGCTTTACAGTATCGGATTCAATCCAAACAACTCATAAACCATTTTTGTGACCACGGTCCACCGGAACGGACTCGAAACGCGTGCGCGTAACGGTCCGTGTGTTTTTAGAAAAAAATACGAAAATGGCTGGTGGTATGAGCGGATAATTTGCTTACTTTGGGGTTAGATCAGTGTAATTTGTCCCGTAAATATTTATTTATTTATTTATTGTTTTTATCAATATTGGTTTAAGATTTATATTGTTTTCAAGAGTAGGCCTGCTGGAGATGGAAACTTATGCATGTGGCATTAGACCTCGCCACAAGATACCTCTTTCCATCAGGAGACCCATCTGCTTGTTTGCTATCTTATGATATAAAAAAAAGTCATCCGTGTTGGTCCGGGCTCTTTTGAAGAATAGACCAACTGCCGTTCTCCAAGTCAGATCGTAATCGACAACCGATTGGCTATACGTGGCACTACCATCGTGACTACTACGTTGTAGAGTTCTGCAACGTCTCGCTCGGGAATTTGGTACCCCCTCCTTACCTATTCCTGCCACAGTACCGTCAATGCTTGTCATTATCGTGTTCCAGCTTGAAGGGTAAGGTAGCCAGTAGACTTATGCATGTGACATTGCTGTCCCGCAATACCGAGAGCAAGGCACCATTAACATGTTTGGCGTCTAAAAGCGATTGTTTCTCTTTCCATCAAGAGAGCCATCTGCTTGTTTGCTATCTTATGATATATAAAAAAGTGTTATAATGATTTTATTAGCTATATATAAAAAAGTGTTATATTGCTATGCTCATATTACTTAACTGAAGCCTCTATTCTGATCATCTGTGTTCTATATTTTATATGACGGCTTCAATTACAATTACAATAATGAGCGTCGGTTTCAACTGTCGTTTATTGATGTCACTCAATTGTTATTAAGTTATACCTAATGTACCAACGACCTGCCCGCAGTTTCACCCGCGTAGCTTTTATTTCCGTTGGAATATTGGAAAGGTTTATATATTTAAACCTTCCTTGAGAATCAATCTATCTATTAAAAATCCGCATCAAAATCTGTTGCGTAGTTTTAAAGATTTAAACATACATAGGGACATAGGGACAGACAGAGAAAGCGACTTTGTTTTATACTATGTAATGATGTTCCATTAAAATATATCTACATACAGACTATTTCACATTTTTTTAATTTAGACACTTAAGATACTCCTAACAACGAACTTGGTTTAAATATACGATGAAATTAGCCATATGGATTATAATCGTCAGTGAAACGAGGTTTGTCCTATAATCGCTAATGATTCCAACAAAATAATTTACCTGTAGCCCTGGAACGAGTTTATCTGGACGAAGGCACTTCAGCACAAGCAGTTTTTGGAAGGAATCTAACTGCGAATCCAGTGGCTTAGGATATGGTAACCTAAAATATAATTGACTTTTCGATCATCGGCACTCAGTAAAATATTTCCGTGACTTTGTACGCGTAATCTACAATCATTACTTCCTTTTTTACACTCGGATAAAAAGTAGCCTATAACTTGCCCTATAAACTCTCTCTCTCATCTGACCGTTGTCTGCTAATAATTTGCTTACCTCGAAGTTAGATCAATTCGTGTAATTTGTGCAGTGATGTTTATTTACTATTATAAAATATATTCTCTCGCTTAAACTACTTTCTATAATCGACGATCTATCCTTATTAGTATTTACTATTAGCAACCAATTTATTAATAATGAGGCGTATCATACTATTATACAAGTTTCTAGTATCATTTGGTTCGTAGCAGAACTCTAAGCTAAGAAGTAAAAAATGTTACTACTCGTAATAAAAACGAGTCGTTTTATTGGTATATGTAACGGGCATTGAAGAAGTCTATTTAACATGACTAACTTCTCTTGCATTTAAGAAAACATTTAGCTACGTATCGAAAGGTATTTTCAAAGTCTATTAAAAGTAAACTAATGTAAACATAACTTTAATTTAAACGTCGTACTTGTGAGGATTATAAGAATCGTAGTACGTCTTGAAGAATTTCAATTGTTCCATGAAATCGACTGTGACGAAATGATGCATTGTTGGTAGTGAAGATAACTGCTGCATATCCAACCACATTCGGGGCGAGATCCACTTCGGTTCTGGGTTATCCATTTCCTGTGCAATTATTATTTCAAAACACTTAGCTACGATTCTGACTGACCAGCTCGCATCGGCTGGCAAGGATGATATTTAACAATGCGGTAAAGGAAATTGGAACGTGTAAACAGGAACTTTAGTCAGAGAGTTTATTGTACTAGAGGTGATAGGCTAAGTGGAAGTCGTGTTTCATTTCGTTAAGCCTCGCTTACAGCGCTGAAATAATAATAAATCATCAAAATTATACTGCGCTGCAGCGTGTAATAGAGTATATTATACAGGCTGTAAGGATAAACACCGTTGTCACTAAAACTATAGGTAGTTGACTTAATTATAAATATGTTTATGTGAATTTAAAAATAAAAAAACGTTATTTTCTTTCAAAAATATAAGAATGTTTCTGTCCGACATTGTTCGTAAATTCGTGGATACTATGCGCAAAAGGCGCTGACCTGCCGCACTGGCCTTCCGGCCGGCTTGCGGTGTCTGATCAAGCGCTGTTTCCCGCGTTCCGTCCACTTTGCTCAATAATTTTTAAGGAAAAATGGAGATTACTTTAAAAAAATATATTTTGTTTCTCATTAAATTTACGTTCTATAAGTGAAACCAAACCACTGGTTTCAAGGATAACGGTGTTTACACTAACAGCCTGTATATTTGCGATCGGTGGCTGAACGGCTCCGCACGGCTTCGAACTGCTCCGTAACGATACGAACGGACTCTACGACAGGCCGCTGGCTCCGTCGGTATGCGTCGGTCCGTTTAAAGCCGTACGGACGTCGCGGAATGTGAATAGAGAACAGCGGCCGTGTCGTGTCATTCAAGTGACGTACAGTTGCCGCGGCATGTGTACGCATCCATTCCGGCGTGTGCCGGTACAAGCTGGTCGGTGTGAATCGTACCTTATTGCATAAACTAATAAGTCAAATTTTTACCACGCACTACTCTTCTGTGGAATCAATCAGTAATTACCGGCAGGGGTTTACGAACGGATACGACTTAGGGACAAGATCATACTCATTCTTATTACTCAAGGCCAGACAACGCAGCTACAAGATCTATGGTGCTGTGGCTGTCCATGGGCGGTGGCAATCACCATCAGGTGAGCCTCCTGTACGTTTGTCTCTTTTTAAAAATATATATACAATACAATTTTTTCTAACGCGCTAAAAGAAGTGAACCTTCAAAATTCGAAATAGTACTTTGAGTCTGATACAAGAGTAAAATATATGGGACTAAAACTAGAACATAACGTTATATTAATCAAGGAAATAAAACGTTAATTTTGTTTTTGTGAATACAATTAATTTAACAATCAACATTTTAATTAGAACTTAACAATATTATACACAAACCTGTTCAATTTTCGCTCCGTTCAACAGAAAATTAAATTCGTGATGTCGAATGACACCTTTATCGAGTAATATCCTTGCGCAAAGCAGAAAAGCAAACAGAAGCTTGTGTCGTTCAAACAGACTTCTACAAACATTCACATACAGCAAAAATGTGAAATGCTCTATAATGATTTCCACGCGTTCAATAATGTCCTCTGTAAAAGTAACATTCATTTAAAAACAAGATACACAAAACGAGCGTACCTTATAGTAGTCGCAAAATATGATGTGTAACATTTCACGTCTAATCGATTAAGTTGGCACATGGTTGGCACAATCAGAATGACAACTCTACCACCGCGCGTACTCTTTAGTCAACTCAAATACCGGACGCTCATTCGTCAATTAAAATAGCACATTCTTCCTCGGCTTTCTGTTACAGATTTCCGTAACATTTTACGTAATCACTTTAATTATTATAGATTGTAGAATAGCGGGAGGAAATATTATGTTATACATCAACAAAATAATGAGTATTGTTTTGACGTTAAGGATTTACAACCAAATTAGTGCCTATTAAGCATATTTCTTTCTCTGATATAAATATTTGTAATTTAAGCATTTTTTACAACAAAGGTAGATATCATAATATATATATCTATATCTATAAAAGAGAAAGTGTGTGTGTATGTTCCGTATAGGCTCCGAAACGGCTGGACCGATTTCAATGAAACTTTCAGGGAATCTCCAGATTGACCTGGCGAGTAATCCTGTAAAGTTTGGTGACGATCGGAGTACTCCTATTTTTGAACTGTCAAATAAAGGTTTTATTTACTATGATGATATTCTATTGTTTTATAACCCAAATTTGTATTGACACATGCGTTGTGTATATTTATGTCATTATGAACCATGTAGAATTATAATGGAGTATATTGAAGTATAATGAAGCATAATAAATGTAAAAACTAAAAATGTAGTGCCTATATGAATTTAGATATTTCAAAGATAGCAGGAAATCTTCATGGTATAGGGAAAGGGGAATTGTTTTACTCCAAATTTAACGCGTGCGGGCCACGGGCAGTAACGAATAAATCAAAACTACTGGATCGATATTAATCATTTTCTTCCCGTGCGAAGCCGGGGCGGGCCGCTAGTATATAATAGAATAGATATCATAAGGCATGCAATACGAGGCGTTTGAGGAAATTTTTTGTCGATTTCGTGAATGTTGACCAATCTAATGTTAAAGTCAATGTGTAAAATCTCGGCAACTTTTGTTTGAGTTGCAGCATGCATTCCGCCGCATTATAAAATTTTGTTGGTGTATCCCGCGGGAACATGTCATTTTCATTGCTATTCTAGGTCATCCATCAATCATCATCATCATCATCATCATCAAGCATCTACCTGTGTGCCAAATTTCACATTTCACATCATTTTGGCGTGATTGAGTACCAAACATCCATCCTGGATGGATGGATGTTTGATTCATCAATGTAATTTTAAGCTTAAAGGAACAAAATTTTAAGCTCAAAGTAACAAAAGCTATATGCCTTTTTTCAAAGTTCCAATATCTGAATTTTGTTATTAATGAGAGCAATTTCATTTTTGAAAAGCTATATATTTTAGAAACCATGATCGATTTTGATCTAGCGAATGGCATTCAACCCATTTTTTGAATTCTAAAATATTTTTTTACCCACATATTCGATAGGTTGAAAAATATCGGAGTAATATCAAAAAACATTTTTTTTTCTCAAAAATTTTCGTTATTGATATATCTATACTAATATTATAAAATTGTAGTTGTTTGTTTGTTTGTTTGGTTGTACGCAGTAATCTCAAAAACCGCTGAACCGATTTGAATAATTCTTTTTGAGTTGGTTAGCCTGTTTATCGAGGAAGGTGTTTATATAGGCTATATAACATTTTGCTACGACCAGTAGGAGCGGAGTAAACAATTCCGCGCGGACGAAGTTGCGGGCAACAGCTAGTCCCAAATAAATTGACTGATTTTGATCCAATTTACGGTATTTGAGGCAGTTTTTGAGAGAGAAAAGCTGATCAGATTTTTAAATCAATCGGTAAGGCTAAGTTATTTTAAAAATATTAAGCAAGTTTTCTGTCAACAACAAAACATTTAATATTTTTTGAAAACTTTATACGAGTTTGATTTTTGAAACGGCATTTGTCATAATCTTTTAAGTACTAAAATATTGTAGACGAAAAATAATGCGTTAAAAATCTCAAAGTTATGTAAAAAAACACTTTTTTTAATTTTTCGTGAAAGATAACTGCTGAGTAGAACAATTTGATCAAAATTTGTGCATAAGACGCAGTTTTATAAGGTAAATAATACATTTTTCTGGAAGTTATATTTAAAAAAATATGTGATTCGCATACCATTAGGTTCTGTTTCGGCCATGCTTCTAACAAACAGTTTGACAAACCACTCCAGAGAGTACTGATACATCGGGTCCACATTCGCCATTCCGGATAAGCAGAAGAATAGTATTTGGCCGCGATTTGCCACTGGTACATATCCTTCACGTGCTTCGTCAATTTCTAGAGATGTTTTTTCAATGTCTTCCACTTTAATCTGTAAAATTTGAATGTTATTAAATTTAAAATAAAGTGTCGCGAAAATTGAGCACACTAGGACGGGCAGCAACGGCTTGGGTCGTATCGCAAAAGGTAGCCTAGATCGCATTCATACATTTTATATGAACTATCGCCCGCTAGGCTGCGACACAGCGGGATAGATTTTTGCGAAACGGATTTCAGTGAATACGATACGGCTTGCCCTGCTCCGCTGCATCCCATCGCCAGTGTGCTATAGCGAACGGAGTTACCTGCACGAGTTCCCCGTATTTTAATTATTAATTTATAAAATCACGTACGTTACAACCCGCTGCAGCCCGCCCTTGCTAAGCTAGCATTTTTCGACGCGATGCGGCTCGCCCCAGTGTGTTCTATCCTTTATTGGTCTAATGGTTTTATTGGCCAGTGTCAGTATTGATAACACATTGTCAAATTTTAAATTCCCAGATGGACAGATTCTTAACTCCTTAAAATTCTGTATTTTTTGGTAGATATTTTAAATTATAAACAGTTATCTTTTCGTATTTGTAAGATGTAGCAGAATCAACAATTCTCAAAATCAACAATCAATATGCTTACGAATTTCTTTCTACCTGTCTCCGAAACTAATGTGCTTGAATATTTCTATATGCTTGCTACTATCTGGGTAGCAAGCTTATTACTAGATGTATAACTAAATAGTTATAATAAAATTAGCTAACTTGGAACATTGATTAACTAATTAAGTCTTGAATTTATTCATACATTTAATTACAGTTTTTATTCAATTAGTTTATTATTTACGTACTTCAGTAATAAAATTTTATTTCATTCAAGAAATTTAATATATATATATATATATATATATATATATATATATATATATATATATATATATATATATATATATATATATATATCTTTATTTATGAGCATAAATAAATCAGATATCTAGAGTACAGTAACAAGGATCAGTCAAAGCACATACCAATTATAATGTTAGATAAAAGTAATACACATATTTGTATATTATATATTTTTTTATATTATAAATTAGCAAACAAACAGATGGGTCCGCTGGTGTAAAGAGTCAACCGTCGCTTATAAACACCAAAGATATTATAATAGTGCGTTGCTATCTTGTGGCGAGGTCTAATGCCACATGCAAAAGTTTATCAGCTACCTTACCCTTCAAACCGGAACTCAATAACAACAAGCACTGACGCTACCAAAAAGTAAATTAATGGACACTTCTGCGGCAGGAATAGGCAAGGGGATGGTACCAGACACGGTTAAAAAAATACAAAACTCTAACACCTAGTAATAACTACATGATCTTACCAATATTTCCGCACTCTTGATTTTAATTGCTTCCAGTGTAAGAATTAAAGGAAGATCATCCACGGGCGATCCCTCACTGTTGGACAGTCCATACAAAATGTCAGACTGCATTTCTGCCAGCTGCGATGACATTTGCGCTCGAGATACGATCAACTGTCCACGCAACTCTTCAAGATCTGGTCGTTCCTGAGCTACTACTATCGACAGCAGTTGTTCTGCTAAGCCGCTGTTAAAAAATTTCATACAATAAAATTAAATTAAACAGCACAATATTTTATAAATAATGAATTAGTATAAAATGCCCTGAACACCAAAAAAATTAGTACAGTTGTAACTATGATAATTCAAAAGGAAATATATTTTATTATATACTAGCTGTTGCCCGCGACTTCGTTCGCGCGGACTTCGTTTACTCCGCACAGCTCCTCCCCCGTAGGTGATAGCGTGATAATATGTAGCCTATATGTTGACCCGACCTATTATTAATATTTATACAAAATTTGAAGTAAATCCATGCAGTACTTTTTGAGTTTACCCCGGACCTACATCGACTTTCCTACGATTTTATTATATGTATAATATAGATATGTAGTTCATTAATATCAGTGATAGAGTTATCAGTATTTAGGTTTAGTTACTAAAAGCAAAGTAATCATGCAAATCAAATGACAGGGCAAAGTACTATTTGGGAGGACTATTTGGGAGGTGGAAAAGTGATACCACATGCGTACATTTATTGGCTTTCTTATTCTTCTAATAAGAATATGACAGTGGTAAGTTTGAAGATGTTGCGATAGCAATACTGCCCTCTTAATTAAGTCGACCGTAAGTGCATGTTGAGTGCAACGGAGAAAATCATGGCCAAATTTTTTTTTATAGCATAAGATAGCAAACAAGCTGATGGCTCTCCTGATGGAAAGAGTCAACCATCGCCTATAGACACCAAAGATGTTAATGGTGCATTGCTATCTTGTGGCGAGGTCTAATGCCACATGCATAAGTTTACCGGCTACCTTACCCTCCAAACCGGAACACGACAGTGACAAACACTGACGCTATTGCGGCAGGAACTGGAACACGATAGTGGCAATCACGCTATTCAGACAGAAATAAATAAAGCAAAAAGCGAGAAGTTGCATAACCTAGTCCAGTGGTGAACTAGTCACGATGGTATAGTTCCAGGCACGCTTCTTGAGCGCTGACCTTGAATTGCACAAAAGTGAATAGTATATCGTATATCGTTTCTAATAACTACGGTTTATTTTGCCTTACGCAAAGCGATCCCCACTCTATAATCAAGCGGTCAAAAATTGTGCCGGGAACTTAATTATAGCACGACGCTTATTTATTTTTATTTCATAAGATAGCAAACAGACAGATGGGTCTCCTGATGGAAGGAATCAACCATCGCCTATAGACACCAAAGATGTTAATGGTGCGTTGCTATCTTGCGGCGAGGTCTAATGTCACATGCATAATTTTACCGGCTACCTTATCCTCCAAACCGGAACACGACAGTGACAAACACTGACGCTATTGCGGCAGGAATAGGTAAGGCGGTGGTACCAGACCCGGGCGAGACAATGCAGAACTCTACCTCTACCTAGTAGCCACGATGGTAGTAACTCGATAGCCAATCGGTCACCTTTTGCGACCTGCCTGGCAGAACGGCAGTTGGCCTATTCTTCAAAGGAGGCCGGGACCAACACGGCGAAAAATATATTATAAATACCTGGGCACCAAAGCGAAGTTGACTATTTGTACTTTCACTGACGTCTCAGGCGTGTACCTGGGGTTCGGTAATTTAGTGGTGATGTACAGACGGAATCCAGCCGTAAACGGAATTAGAGAGTCGCCCAGCTTGAGCACCAATTGACCCGCTTGACGGAAATATTGACGCTGTATCAAGCAACAAATGAAGATATTCTAAAATATAGGGAAAGAGAAGATTTGGGAGAGGTGGAAAGAAAAAAAAAATAACAAACTGTTTGCAAGTTTATAATGAACTCTTAAACTAACGTGTTCTACTATCATTTTTAGGGTTCCGTACCTAAAAGGTAAAAACGGAACCCTACTACTAAGCCTCCGCTATCTGTCTGTCCGTCTGTCTCTCTTTCACCAGGCTGTATCTCATAAACCGTGATTGCTAGAAAGCTGAATTTTTTAACAAATTGTGTATTTCCGTTGCTGCTGTAACAACAAATACAACTATATAAAACTATATAAATAAACTATAAATAATAAGAGACTATAAATAACTATATAAATAAAATACAGTTGCTGCTATAAAAATGAAAATATTAAGGGGGTCTCCATACAACAAATGTAAGTTTTTGCCGTTTTTTGTAGATGTGGTGCGTACGGAGGTACGGAACCTCTAGTGCGCAAGTCCGACTCGCGCTTGGCCGGTTTTTAAAATATAATTTATGATTTGATAAGTGGTAGGTAAGTGAAATTATTATTATTTTCAAACAGGTCAAAAACGCGTACGTATATATAGAGCTTACTTGTAAAGCTCAACATTTTGGGCAAATTACAAATACAAACGCAGCGCACGAGACGACCATTCGTGACCACGATAAACATGGTCACGAGTGAGGTCATGAGCAGTCACGTGTATTTATTTATAATTAAAAATATTAACAATACTTTCACTTGCCATTGACATAAATAAATAATCATGACATTGTGGAATAAAATATACTGTAGTAAACATAATAAATTTAAATGATAACAGACTATTTGAAATGAAAGGTAATGAGTCAACTACATCTTTGGTCTCTATAGCCGATGCTCTCTCTTGCTACCCTATGATATAAAAAATGTGAAACTACTTAAAGATTTGAATTAACTTTTGCATTTTTTTCTTTGCAAAGTTTCGCGGGCGTGTGATCTCCACAATGCCATTGAAATGCAAAAAAGGTTGTTAGAAATGGCACAATTATCCACCCCCGTCCACTATAGTTTTCACCACATTTAACTTCACTCAACACTTCGACTCCTGCGCGAAACGTGCGTTGAGAATGTTTGTTGCGGCCAGAGCCTTTGCTATTAGCTCGGGAATTCTGGCTTGAAATAAATGTGGACTGTATTTTGAAGGAATATAATAATTGCACAATACAAAGATAAGTTGAAGTAATAAGTTGGTTGCGAACGAATGATTTGCAATATTTAGATTCGCCCGTTGTGTCGGTGTGACGTCACTGCCGCTCGCGCTAGTGTTGAACATCGATATTATTCGTATGTCAACTTATCGTATGGCAGCGACTTGACCAATGTTTACTGTATGTTTTTGTTACTACTGACGTGGTAAAATTGTGATGGTTGAGGGTGGATAACTGTGACGCCTCTAGGCGAAAAAGACAAGCATCGCTTATAAAAACCAAATATTTTTATGCTGCATGGCCATCTGTGTGGCAGGGATGAAACGTGAAACGCATAAGTTTACCGGCTACCTAAAACTGGAATCCAACAGCGATAAGCTCCGACGCTTAAGCAGAAATAGTAAAGATGGGGTCACCAAAACCCGGTCGTGACATTGAAAACTCTACCACCTAGTTTAGTCACAATTTAATTGAAACCTATTAGCCATTTTTTGCCTTTTAAGATATGCCTCGGAAACATTGATATAAAAAACCCAAGATACACAATCAGCGTCTCAAAAACGTCCTCCAAAAATGAGCACACAATTTTAAATTGTGCGCTCATTTCAAATAGAATCCCGTCGGTCGCGACACTGTCAGTTTTATTTCTTTTTGTACATTGCTTTGTAAAAACAACTATAAATCTTGCGCTTAAGGTTGGAAATGCAAAGACATATGTTTTTGCCATATCTAGAAATTAGCGACACTTTTGAGTATCAGTTTTGTTCGGGACTGTGCATCTTGGATTTTTTATATCAATGCTCGGAAAGGTGTCCGTGTCAACCGAATGCTACACTTGTAACAAAGGCAGTACAAATTAGACATGCGTCTGGACGCTAAGTAATGTGTGGTAGTGATACACTGTTTATGTTCTTATTTAAAGGAGAAAATACCTTCAATACCGGATCAAGCGCTGGATCCAGCTCTTGACCGACGTTTTCCAAAAGGATTGGTTTGCCAAAACGCAAAGCGGACTCGAAATTTCTTAAAAGGTCTCTATCATTTGGCTTGCAAACTACCAGACCTTCAATTTTACCCTGTAGAAAAAAATAGTTTGCAAAATCTATTCGTTTCAAAAAACTTTTTACGTTACAAAATTATTATTTGATTAAATTTGAAATGACCAAATTATTTAATTACATTAAACAAAACCTAAAAGTCAATTAATATAATAATATAAACATTCAAGGCAGCATTGTCTTCGGTCATAGACATCAGAAAACTGAAAAAACACATTTTTTCAATAGCCTGACCCGGAAATTGAACTCGAGACCCCGTGTGGTCAACACCAACGCAGTCCATAGAGGTGATAATATTTAACTTAAATAACTAATAAAAAAAATTTGATAATAACTTGATATTTTGTAGTATTAATAATTGGGAAGAAAAATGAGAAATACAATTATTATAAATATTAATAATAATGCTACATTTAATATTGACATTAACACTAATTCATTGTATTTTATTATAGTTTCAAAACATATCTAATATATTCAGGTTCTAAAAATATCGATCACAACAAAAAAACAGAAAAAAATAACAGTTGTGTAAAAATGCAGAAGTAATTTGGAAACTACAAACAATGGTAATGGACGTAGCAAACTTTATTTTTCTGTAGTTAGTACCATAGCCCTAATCCACTTGTTGGCCTGCGTCTGCGGGTCTATGACGAGCGGCCAGCGCCTGGAGTTGGACATCAGCACCGCGGACTCCACAGACAGCGGGTCGCGGGGCAGACCGTACATCTGCCAGTTTCTGTTCAACCATATACAATATATTTCTGCTACTTTTCGGTAAACAATATACAATATTTTTTCTGCCAGTTTCTGGTAAACCATATCTATACAATGCTTTTTCTGACAGTTTCTTGTAAACCATATACATTATTTTTAACTTCTCACTACGTATGTAGATAAGAAAGTTACTGATTTTGCCCCGATTTTCCAAAATCGAGTTTTCACCAAATCTCCACGTTTTTCGACGTCCTAGGAACGTTTTTCGACTATTTTTACGATGGCGTCAGTATATCTGTATATATGTACATATGTATATGTATATGTGTGTATGTGTGCATGTGTGTATGTGTGCATGTAAACATCTCATAACTTTTGACAATCGAAATGTGGTGGATGGCATTCTATTGGGTTCCGCTTAACTTACATTTTCTGAAAATCTGAACCAATCCGCCCCAAGATATTTTGAGAAATTTTAAAAACACCTCAAAAAATATGCCGTGAAACAATATTTTGTTTAATAACTTCCAGATTAATATACAATTGAGTTCAATATCACTAAAATAGATCTGAAAAAAGTAAAAAGTGTGAATCTAGTCAGCTCTTCGACTTAAAAAAGTGTATCAAATAGCTTAATTTGAATTAAAATCGGTCTGTTCGTTCAAGATTTATCATAAATAAATAAAAAAAGTTTTTTTTTCGACATTTCTTCGACATTTTTAACCTATCGTTTTTGTAGGTAATAAAACAATTTAAAGCTCAAAAATTACGTTGAACGCTAATCAAAAGCTCCAAATCGTTCGTCATTTTGAAATTGTACATCTTTACGAAAATTAAAAGTCTTTTATTTTTACAAACTTTGTTTTTTGTACTGTTTGAGCTCGTAAATCTATACTTAGATATAGTTTTCGCTTTTTTGAGCTTAAAATACCTCAGTTTAGCGGAGAGTTTTAGGGATGTCCAAGGTCAACTCTGGTCAACTGACTTAGAGTTTTTTTTTTATTAAATAGAAGCAGAAACGGTCACGTGTTGCTGTGGATAAGTTATACGTTTGAACTATTAATAGTATTTGATAATATGTTTTTAGCCTAATGTAAGCATATTTTACAAGAGCACAAAGAAGATTAGCACTCGAAGATGGAAGAAAAAGAGAAGAACGCACTCTTTCAGTAATTTTAATTCAATACACTATTATTTAAAACTAGTGTTCGTCTGATGATCGAAATTCGACCGTGAGTTTTATCACAGACTATATTAAAATCTCTTCCAACTTTGACCAACTTTCACCATAAATAAAATGTTATATTGTGTGAATATTATATGTAAGGTAGTGTGTGTGTGAGAGAGTTATTTTTAACCGACAAAAAATGGGGGTTATTAGTTTGACATGCACGTATACAATATTGTTGGAATTGAATAATATTTGAGTATGACCTATTTATGGACCTGGACTAAATTTGTCCACGAATTTCTCGGAAACTAAAAACCATATCAAGATATTTAATTCTGTTTGATTTAAATCAGTTATCTTTCAAGTGACCGTTTCCTAAGTGTCATTAAAATCGGTTCATTAGTTTTTGAAATGGGTAAAAAGAGTAGTGAATGTGGAGTAGCAATACAAATCTGCAAGGATAGTGATATATAGCACGCGGTTCTCTGTCTACCCTGTAAGGTATCTCATGTGAAGATATGTGTGTATTATTATTTTTAATAAGTTAATGTATTTTAAATGTATACGTCGCAGTGAAATTGTCAATAGTCGTTAGACTATAATCTACCTAGGGAGTTTATAATTTGGTTAGGTTAGGTAAGCGGTTAAATTATAATATCACTTAAATAGATTATAATCTAACGGTATTGACAATTTCACTGCAACATACTCGCATATACCTAGTTTGATTATTTCATCGGGGGAAATTTAAAAATCTATATTTTATGACTTACGATTGTACCGGTAAGCTACCAAACATTTCTTTTAACTACTGGACAGGGTTTTTGCTTATATACCTTTACATATATGTATACACGCATGTACACACTCATTCAGTGGACTTTAAAGGCTGCGACGAGCTAATTTCGAAATAAAAGCATTCGGTTGATGCGTCGCTATATCGTTATTATTAAAAATTTAGCTATGCTATTCATAAATAAGGTACTAAAGGATTCACGCCATAAATAATACAACTTGGAAACGTGATAACTTGTAATTTTCTTGATAGAAAAAAATTAAAAGTAACTTTGGACAAAAACGAAAACCCTTAATATGGCGTAAATACTCAACGGGAGATCATCAGCTTTTAAATAATAATAAAGGAAGTATCGCAATCCGTACTCGTATCGCCCATCCTAGTCAGAACCATTGCGCACCCCCTCCCCCCCTCTCCGTCATGTAGAAGGTCAAAATATCGATTCGCTCAAAAAAAAACTCTCTGTCCTCTTAAATAAATAAATGTATTTATGTATGACATACGTGTCTATATTTAAAAAAGCCAACAGTATTTAACATACCGAATTAACACAGGATCTCCAAGAATTGACAGCGGTGTGGAACCTTCTGTATGAGGCACTGCTACTTCCTAAAATAAATTAACAATGAGTGCGAGTTACTCTGGGGTCACAAAACTTAATAATTATGTAGTTAAATTTACTACGCATCATTGTATATGTATAAGCAACGCAGCATTTTTCGCCGCGAATCTTCATTTTAGGTTTATAATATAGTCGCACCATTATCAATACAATGTAGTCACACTATTACCAATACGTACATATTATGCGTAAACAATAACACTAAATAAAATATAGGTGCACTATTTACAATTTTTTAATATAACAAGATAAGCAAAGAAGACAAATTCTCTAATAGTAGAAAAAGACAATAATCATCTATAGACACCATGTTACTGGTGCGTTGCTATGTGCGTAATAAGATGGTAATGACACACACAGCATAACATTACCGGCAACGTGACAATGACAATCAAATTGAATGTACAGATGCTACAGATAAATAGTGTAGGTACATAACACGTGTTTTAATAAATTTGTACAATACCACCATATGTGTCATCCAATGTTCCAGCAGTTCTCTGCGGAACTCATCTGTAAATGGTGTCACGTATCCCACAGCACCTGTACAACATTCCAACAAATGCTTACATTCTATCATTTGCAACTGTTTTTGCGATTTGACTCAGATCATGAGATTTTAGTCTCCAAGTCCGGGACAAGTGTTTTGTGTTTCAAGCCAATAGAGAATCGACGTGATGGCATGACTTTTTGATTCTTTTAAGATATACTTTTTGCATATCAATTTGATAGAATTCGGGAGTAAATATAAAAATTGCCGAAGGTCGGTCCAGTCTTTGATACTGACTCATTTTGAAAAAAATAAAAAAATATTGACAAAAAAAGAAATTTGTTTACAATAAACTTACTTCATATTTTAAAAATAACTTTCAAATTAATATACCGATTAATTTTAAAACCTAATTTGCGCTCCTACTTTACGCATCAAATACCATATTACGGATCAAAATCAGTAGATTCGTTCGGAATTTATCAATGACGAAAAACATTGAAAAAAGTGTTTTTTCGACATTACTATGACACTTTTCAAACCAACCGAATCATTCCTTATTGTGGGGGAAGCCAAGATACTTAATGAGGTGTTAGACACAATTAACAATGCGCTCTGTGGTCTAGTGGTCCAGAGTTGGCGTTGACCACATGTGGTCCCGGGTTCGATTCCCGGGTCGGGCACATAAAAAAAAGTGTTTTTTCAGTTTTCTGAGAAACACAAAGTTGCCCGGGATTGGAAAGTGCCCGGTTGGCGATAGGCTTGCCACCTATCACATTTGTGGGACCAAGTATCTTCGGCTAATCGTGGGTGCACTTGTTGTACCTCTGCCTACCCCTTCGGGGATATGGGCGTTAAGATACTTTTTTTTTAACAATGCGCTTGTACTTTAATTTCACTTACAATATATATTTGGTATATTACTCGACCGGATTCACTTTTTAAGCATCTTCAGGATGTAATATACTTAACTAAGCTAAGTTAACTAAATTAAGTCTGCCAGGAATTGCATGCTTGGCATTAGCAGGTAGGTGAAAGATTGGCTATATAAGTCACTACCATCGTGGCGTAAATGGTATAGTTCTGGATTGTCTCGCCCGGGTCTGGTACCACGGCTTTAACTATTCCTGTCGCAATAGCGTCAGTGCTTGTCGTTAATGTGTTCCAGTTTGGAGAGTAAGGTAGCCGATAAACTTATGGCTAAAGACGATAGTTGTCTCTTTCCATCAGGAGAGCCATCTGCTTTTTTATTATTCTCTGATATAAAAAAAATGGTTATAAAACTCAAAAATTTATTCATAAATAATTCTCTAGACATTAACATCTAATTCTAGTATCGAATTCCAAGTTGCTACAAAACTCAAATGTTAATTCATAAATAATTCTCTAGACATTACCATCTAATTCCAGTATCCAGACTCAATAATTTCAATTCATTATGTTTGAAACCTACTTCAATTTACATTGTTTCATAGCGACTTAAAAGCATTTCTCCACGCCCTCGGTCTATCAACAAATATATTTACTTTAGCTCGACACTGACGTGTTTCGTCTGTAGGGCACGGGGCCCAGTGTAATTACTGGCGCTCAAAACAACCACCTTTACAGAGATAGCACATCAGTACAACCTTTGCAGATGCATATTAATGACACTTACTTACTACGCAGTTGTTGACTGCCGTTATACAGAATGCCAAAAACGGTAACCACATTGATTCATTGATACAATACATTGATACAACGCGATTGAGAAATGTGGTAAAAACGTTATTCGAATAAACTTTCGCGTGGTTGGCAGGTCAACGAAATTGACAGCTAATATACTATTTCCATTTCTTTTTTTTCTCGATGACAGTCCTAATTTGATAGTTGTAATGTTTCAACCAAATAAGTAATGATATCGTTCGCATATATTTATTATATTTTGAACAAAGACAAATATAACAAAAACATTCAAATATATTTTTTCGATGTGGGAACACTCAATGACCCAGCGCCATTTTGTGTTTGTTTTAATCTGTCATTCGCAACAACACGTTCGTGCTAGTCACTACATTTCTGTTCGCTGAGTTTTTTTCATATTATCCATATGTTACGTTGTGTATTTTGTATTCCTCCGTGTTGATTGCTGCCCAGTGGTCAAATATCAAAATGCCGAAAGGATCTGTTCTAAAAAGGAAGGCGAGAGAACTGGTGAACAAGGTTCGTAATTACTTTGAAGCAGAGTATCAAAACGGTGGCCCGCTTTTACCACTGTCGTAAGTGCGAGAGCGTGTTGCGGCTGCATTAGGAATTAGTGGACCTACTATTTCAAAAATTACTATTGAAGCTTACGGTACAAGCGGCATGCAGGAAAATAAGGTTTGTATGCCGATGAAAAACTGCCAACCACTTCGTGTGACATCGGTTAACAACTTCGACGCGGATGCTATTCGCCCTCATATATATGACTATTACTTGCGCAAAGAAATTTCAACACTTAAAAAACTTGTTGTTTCTTTACGTGAATGTGGTTTGTTTCATGGCCAAAAATAGTCATTAAGCTTGGTTATGAAAAAAATTGGTTTTTCTTATAAAAAATTGGTCAAACGTAAAATATTGATGTAGCTTCACGATGTTGCTATGGCTCGCTGCGAATTATTGAAAGAAGCCAAAAAGATATCAGTTTGGTCAAATTTTATTTTTACTGACCAGACTTGGTTATTTAAAGCATAAAAATGCTACGAAAAAAACCGAAGTTAGTTTGCAAACCACACAGTATCTAAAAACTGGACTGACGACACCACCGCTTCCACTAGTTCAGTGCCAATGGGAAAATGTAAACGACTTATCATATGCCATACAGAGTCTATATGTGGATTCGTGTCATATGCTTTACTGGCCTTTAAATCACGAAGAAATGAACGCGGAGATTTACGAAGGATGGTTTAAAGAAATGGTGCAATCTCTGGAACAACCGTCCATTATTATTATGGACAACGCTACATATCACTCCAGATAAATTGATAAAATACCGATGCAGGCCAATTAAAAAAAAGAGATAATTAACTGACTTTAACGTCATGGCGAAAATGTGGATAGTACTTTATTAGAAGTACAATTAGTGAATATTTTAAAATCGAAAGAAGCTTCTCTACAAGAAATGTAATCGACGAAATAGCTGCCGAATGTGGTTATTGGGTTCTTCGACTTCCACCGTATCGTTGCCAGTACAATGCTATAGAACTAATATGGGCACAAATCAAAGGACACGCCGCTCGAAACAGTACCCATCCCCCTTTTACAACAAACGAGATGTTAAATTTATTAAAAAAATCTTGTGCGGAACTGCCGAAAACTGGGAAAAAGTTGTGAAAAAAACACAAAACATTACAGCGTTGAAAATTCATGTGGCATTCGATAATATATAAGAACAGGAACTTATTTATCGAACTTACTTATTTAACGATTCATCAGATTTTGATTAAAATAAATAAATAAAGATTACCTGTCTTTATAATTATTTCGTTTCATTGTCGAGTACCTACCTATACCTATTTATTTTACAACAGCTCCGAAAATTTAAAGAAGAAGGCATTATCAATCAAGAATTTATACGTGTAACATCTTGTAATGAAATATAATATTATACTTATATATAACACAATATTATAGTTCATAAATTTGTACAAAAGTATCTGGCAGTCTTACATTTTGTAAAAAAAAACGGGTCTATGTATACGGTAATGTTACGTTTATCGATATAGCTCCTATAGTAATCATTATGTGTAGCACATGCTTGTCCCCGTCGGGAACCGAACCCGAGCCCCCTCGGTTGCATAGTCAGGGTTGCTAACCACTCGACCAACGGGGCGGCTGAAATATATTAATACTATCTGCAGCGTGCAGCCCGCTCCATTATAAAAGTTTTTGGCAAATCTCTCAGGATCACCTTATTTTCCAGGATAAAAAGTGGCCTATGTGCTATTCCAGATCATCATCTATCTGTGTGCAAAATTTCATCTAAATCTGCTTCGTAGTTTTTGCGTGATGGAGTAACCCTTCGGCCGCACCTACGTGTATCGTCCCGAAGATAGCGCGCTAAAACTCTTCGACGTACCTACCGCCAACCGCGCAATACAAGCCACACGCAGTCCGAAGTTTACGACGATAGTCGATAATAGCCGGTCACATCTGCATGTATCGTGTCATTGCACGAAGCTTTGTGACCATAGACGCAAGTGCGGCTGAGGCATAACAAACACCCATCCATACATTCAAACTTTCGCATTTATGATATTAGTACTTATAGATTAAATAATACGAAGAGAAAATTTTGGCAAACGTTATGAACTTACATGCACTCACTAAAATGTCTCCAATTAGATTTACACTAGCCACGTCCAAGTCTGCTATTGTTTGGATCCAGCGTACTCTTTCGCTAGACAAGCCATTTAGCAACCTAGGAAAATTCAAACAACAATTTAAATACAATTTTTTTAGGAAAATACTCGTATCTTAATGTACTGACTCCCACTAGATGGAAAGTGCTTAGGGGATCTAAGATTGTAAAATACTGTTTTCTAAGAAGTTCGATAACACTTAAGAAGAAAAAAAATGATGTGGTGTCGCGGGACACCAGGTAGGAACGAACTTCCTTCGGCTAAACGGCACTACTCGCTTGTGTACGCGACTGTCGCGCCTGCGCACGTCTCATTTAACGCTTTTATTCCACGCATTTTTCTTACGGTTTTACTATCACATTTTTTTCAGTTCGGTCGCGCAGCAAAATCCCTATCCCCTCCAAGCCTGCCGTAAGGAACTTCGTTCCAATAAAGTTCTTTCTAGCTAACTCGAAAAAGGAAACCAATTAGCCAAATATGCTACAATCGTGATTAGTAGCTAGTAGCGTCCTACGGCATCTCACCCGGATTTAGTAGTTGGAACAACTGGAGCTATTTCTGTCACAATAGGTCCAGTTGTTATAAATAAATAATAACAAATATTTACGGGACTAATTACACTTATTGATCTAACCCCAAAGTAAGCAAATTATTTGCTTGTGTTATGGGTTTTAGTCAACGATATTAATACATAACAAACACCCAAACCCGGAAATACAAACATTTATGCTCATCACACAAATGCTTGTCCCGTCGGGAATTGAACACGAGCCCCGTCGATTGCGTAGCTAGGGTCGCTAACCACTCGACCAATGGGGCGGTCAAATTATTTTGAGGTTATCATTAGTCAAGTTAACAAGAGTTATCATTGTCGTGTTGCAGTTTAGAGGGAAAAGGGTAAACTTATGCGTATGGCATTTTAAATCGCCACACGAACAGCAACTCACCATTAAAATCTTTGGTTTTCTATTAACAATGGTTATCAGTTTTCACCAGGAGACCCATCTGCTTGTTTATCGTCTAAAATATATGCAACGTATATTTAGACAAGAGTACACTTACTGTGTTGTATTTAAAATATTATATTGAAAGTATTATTACTGCAAATTCTTAGCAACAACTATGTTCCTTCAATTTTATCATCTAATCATTACATAGTATAAAACAAAGTCGCTTTCTCTGTCTGTCCCTATGTCCTTATGTCCCTATGTATGCTTAAATCTTTAAAACTACGCAACGGATTTTGATGCGGTTTTTTTAATAGATAGATTGATTCTTGCGGAAGGTTTAAGTGTATAAACCTTTCCGATATTCCCACGGGAACAAAAGCTGCGCGGGTGAAACCGCGGGCAGGTCGCTAGTATTTAATAATTACTTTTTATTAAAATATATATAATTACTTTGTAAATATTTTAATAAAATTATTGTATTAATATTTAAAAAAAAAATACATTAAAGGTTACCGTTAAAGTAAGTTTAAAGTAATTACGAAAGATAAAATTTGAGTTGAAGGGTTTTGTTGAAATAAATCGTCTCATCTGTTTATAGTGGTTTCTGGTGGACAGGATTTCAAATTGAAATGTAAATTACCACGAAGCAAACAACCGCCAACAACAGAACAGTTTAATTTTGCGGCGTGTAGATAAATATCATACTGATATTAGACAAATGTAAAGGAATATGTAATAATGTAGTTTTCTTAGCGCTTAGGTTGTGTTGTCATTTACTTTAAGTTACTGGTATGTGAATAATTACCGGAAGAAACCAAGACTGACGGACCATGATTCAATTGGTCTGGTGTCTTCTGAAGGTTGTGGTCTTCATAACGAACGTGTTTGCATTATGTTACGTAACATAACAACATAACGAACGTGTTGCAAGAGTTATGAATGTGGGGAAAGCGAAGCAAATCTCTATGAATGGTGATGTATAGTTACGGGAACTAATGAATTATAATACATGAATTATAATTCATGTCCTGATTTCAAGGAAGATTTACGATGAAATTTCTCATTATTTTACAAAGAAAAACAAAAAAAATATATTTTACAAATATTTGTTAACATAAATATGTTAAATTCCCATATTAAGTTATCGTTCCAAATAAACAAGAATTTTCTGCGTATATGCACGTTGCTCGCGACTGAACTCAACTGTCTTTGCCAACTCTATAACAGATTTAGCGTAAAGATATGTATGTACTTAAATGTGTGTGTGTTTTTAATATATTATGAAATTCCATGAGTAGAGACTTTTGCTTGTTAATAATACTCTGATATAAATTATTCATGATATATTCTTATGCTGGAGCCGCACTTGCGGCCTCTATCGTCACAAAGCTTCGTGCAATGACACGATAAATGCAGATGTGACCGCCTATTATCGGCTATTGTCGCATAGGTACATTCCGGACTGCGCGTGCCTTAGCGCGCATATAACTTCGGGACGATATACGCAAGCGCAGCTCCAGCATTAACGATACTGTTTTACCGAGTGTAGTTCTGTTTACTGTAAGTAATAATATACTCTATTTAGATCGTTGGTCGAAGGTATTGTACTTTTTAAACATCATTTGATATTAAACAAGCAAATGGCTCTCTTGATGGAAAGAGAAACCATTGCATATAGACACTGAAGGTGATAATGGTGCGTTGCTATCCGTGTACCTTAATGCCAATGCCATAAACATAAGTTTAGCGGATACATTACCCTCCAAACCGGATACACGACAGGGACAAGCATTGACTCTATTGGGGGAGGAATAGATAACGATGGTGTTACCCATGGGCGTCCCGAGGGGGGGGGGGGACAGCGAGGGACAACTGCCCCCCCCTGGACTTGTTTACCTCTCAATTATATATCTACTATTGTAGATAAAAATATAATAAAATAAAAATATAGTTTTAAAATGTTACGGTTGCCCCCCCCCCCACCCCCGGCCCAGAACCTGAGTACGCCCATGGTATTACCAAACACCCGGGAGACATGTTGCGAAACTCTATCACCTAGTAGTCACAAAGTTAGTGGCGCGTATAGCCAATCGGTCGCCTTTTACGACCTGCCTGGCAGTTGATCTATTCTTCAAAGGAGCTAAACCAAACGCGGCACCTGATAAAACTACTCAGTCATCCTATGGCATTGGATTACAAGTATTATAAAAAAGCGTAACAGTTAAATTTTATGAAATTTATCACCAAGAAAAAAACACGCATCAATAATTCTATTGGCGCGTATTTTTGCTTGTGCTCCTCATTCCAAGACAAAATTAAGCAAAGCTCCCACGTCGCTGCTTTGAAAATAAATTTAATAAATTCATTGAAAGAAACTGTAATCAGGTAATTTTAAATTCTCTAAAGAATTTTGACTACGTAATTTTTCAACAATTTTATTATGCAGGTACCTATAAAGCTTTTAATAAATGTTTGTTCTGATCTTAGATTAATAACATAATCTAAGATCAGAACTAATAAAGCTTTATGTCTTCAGTAAATTCAACTAATTAAAAAATTAATATCACGCCTGATCCTCTGCATGGTAGCCACTGAATCGAGGATTCATGGTTCACCAGTGTTGTCCACTGGTAAAATGAGCTTTGATCGCAATTACAACAATCGCTTCCTAAAGAAATATTTTTTTAATAATTTTAAATAGCAAACAAGCTGCCAACAACAACCCAAGATGACTCTCCTGATAGAAAAACCATCGCCTACAGACACCAAAGCTATTAATGGTGCGTTGCAATCGGTGTGGTGGGATGGGAATGCCACATGCTTAAGCCTACCGAATAACTTACTCTCCAACTCGAAACACGACAGCAACAAGCACTGACGCTATTGCCACAGGAATAGGTAAAGCGGAGGCACCAGACCCGGGCGAGACAATGCAGAACTCTACCATCTAGTAGTCACGATGTTACGATGGCAGTGACATGCATAGCCAAACGGTCGCCTCTTACGAACTGCCTAGCAGAATGGCAGTTGGTCTATTCTTCAAAAAAGCCCGAACCAACACAGGGAAAGTCTATTTGAAATTTAAAAAAATATTTCCGTAATTTGGATTGCAAACTGTACGTACAAAACGTTTGCAAAACGTACTTACTTCAGTACGGGGTTGTTATTAAGGGTTGATCAAATAAATACATCATTCAAGGATTTGACCGCCCCGTTGGTCGAGTGGTTAGTGACCCTGACTACGCAATCAACGGGGCTCGGGTTCGATCCCCGACGGGGACAAGCATTTGTGTGATGAGCATAAATGTTTGTATTTCCGGGTTTATTATGTATGTTAAAGTATTTATATATGTATTTCTATGTATTAGTATCGTTGACTAACATGCATAACACAAGCAAATAATTTGCTTACTTTGGGGTTAGATCAATAAGTGTAATTTGTCCCGTGAATATTTATTTATTTATTTATTATCGATACTAATATTATAAATATAAAAGTCTGTATTTTTGTTTGTTGCGGTTTTACGGCAAAGCAACTGAACCGATTTTAATGAAATTTGTTATTCGATAATGAGACGAGATAGGTTTTCTTTTGGCTGAAACGATGAATTTAAAAATGTGTAAAAGAATGTATTGATAACATTCTTAGCTAGCATGGAAATTAACTGAAATTTACTAGCTATATATATATATATATATATATATATATATATATATATATATATATATATATATATATATAATTATATATATATATATATATATATATATATATATATATATATATATATATATATCAACCTGTTTTGGGGCAATTTTTTTTATATCATGAGATAGCAAATAAGCGGAAGTCTCTCCTAATACAAAGACACAAACATCGTCTATAGACACCAAAACTATTAATGGTGGCAACGCTATCCACGTGGCGGCTTCTTAACGCCGCATGCACAAGTTTACTTGCTACCTTATACGACGAAATACGACAGTGACAAGCACTGACGCTATTGCGACAGGAATAGGTAAGGCGGTTATACCAGAACCGGGCTTGACAATGCAGAACTCTACCACCAAGAAACCACGGTAATAGGGACTCGTATAGCCAACCGTTTACCTCACACAGGATTAACTTAACTTTATATCAGAGTACGAGTAGGTTTTATGGAAACTCTTTGGGGAAATATCAACGAATTCCGCTTGTTTTTCGCCGTGTTGGTCCCGGCCTCCTTTGTAGAATAGGCCAACTACCGTTTTGCCAGGCAGGTCGTAAAAGGCGACCGACTGGCTATCGAGTCACTACCATCGTGGCTACTAGGTGGTAGAGTTCTGCATTGTCTCGCCCGGGTCTGGTACCACCGCCTTACCTATTCCTGCCGCAATAGCGTCAGTGCTTGTCGCTGTCGTGTTCCGGTTTGGAGGGTAAGGTAGCCGGTAAACTTATGCATGTGGCATTATACCTCGCCACAAGATAGCAACGCACCATTAACATCTTTGGTGTCTGTAGGCGATGGTTGACTCTTTCCATCAGGAGACCCATCTGCTTGTTTGCTATCTTATGACATAAAGTAAAAAAAAATAAAAAAATAAATTGAAGAATTTAATTCCGAAGCACACGAATATTTTACCGCATTGTACATAACAATATGTTTATAGAATAGGTTTAGAAATGTAATAAATAATAAGCTAGTCTCAGTGTATATTTACAACATGTATAAAATAAGTATTGTGCTAACTTTTCTGAGTAAATAAATTTTAAAAAAAGTATCTTCACGCCCATATCCCCGAAGGAATAGGCAGAGGTACAACAAGTGCACCTACGATTAGCCGAAGATACTTGGTCCCACAATGTGATAGGTGGCAAGCCTATCGCCAACCGGGCACTTTCCAATCCCGGGCAACTTTGTGTTTCTCAGAAAACTGAAAAAACACTTTTTTTTATGTGCCCGACCGAATCGAACCCGGGACCTCATGTGGTCAACGCCAACGCTGGACCACTAGACCACAGAGGCGTCCCTGTTTTTTATAATATAATAAATAAATTATTATGGACAAATATAAATATAGTATATATAGGCGGGGATAAGATGTTTTCGATTAATTGTAATTCTATCGCTTCTTGAGGGTGTTACTCTGCCCAAAAATTAAAGTGTGGGTAAAAGTGACTCAAGTGCTTTATTTGGCCAAACTGCTTCTTGGTAATAAAAGATTCTTGCTCCATATCATTCTTGTAGCCGTTACCATGTTCCTAGAAATTCTTACCTGTTAGCGCGATCCATTCTCGCAAGACACTGATTTATGTCTTCTTCCATTTTACGTTTCTCTTCTTCTTTCTCTTGGAGATAAGCGTTGAGTTTCGCAATGCCTTCCAATAGAGCTTGCATCTTTGCCTTAGCATTAGCGAGCATTGCTGAAATTATGATTATTTAAGCGATAGACGATTTAGAAGAAAATATTATGGATTCACGTCAACGACATACTAATCTTTAAGGCATATGAACATATCTTTGAGTATATTGAGTTTTAAAATTCAAAATACAGACTACCTCCGATTTTGTCAACCGACTTTTTAAAAGCAGGAGGTAATCAATTCGGTTGTATATTTTTTTAATGTTTGTTACCTTAGAAATCGGTCATTTATGAACCGATTTTGAAAATTATTTTTTGTTTGCGAGGGTATATTTTTTATATAGTTTCATTTTATTTTGGTGATTTGGTTTTACTAAACTTAAAAAAAAGTTATGCAAATGGCGGAGGATCTCAATTCAGCTGTATTTTTTATGTTGGTTACCTTAAGTCAGATTTGAAATATTTTTTTTTTGTTTGAGAAGTATACTTCCCATTAGGTCCCACATGAATTAGGAAAATATCTGATCCAGGGTTTTAGAGACACAGGATATTAGAAATCGATTGTTGCAGTTAACGCTGTAAACTTTAAAATTATTCAAACTAAATCAAATCAAATATAGTTCATTGAATCAAATGCACATTTACTTGCATATTTGGTCAGTTAAGGCATGCAATAGTTAATTAATCTAATTCGATTAAAAGTAACTTGGATCGAAGTCTACAATATATTTAATTTTATCTAACAATAAAATTGTCAGATATTGTCAAAATTTACATACAAATCAATGATTTTTCTAATTTATATATCATGCTCGATCCACAAAACACATCCGCAACTTACCTTCAACAGCAGCTAAATCTTTCATGGCCCGCTCCAAAGCCTCCTTTTTCGGCGCGACTGCCTTGTTCACGTGGTAGAACTTGTACATTGCGTGCACCCACATACACAATGACATGCATGCTTTTGACACCTACATACAAATATTTTTATCAATACTAATAAATAAGAAACAATAGGCTAAATTTGAAAAACTTTTTAATAATTTACCTTATTAGACATAGACACCAAAGATGTTAATGGTGCGTTGCTATCTTGTGGCGAGGTCTAATGCCACATGCATAAGTTTACCGGCTACCTTACTCTCGAAACCGGAACACGACAACGACAAGCACTGACGCTATTGCGGCAGGAATAGGTAAGGCGGTGGTACTAGACCCGGGCGAGACAATGCAGAACTCTACCACCTAGTAGTCACAATGTTAGTGACTCGTATGGCCAATCGGTCGCCTTTTACGACCTGCCTGGCAAAACGGCAGTTGGCCTATTCTACAAAGGAGGCCGGGACCAACACGGCGAAACTATTTAATTTTGTTAAATATCGTGAATTTATAATAAAAATTTGGCGTCTTAAAATTGAAATTAAAATTTACCGCGAAAATGCTCTGGACTGTAATGGCATCCTAATGATGTCACGCCGCGGTGATATCTACATTACAAACTCTGTGGTTTCTATGAAAATGATATCAAGATGACGTTTTACCATGGTGTGACGTAACACTTCCAGGTTTGTATTAACTGTCATGTGATTTAAAGTGTATTTTTGCCAAAATATCTTAAAAATATTATTAATATTATTACAATCTTTCATAATAAATATTTTAGTTTTTGTTATCTCCATATCATAATTAAACATTAAAAACTACAATATATCCGATCCATCCTTAGTGGACAAGACTATTGTCCATTTATTTATTGTTCAAATTGCTAAATCGATTTTGATGGATTTTGCCAAGCAGATAGTTCAAGAACCGGATTCAAAAAAGGCTACTTTATTCAAAACCATATGCATAAGGTGTTGAAATAAGGGATGAAAAATTGTGTCATTTCTTATGTTGATGACCTATTAATATTCTCGCCGGCGAAGCTGCGTGGGCAAGCTAGTTAATTTCCGTACCTAAAAGGTAAAAACGGGACCCTACTAAACCTCCACTATTTGTCTGTCCGTCTGTCTATTACCAGGCTGTATCTCATGAACCTTTGTAGCTAGAAAGCTGAAATTTTCACAAATTATTTCCGTTGCCGCTATAACAAATTTTAAAAATAAAAAAATGAAAATATTAAACGAAAATATTACCCTACAGAACAAACGTAATTTATTGCCGTTTTCTTATAAATGATTGTACGGAACCCTTCGTGTGCAAGTCCGACTCGCACTTGGCCGGTTTTTTGTTTAATATTTGTACCCGGTTGTGGTCCGAGCTCGTACTGAAATATACCTCTTTTTATAAAAATCGCTGGCTGGTAAAAAGGCAAATAATTTTCACACTTTATTATTGTTTTGTATTATTTTAGCTATAATAGATAAGGGGATGGTACCAGACCCAGGCGATGGTACTGTAATACCTTTATGGTGTTATTTATGGTGCAGCCTTGTCTACGTTCAAATGTAGAACTGTTTTGTTTAGATGAAAAAATGTATTAGAATGAGAGTGTTCCTTTTGATTCGGTGAGGAATAGACAGATCCCCGAGAAATAAATGAAGATATAAAACGAAAGTTTATTATTGAAAATCCTAAAAAATATCTTCGATCTTCGGGTCCTCGAGCAGCCAAGCGAGAAAAGGCAATAACCCCTTGCGAAAAAGGCGGTACGATTGGTGGAGTAACACGGCCGGCTGATAGATCGCCGGACGAGTGTTACAGTACCGGACGAGACAATCAAGAACTCTATCACCTAGTAGCCACAATGTTAATGATTTGCATAGTCAATCTTTCGCCTCTTACGAACTGGCTGGAAAAACAACAAATGGTCTATTCTTCAAAGGGAGCCGGACCATCACTGGAAAACAAAGAAAATTTTCTTTCGCTATTTTTGCTAATATCGTCGATATGTCTTACACCCCTTTTGGATTGGTCTTATCCGATCTAAAAACGGTACCTTCTTTTGGGTCGGTCAGGATTTTTGTTAGCTGCCGTATATGCAATAGACATATTGTCTTTACCTTTAAAATCTTCATCGGTTCGTAATCGGGATTGTTAACGAAACGCTTAAGCTTCTTAATCATGTCTTCAGTGATGGACTCTTTATCAAACTTCATCAGAGATTCGAGGAAGGCCGTAGGATCTGCCAGCATTTGTGACCCTGGCTTCCAGTAGTTCAAGACTTTTTCTCCGAAAGATGCTCCTGCTTCCTAAAAAGTTATAACTTAGCCTAGTTAAATAAGTTACTAAAGGGATGAAAGTGAAAAGAAAAAATGTAATTCATTCATTTTTTATAAGAGCATAATTTATTTATTAACAAAATTAATATTAATCTTCCTTTAACTTTTTCTTTGTTAATAGTAATTACATTTCTTTATTTGCTAAAAAATATTTGTAACGCTTCTTCGAGGCATCGTTTGGGAATTTTATACCTACTTTTTACAATTTTCAATTTGTGATTGGAAATATTGAATCAGAAACTTGACATACTTGTATTTTAAGATAATATATTTCAAAAAACTGTTACTGTATTTCGATTACTGAATTTAATGAGTAAATATGTTTCTTTGTATCAATGGATAGAAAATTATCAGAAAAATGTCTCGATGAAAAGAAATAACAAACATCTATGAACATCTAAGATGTTAATAGTGTGTTGGCGACCGTTGGCAATAATATAATGCTGCATTCATTACTTCGTCTAGTTTTCTGAACCAAACACGACAGTGATGTTACTGCGACAGGATAATTGGCATTATTGTTGTAAAAACACTAGAGGTTTTTTCGAAATTAATTTAAGCCGTTTTTCTAAATAACCGCTACTGGGATACCGGGCGAGCAGAGTGATCAGCCACAGTTTCAGTTAAGCGGACTAACAGCCCACCCAAAGGGTGTCTCCTGTGAGACCGAATTTCGGCTTTGTACAGTATCCTGAGGATGAGTGGGAGCGTAAGTAGCATTACGATGTCAACTCGTTAATAACTCTTGACCGGCATCTCGAGTGTTGGCGCGCCTGGCGACATTTTTAGTAATATGTGTAACGTTCGAAAACCACACTTACTTTAATAGGTTTGATGTCAAAGACAACACAAAGTGACTCAATAACGAGCACAACACCAGCTGGAGGTTTCTTCATAGCCTTCACCTCCACTATGTCGTTACGATTCAATTCTTGTAGCGCTTTCTCGGCTGCGCGAAGAGCTGGCATTGCTTCATCTACAACCATACGTTAAATAATTAAATGCATTACCCGAATGAAACGAATTTCAAAATATGTTAATTAATATATATCTTCACGCCAGATCTCTTACTAGGTAAGTAGAGAGAACCTTATTTTTTATATCAAATTTATAGCTCGATAGCAAACAAGCAGATGGCTCTCCTGACGCAAACAGAAACCACCGTCTTTATACACTCTAAAGATGTTAATGATGCGTTGCTAACCGTGTGGCGAGGTGGCAATACCACATGCATTAATTTAGCGGCTACCTTACCCTCCAAACCGAAAGACGACAATGGCAACCATTGATGCTATTGCGACAGGAATAGATAAGGTGGTGGTACTAAATACCCGGATGAGTCGTTACGGAACTCTACCAACTACAGTAGTCGTGATAGTAGTGACACATAGTCACTAAAGATGTTAAGCGCATTCCCAATTGTAGCGAAATGCATAAGTTTACCGGCTACCTTACTTCCAACTAGTGACAAGCACTGATGCGGTATTAAAAAGAAAATCATACCTAAATCTCTTTGCGCATCCTCTGCCATTGCTGTTGTCTCTTTAGCCATGGTTTCCGCTACAGCTTGTTCTTTTTCAACCTTAATTCTTGCTTCCTCTGCTATAGCCTAATATGAAATAAAACTAGGGTCATTCCATGTCAAATCGACAAATAGTTGGAATCGACCCCTTTTGATTTGGATGAATTTTGCTCAGAAGTTTTCTTTTATCATAAAACGAAGTTCTGCCAAAGAAAAAAAAATAAAAAACATTTTTTCGAACGATATACAAATTCAAAATTTCGCCATTTTCCCAGTTTTTCAATTTTGTTTTTGCAATATCTCGAATACTATTATAGATACAGGAACGGGCTTTCATTTGTTTAAAAGGGGACACTTGGGGCTATAGAAAAAAAATATTTTGGAAAAAAAAATTTGAAAAATGCCAAATTTGTAAAATTTTGAATTTTTGAAAATCGTCAAAAATGAAGACCGCCATGAAAATTTTGGCTCAATTTTTTTTGTATGATACCTTGTAATGATCTTAAATGATCCTGAAATTTTTGGATAGGGGTTTTTTTATTTCAAAAATATGAATTTTTGAATTTAAATTTGAATTGTTATTAAAGTAAATTTGAATGTAAAATTGAATTTTTGATTTGTAAATGCTCAAAATTACAATATTATGTATCTGCATAACTTTAACTTGAATAGAAGTTGCAAAAAACAAAAATATTACATTTTTTTCTGAAATTAATTTTTTTTTTTGAAATTCAAAAATTCATATTTTTTAAATAAAAAAAAACCTATCCAAAAATTTCAGGATCTTTTAAGATCATTACAAGATATCATACAAAAAAAATTGAGCCAAAATTTTCATGGCGGTCTTAATTTTTGACGATTTTCAAAAATTCAAAATTTTACAAATTTAGCAACATATATACGTTGCTAAATTTGGCATTTTTCAAAATTTTTTTCCAAAATATTTTTTTATCAATAGCCCCAAGTGTCCCCTTTTAAACAAACGAAAGCCCATTCCTGTATCTATAATAGCATTCGAGATATTACAAAAACAAAATTGAAAAACTGGAAAAATCGCAAAATTTTGAATTTGCATATCTTTCGAAAAAATTTTTTTTATTTTTTTTCCTATGGCAGAACTTCGTTTTATGATAAAAGAAAACTTCTGACCAAAATTCATCCAAATCGAAAGGGGTCGATTCCAACTATTGGTCGATTTGACATGGAATGACCCACTATATATCACACACACATACACACACTCGCACACACACACTCCCTCTAGAATTAAGCATAACTGATAATACTTATAAATATTGATGTTAATGTTATTATTATAGTGCCACTGAAATAAAAACAGCATAACAAATTAAACAATTTCCCTGGTGTCCGGCCTCCTTTGAAGAATAGACCAACTGTCGTTCTGCCAGGCCGGTCGTAAAAGGAGACCGATTGGCTATTCGTGTCACTACTATCGTGACTACTAGGTGTTGAGTTCCATAACGACTCGCCCAGGTATTTGTTACTACCGCCTTATCTATTCCTGCCGCAATAGCGACCATGCCTATCATTAATTAAAACTAGATTATGATTCACTTGTACTTTAATTTCTTACCGATATAGGATCCTCTTATATATAAATACAGATTTGAAATTAAAAAAGTTATGTCAAAAAAACTTAGAAAATTATTTGAAATGGCTATTCTGTAAAGTTTAATATATGTTAAAGACTTTGGTCCCACAAACAAACTTTTTTTTGATTAATAACAAGCTGAAATTTTGTGTACAGCTTCGTTTTGACAAGACAACCATCTTTCCTATCTTCGAAAAATTTCGAATCGGGTATCTAAAAAAGTTATGGGGCTTTGAATATTTTGATTCGGTGAAGGAAAAATATTTATTATTAAAAATAATTATTTTTCAACTTTAATCGCTAGATTATATTATGAAATACATGATATTGATTAATAAAAATAATTATTCTTCAACTTTAATCGCTAGAATATATTATGAAAAACATGATGAATATTTTGTCCTACACATTCGATGGTTTTTCTGACAAGTCATCCACTCGGTCGGGTTCGGAATTACGAGATGTTTAAATTGATATTAATCAATTTAAAAACAACCTAATTTTCTTACAACAGCATGTTAATTATTATTGTTATTCAAGGGTAACTTTGACTTACACATAAAGTGGAAACTTTTCTTAGTCCGACACTATAAATTTTTCTTTTTTATCTATCTTTATTAATTACCCGATTCGAGGTTTTTTGGAGATAGAAAAGATAGTTGTCTCGTCAAAACAAAGTTGTTCTCAAAAATTCGGTCTAGAACTATATTACCGGTTTCGCCTTTTAAAGCATCTGATCTAATGGAAGGTGCTTTAAAAAGCGAAACCGATCGATTAATTTAAAATTATTTGTCTGTATGAAATTAAAGTACAAGTGAATCATAACCTAGTTTCAACTAATAGCAATGAAATTCCACTAAGTTTCGATGATTGAAAGTATAAAATCGACCATGCTCATCATTGTCGTGTACCGATTTGGAAAGTAAGCTAGCATGTGGCATTGCCATCCCGCCACATGGATAACAATGCACCATTAAAATATTTGGTGTCTATAGGCGATGGTTTGTTTTCCCTCAAGAGAGCCATCTGCTTGTTTTCTATCTAATAAGATAAAAAAGCAAACTCACTGATTATCTGGAAAAAAGTTCCCAGAAGAACAATTCCCTCCGCAAACAAAAGCATACAAAAAATGCAATGCACGTTACACTTTGCAACATTGTGCAAAACATTTGACAATGTTGAGCGAGTTATAGTCATTCCTCACTCGACTTTTCTTAATTAAAAATTTAAGTATATGTTTCTTCTTTACGATAAATATATTAAACTTATGTGTTAATTACAAATATAGTATTTATATTAATTACATTTACTAGGTGGTAGAGTTCTGCATTGTCTCGACCGGGTTTGGTACCACCGCCTTACCTATTCCTGCCGCAATAGCGCTAGTGCTTGTCGCTGTCGTAATCCGGTCTGGAGGATAAGGTAGCCGGTAAACTTATGCATGTGGCATTAGACCTCGCCACAAGATAGCAACGCACCATTAACATCTTTGGTGTCTATAGGCGATGGAGGACTATAGGCGATTTCCATCAGGAGACCCATCTGCTTGTTTGCTATCTTATGATATAAAAAAAAAACATTAAATTAATTTGAAAAAGATTTACATTTTCATTAATTAATGGTTTAAATTTAAAACTAAAATATATACGAATAATATGATAAATAGCTACTGAAATTATGCTTTGAGATTTTGACACAGTCGATGATCACAAATTTAAACTTGTATTTTCGCACACTAAAACTTTAATGTGCAAAATGTGTTTGAATATTACCGTGTCGATAGCAATTTGATCGATGACTTTCTTGGTCTCATCAGCAGCCTTTTCCATCAACGGTTTCAATTCAGCCAACTCTATTTGTAGTTGCTTCACTTCTACCTCTGTTTGGTTTAGTTTGTTTAGTCCTGAAAATATTACTTGCACCTGATGCTAACTGGATTTTTCCAATTGTCTTTCTACTTATATTTATAATATTAACAAAAAAACAATTATATCCATGTCTCAAAAACTGCTGATCCGCTTTAATAAAATTCGGATTTGACATTAAGTTGAAATATACTCGTACTGATAGAAACCAAAAATATTTTCCTCGATATGACTATGTTCTAGAGAAATTCGTGGTCAAACATACAAATATACGCAGGTACATACAATCGTATAAATTTACAAACATACATGCGCTTAAAAATTTAGTGAACGTGCATTGACACTTAAATAAACAAAAATGTCCCTTTATGTAAGTAACATTGAGTAACAAAAACACTTCCCGACACAAAAGGGGCGATATAACATTAGCAAAATAATTTTTAACGTAGTAAAACTACAACAACCGACTTCCCATTTCCTGTATTTCTGGAACCCTGCATCAGATCTTCATAAAATTACAGTGGGACCATACGGGAAGTATACCTTTTTAGGTATATTCTTAGGAATATTCAATATCGGTTTAAAAATGACCAAGTTCTGGGGTAACAAACATAAAAGCACAAAGCCGAATGCTTTATGAATGAAGGAATGAAAACTCTTTATTGTGCAAAAACTTACAATTTAAAAATACATGTTTAGTAAAATTTGTTTCTATATACTAGTAGTACACAAAGGCGGTCTTATCGCCAAAACAGCGATCTCTACCAGACAACCTTTTAAAAGTATTTAATGATTTCGCACATCTAATGTTAGCAGGAAGCTTGTTCCATAGCTTAACAGCTTGAACAGTAAAAGAATGTTCATAAAGATATAAATTGTGTGCAGGCATACGCAAGGAAAGATTTTCACTTGAACGTAGTTTCATAACCACACTGTAAAAAATTCAAATCTTTCCTTTAAGTAATCTAGAGTAATTGGATCAAACAGCACACAGTAAAAGAGAATATGGGTATCACGACGAATTTTAATAGGAAGCCACTTGAGTTGAGAATGAAACTTGAAAACATGATTATATTTACGTAGTCCAAATATAAATCTAATACACATATTCTGGAGACGCTCGAGTTTATTTCCCTCACTTTGGTGATTTGGTATCTCTTCCTTTTGCGAATAGTCGGTTGATTAATAACGAAATGCTGTTTATAAAAACATTATAATATTTTAAAATACTTATTTTTATCCTTAACTTTCCCTAAAATTAGGCAAATGTTATAAAGAGGTATCACTACACTTTCAGCACTTTTGTTGGTCACTTCATAAACACTAGATGTGTCAGTTTTGTTGCCATTGAAAATATTATGTAATGTAATTATTTTGATCGGGTAAATTTTTCAAACAGTATCCAATCTGAGTTAAACCGATCTGGATAAAAATTATATATAGTTAGAAAACATGATTACACATTTTTTGGTCGTCAATAAATTTACGTCCATCGATGTTAATTAGCAGATAGGTACTTCTTTATTGCAGTTAAAATATTAAACAAAATTTTCCCTCTATTAGCCGCCGTGTCGCCTTACTTTCTCAATATTCATAACAACATAATCCCGGTTCCTTTTAAAGAATTGACCTCCTGATATACCAAGCAGTTTGTGAAAGGCAAAAGATTGGATAAACTTGTCATTACCATCATGACTAGTAGATGGTAGAGTTCCGCATCGTCTAGCCCGGGTTAGGTACTACTTACCTATTCTTGTCACAATAGCATCAGTTCTTGACACTGTCGTGTTCCTGTTTGGAGGACTTACACTATTTGTTCAAACCAGACGTATATTTTATGTATTTATCCGTACACGGAATAGAAACAATACAACTGAGATCTTTGATTATTACCATTATGCGAGAATATAATATCTTAGTCCATATAAGCCTATCGTTTCTTCTCCAGTCTTGTTGACTAATTGATTCCACTCAGACGATATACACCACTAAGTAATTTGATTAGGTCATATCAGTATCTCTCTTAGCCATGATAGATATTTGCCATTGTGATTTTACTTATAATTTCAATATATATACGTAACAGTGTATTAGATAGTAATTTTTATTTTTTTAAGAAAATTTTAGAGTGGATCCTCTACATACACACATCAATCCTCTCCTCTACATACATCAAAATATTACACAAATTGATCAAATACAAAACTAGTTAATATGAATTCAATATTTGTGTTAGTTAAATGTACAATAATACAAAATTATAAATCAATACCTACCTGTTTTCAGTGCATTAGATTCAGTCAATATGGCCTTCTGTTTCTTTTTAAACATTTCAGCGTATGCATTTAACATTTCCATATAAGACATGGGCGTGACGTAGTTGAGACGATTAAGTTGTGCGAGAAATTTTGCGCTTGCGTCTACTACACTTTGATGGGCAAAGCAGCAAACTGACTGTAAATAATCCAGTTATGAAATAATTATGATAAAAAATTAATAAGGCGAGCAATAATCTCCAACAATATCAATATCTGTTATTTCAATTGTCGTAAGACAAACTAAAATTTTTACAAAAGCGAGAGAAATTTTTACAAGAATAAAACTCACCACCATTGATTCCATAATTTCGTCAGTGGTCTGAAGTTCCGGCATATTATTGAAGAAATGTCTTGCTACCGACTCGAGAGCAGATTTGGGCCATTCACTAAACCAGTCGATGGTGCAACAGTTGACTAAGGAAGGAAATTGTCGAAGACGAGCTCTAAAGATCTAAAACCAGTTTTATTATATAAAAATTCGTCGTTGGACGTATGTCAAAACCAACAACACTTTTAATTATATCCCAAAGGGAAGCCTTTTTATGATATCAAGCAGATGATTTTCCTGTTGAATAGAAACAAACATCTCCTATAGGTCAAAGACCATTAAAATGGTACGTTTTAATCCGTGTGACGGTGTGTTGATGCCACATGTACAAATTTATTGGTTATCCTTCCCTCCAAACCTCAAGTATTAACGCTGTTGCGATTAATTATTTGATAGTTGCGTCTTCATTTTATAATAATTATAAATATTAGAATAAATAAATCTGATTGGACTAATTTAATATTCGGTTCTCTCCACGTAGGGAATTTAACTGAAAGTCATATATATATAACTCGAAATAAATTATTAGTTCTGCATATTTTAGTAAATTCCTTGATGATAAACGAAATTAAGACTCAAAAAACGAAATTAACAAACAAGAAGGTTTGTAATATGTTTAAGTTAATAATATCTCTAAAGCTTGTATGATAAATCAAGTATAATATTCAAAATAAAATATTTTTCCTATTGCTTTCCATAACATTTTATGAACGAGATATAATTTGGAGTAACAATATATATTAAAGATTCCAGAATATTTTCCCGAGTCATTAAATGGTCAGGAAAAATTGCTCATAATAATAAAGTCAATGATTTGAAATTAAAAATAATGATGATAAAAAAGATAAAAATAACAATTTTTTGCCAAACAATAATAATCATGATGATAAAAACATTAATGATGAGGATGATAAAAATACAGTGTTGATCGTGATATTTAATAAAAACTTTATGACAATGATAGTAAAATATCTGTAAAATATGAAACCTTACTTCTCCAACGGGACTCATGACAATAACAATATGAAGATTGCTGCGGACCCTCCTCTGGTAGCATGCAAACAAATTAGTTTTGGTAGCAGCCAGATTCATCTCCATGACTGCATGTCGCACGGACATATAAATCTTGTCCAAGTCTTCAGCTTCGTAAATGTTTGGAACGTCACCAGAACTTAAAATATTATTGAGATCCTCGAGAAATGATTCCATTTTAATCTACGAATTACATTATATTTCAATTAAATTTACGTGGTTATAAAGGATATTACTACGTCAGAAGATTTTTATTTTTAACGATTAGTATTAAACAAAACCAACACCTTAAAAATATAAACCATACTAGCGAGGCCTTACAAAAAAAAATATCTAAGTACATAAACATTTCTGAGCACACAATATTGACTTTTATAAACTTACTAGCTGCAGCGTGCAGCCCGCTGCATTATAAGTTCTTGGTGAATCCCGCGGGATCACATAATTTTTCCGGGATAAAAAATAGCCTATGTGCTATTCCAGATCATCATCTACCTCTGTGCCAAGTTTCATTCAAATCCGTTCAGTAGTTTTTGCGTGATTGAGTAACAAACATCCATCCAAACATCCATCCAAACATCCATCCAAACATCTATCCAAACATCCAAACTTTCGCATTTATAATATTAATATAGATAGATATACATGACATTTTTAGAGACAAAATTATTGTAGATCTTTGTTTTAGTTATGGCAAAAGAATCCAAAGTAATCTAATTGGCAACTTATTTAATCCCTATACCCACCAGCAGCGCAGCGCTTGCTTTCCTCATTATGAATTTAATCAAATAGAGTGTGATTCTATAAGTTTAGAGGTTTTAATTATTTTAGCTTATTTTTATTTCTAGGTAATTATAAGAATATGTAAATATTCAAGATTGCAAAATACCTGAGCATCAGAAAATAAGAAAACAACTCCTCGGTTTTCTGCACCAGCCTTTAACATGGTCTGTCTCAAATCATCTCGCCACTCTGACAGTCCGTATGCTTTAGTTATTTCTATTTGTATACACTGCAGTTCGGCCATGTTAGCTGCTAATCTTGATAAAGATTGTCGTCCTGGAGAAAATAAGCTCAATTTTACGATATTTGAGTATTTAGTCAAAGATACCGCAAAAGCCTTAAAGAACTGCATTGAGTTATGACTACGAAGCCAAAACATGGACATTTATAAACAGCGATTGGTCCAACAATTTCAATTTCGCTCAGAAACCTATGTAGAGCTATACTTAAAGTTTTTCTAAAGGATTAAACAAGTAATCGACATAGCCTAAAGGATTAGTAAACTAAAGTGGCAGTGAGCTAGACACATGATAAGTCGCAAAAATCAACAGTCGTTTGAATAACCTTGTTCTGGAGTGGAAACCAAGCTTTGACAAGGGAAGCGCAGGATGTTCTCCAGTTACGATGATAAAAAAATAGGCTGAGCGTAGTTTTTTTAAGAACTAAGGTTTAATTAAGAACTAAGGTTCGAATTAGCGTGCTATTGAAGAGGCTTATAGATCCAGCATGTATATGTATATATGTATAAAATAAAGATGATGACGACAGTGATGATATTTGAGCGACCGTTTCGTTTCATGAAGAATTATTTTTTGATTAATATTGAAATATTGATTCATAAGCTAACTACTACAAAAAATTATACTTGGGCTAACTGATTTATTTTTTAGTAAAATGAAATTTTAAATGCGATACTGCAATTAAAGTAAGAAGTCGTGCATGGAATGAAACTGCCCACTCGAAAAGTTGAAGCACAGATGCTTATAAAGTGAAGTGTTCAACTCTCCTGAAGATACTTCGGTTACGAAGTAAAACGTTGTTGAGAACATAAACTGTATGTTTATGCTTGTGCTACCGCTGCGGGTGAAAGTGAGGTGGATACGGGTGAACTGTTTTGTGCCACTAAAATCTTTTATAATTCCAAAACCATCGGTAAGTTTCTTTCATTTCTGTTGGACACAAATAACATTGCGCTTGTACTTTCATTTCACTTCAACACATATATATTTTCGGTACATTACTCAACCGGTTTCACTCTTTAAGCCATGGCAGTTATGGCTAATTGCACCAACCTTGTGTTAGCGTAGGACAGTCTTTAACATGCTGTCACATTCTTTTCATTTGAGACAAATAGTGACACCATAATACTTAGGATTTTCCTAAGCTAAGAATGTTAGTGATATTGGTCATTACTGGTTTAAGCAGTTAAAAAGTGAAAGCATTTTAATAATATTCCTAAAATAATGTATGTTATGAAAATAAATTAAAATACAAGTGCATTGGTAATTTTGTCTAACAGGAAAGGGATTTCACCAAGTACCAACGATGGAAAGTATTGAGTATAATATTTGGTCCATTCCTTACACTGTTTTTTGTTTCAGTGGCACATAAATCACATAATATTTAATATAAGTTTAGAATATTCTCCTTACCAGATCCTCCCATCCCTAATAGCAAGGCGTTAGCCATCGGCTGTCTCATGATCCGGGACACTCGACACAAATGCGCCACCGCATCTTCAAACAACACCAGATCTAATGGTGCCGTGGACATTATGTTGTATTCAGTTAGGTAGTGGTCTAGTATCTCATCCAGCTATATATAATTCAAACATAATTATAATTAAACCGATAATTTCATAGCAAACAACAAACAGATGGTTTTCCTGATAACTAGAGATAAATCTGATCCTAAATGAGTCCTAAATGGGTCCTAAATAATATGTTGTCACATTCTATACAATTAAATTAAGAAGTGACGGCATACTATTTAGGATTGTCCTAAGCTAAGATAATGTAAGTGCAATTGGCCATTAGTCTATTACGTGAGAAAAAAAATTAATATCCCCATTTAATATGTAGGGGAGCTACACTGAAAAAAATATTTTTCAAGATTTTATGTTACCAATTTGTTGACGTGACTAATATGTATATTTATGCCAAATTACAGCTTTCTGGTAATAAGGATCTCTGACCTATCGGACAGACGGACTTAGCGAAACTATAAGGGTTCCTAGTTTACTTCGGAACCCTGAAAACCGGTCAAGAGCGACTCTGACCAGCACACGTAGGGTTTCGTACTACCGAGTTATATTATCTGAGGTCACTTTAGTGTCTAACTTTTTGCTTTTTATATATGTGTTTCAGCACTGATCCCGTGCTAGGGAAAAATTTTAACACAATCAGAGGATTTGTATCAGTGACAAAACAGGTATTGATTTGTGGAAATACATAAATTTACGAAACTATTTAAAGAAGTTCATAGAAGTCTTGGTTTACCATACAGGTAAACAAAGTCTGTACATTCAATTTGCTTGTCATTGTCAAAGACTTCAATGTACTAACGTAGCAGACAAAGCATGCCCCACGTCATTTATGTTCCATTAAAGTGCAACTCATAGACTGCATCTACTTCATAGCTCGTTGAATGAAATGCATAAACGCCATGAAATTTGTGGTTCTGGTCGCGAATATACCTATAGTATACTCTATTATACGCTGCAGCGCTAGGAATGCAAACAATACATCGATTATTTTCAAACATCGATATATAATTCATAAACATCGATGTCTTAACATCGATATCGAAATCCCAAACATTGGCGATGTATCGTTCTTCATGAGCGGTATTTAATAAACGACGTTTTCTCATAGTTATATCTTCTACCCCGTCTTTAATCAACATACACACATAAACATAGATCTCTCCCAGTCACAAGCATAGATTTTTCTATATAGCGTCTCGTTCGCTCTGCGATACTAGGCGCGCAAAATAAAGTAACCACTTTGCTCGCATGTATCGGCCCGCCATTGTTTTATTGGTTTATTGCTGTTTACGGATCACCATATCACAGAAGTCAAGTATAAATACAATAAAAAAACATCAAAAACAGTCTAAATCGATCTATTGCTCATAAACTTCGATGTTTTTAACATCAATGTTTCACTTTCGAAAAAATCGATGTCTTAATATCGATATTTTTTATAAGCTATATTGCATCTCTGTGCAGCACTGCTTAAATTTGACTTGGTTTGACGATTTATTAATTATTATTATTTCAGCGCTGCAATGACTTAACGAAATAGGATACAATTACTTCTAATTAGCATAGCATCTCTAGTACGTAGTACATTAAACTCTCTGAGGGTAAATGATAAAGCTTACCTCTTCCTGATCGGTTATCTCCACGTATTTCTTGTCGTCAGCTCCGATATCCATGAAATCCCCAAAAAGCATCAATCTTCCACCAATTACATCTTCATATTTTTTCCCGAACTCAGTTTTGATTTTTTTATTTAACAAACTTTAAAAATAAACAAAGGTACTTTAGTTAGAAGATTGGATAAAATGCGTGTAGAAAAGTTACATACGTTGTTTTTTTTTTTTTTTTAAACATACCAAGAACTACACAAAGTGACACTCTAGCTACGATAACTTCAATGTCTGTCACTGTCGTGTTCCAGTTTGAAGTAATGTATCCGGTAAACGTACGCATTACATCCCATCTCACAGACACCAACCCAGCATTAACATCTCTGGTGTCTAGATGCGATGGTTATCTCTTTTCATACATCATCATATTTATCCAACTCAGTTGACTCAGAGAGACTAAACTGCAAATAAATAGCACTATAGGATTATTATCCCAACACACGCTGAGTGGTAGGCCAATTTGAGATGTCGCACCACCATTATGTACTTTATATCTCTTTTGTTTTTTTTTGTTTTTTTATTTTTATAGTGTATTGTGTACAAAAGTTCTGTATGTCTAAATTGTATATTGTTGTTGTAAATTGTATATGTTCTGTGGTGTGCGTCTCAAATAAATGTGTTCTTATCTTATTTTTATTCTTATTCATAATTGTTTTTATCTTAAAATAGCAAACAAGCAGATAGCTCTCGTACTGAAGAAGGCCTATAAGATGTAATGGTTGCTATCCATGCGGCGGGATGGCTATGCCATATGGCTAAGTTTATCGGCTACCTTTATTCCAAACCGGAACACGACAGTGGCAATCACGCTAATGAGAGAAATAGACAAAGCAAAAGGCAGGCAGGCAAGTTGCATAACTCTACTACCTAGTCCAGTGGTGAACCAATCACGATGGTATAGTTCCATAGCACAAAAGCGAATAGTTCCCGTGTTCATGGGCGTACCCAGGTTCTGGGCCAGGGGGGGCAACCGTAACATTTTAAGACTATATTTTTATCTTATTATATTTTTATGTACAACAGTTTTTAGTTAGTAGAGAGGTAAACAAATTCCAGGGGGGCAGCTGCCAGGAGACCCATCTGCTTGTTTGCTATCTTATGATATAAAAAAAGTCCCCACTCTATAAGCAAGCGGTCAAAAACTGTGCCGAGAACTTAATTATAGCACGACGTTTATTTTTCTTTATATTATCAACTATCGCCTATAGGCACCAAAGGTGTTAATGGTGCATTGCTCTAACACCTAGTAGTCACGATGGCAGTGACGCGCATAGCCACTCTGTCGCCTTTAACGACCTGCCTGGCAGAACGACAGTTGGTCTATTCTTCAAAGGAGCCCGATACCAATACGGGGAATCCCCACGGAGAACGGTGAAATGAGGGGAACTGTTCGCCTTTGGTGAATAGTCTGGCAAGAACTTCGATTATTTGGATATATGGATTCCTCAAGAGGGATTTTTACGATTTTTTCTGCTTTTCGTAAAACAAAATACAGCTGACGTAGTAGCTTTAGAGCAATATGTCATTAATATAATCTTTCATCCCCTATTCCAGCCCCTTAGGGGTTAATTTTTAAATTAAAACGCCATCTTTAAATGCAGATTTTCAACTATCGCCTACCTGAATTAAATCAAATTTAGTTCAGTGGTTTACCTGTTAACCAACATACAGATAGGGGGATAAATTTCCGATTTATATCATCAAGTATGGTTCAAAATGTTTTTATGCGTTAGAAGTCGGGTATCATTTATCAGGAGAACCATATCTTGATTTATGTTATCAATAAAAATCTCCAAAACGATGTGTCGTTCATACAAGACGAATGGCAAACAATATCAAACCAAAAATACTCACTCCTTAAACCATTTCCTATCTTCATCATTAACCAGACGATCCTGATACACGCGCTGATGTTCGTGATACCACAGCCGGATAACATCGTCTTCATCCTGACACAAACTTATCATCACCAAGAGTAAGCAAGTATTTCAAATTAATCAAAAAGGAAAAAATTAAATGTGACTATTTTTTATTAAATACTAACTTTGCCGGCGACTGTGCATGCGTGGATAAATTTATAAAAAAAACCCACATAGTTCCGGTTCCCGTGGGATTTCCGGGACAAAAGCTATCGTATGTCCTTTCTCGGGTCTTAAACTATATACCAAATTTCATCCAAATCAATTCAATGGTTTAGGCGTGAAAAATAGACAGACTGAGTTACTTTCGCATTTATAATGTTAGTATGGATTTTTTCATTAAAAAAATATCTTAACGCCCGCATCACCGAAGAGGTAGGCAGAGGTACCTATAACCAGTGCACCCACGATTAGCCGAAGCTACTCTGTCCCATAATGTGACAGGTGGCAAGCCTATCGCCAACCGGGCACTTATGCCGGGCAACGTTGTTTTTATCAGAAACTGAAAAAATATATTTTTTATTTACCCGACCAGAGAATCGAGTCCGGGACCTCAGTGGTCAATACCGACACCGGACCACTAGACCACAGAGGCGACTTTTTTCCATTTTCTTAGCTAATGCCGAAACCGCCAGCTTCCCTTGCTCATCTGATTATTTTATTTCATTTGATAGCAAACGAACAAATGGTTCTTTTGATGAAAAGAGATAACCATCCTCTATAGACACCAAAGATGTAAATGGTGTGTTGCTATCGCTATAGAGCGATTGGAATGCTACATAAGTAAATCAGCCATCCCGCTACCAGGTTATAACTGATAAAACACCATTAACACTTTTGGTGTCTATAATTAATATAATTAATAATATAATTAATCTGATCATACAGTAATAGTTTTAGCCTCTTAATTATATTATATTTACCGGTCCAACGAAGCGATGTCGGTTTTTATCTAAGATCATGATATAATAATTCGAGATAAAAGATTCAAAACCATTCATCAGTTCGGCAATTTGCGAGATGGGTGGTGAGCCCCATGGCCGTATTCTACAGACCTGCATATGGTATCTATAAAAGGTGGTTGTCTTTTTATATCAACACAGTTGTCAGCGTCCTTGCTACTAACTATGCCAAACAATTTTTACAAAGTAACAAAAACGGTTAGTTTTCTACCACAATAGAGAAACGAACAAACTTAATAATTATTATTATGTGTAGCATTCATTTCGTATGTTAGTAACTGCGCTTAACGACTATACTATGCTTAACGGCCAAGTTTGGCGCACCTGTGTGATTTATATACCTGTTATTGTGAGATAATGACGTCATTATTAACAACAAAGGACAAATATAAATAAGGATAGTATAAATAGACGGTAATAAGATGTTTCGAGTCA